>BSBK01009338.1:0-340000 GCA_027943335.1 Chamaecyparis obtusa | reverse complement strand
CACATGATGATACAACTTCCATAACATCTCATTTGGTAAGTCCATTGCATTCATCATTAAAGAGGTGTGTGCAGTCTACTCATGTTGTAGATGTAGAGTTGAGCTTGGACCAAACACAACAAAATCTTGATACCCTGGTTGATAGGATCGAGGCTAGGGAGTCTGAGTACTATCAGTTTCCACCACCTACATAGATATAAATCAGATTATATATATTTAATGTTACAATTTAACTTATTTATTTTCAAAATTTGAATCAATTTAAATATATATGCACATGTGTGTGTGTGTGTGTGTGTGTGTGTGTGTATATATATATATATGATATATTTTTTATCTACCAGGGTATGCCTCTTGTTACTCCTTTGAGCATTGATCATGTATGTCATCGGGACTCACTCAATGATGACATCAGTAGTGGACAAGTGAGTTTTTAATTTATTGATGTGTGTACATGTACTATATGTGTTTACACACTTTATAACATGTTTTTTGTACAATATTTTATCAAACTTAAGATGTGTACAATGTTTATATATTAATTTACATATCTCTTTCTCTGTAGGGATCTGCACATCTTTTACAACATGATAGTCACTTTGGGTCTGACTTCTTAGCAAGGAGTCATCATGATGAGTCCTAGGTGTTAGAATAATAAGCAGAAAAATATAAATATTAACAACAAAAGAGAACACAATAACACAAAATTTAACGTAGTTCACCTAATCCCTAGGCTACGTCCACCAACAGCGAGTCCAATATCTTTATTATTATCCAGTGATTACAATCTGAAACCTGCAACTCAATACTACCACAGGAAGCTACAAAATCCCTCATACAATGAATCTCCAACCCTAAGCCCTTTTACAAGTATTTTTGACTTAACCTAATTAGGGAAAAAATACTCCGACTAATAGAAAATTGATGCCTGACCCTTTACAATATTAAGTCATTGTTGGCGTCGAGGGGCGCTGCCCCTCGACCCTGCCCTAGGGGCCCCTTGACCCCGCTTGGGGTGCTGCCCCAGGACCTCGCAAGGGGCTCTGCCTTGACTCTAAGCTTGGGGGCGCTGCCCCCAATCCCCCGTAGCTAAGTATGGGGGAAACCACGTTGAAAGAACCTGAGTCTGATTAGGCTCCACATACATAACAATCTCCCACTTGGAGATTGATCAGACTCCACAACAATATCCTCCCACTTGGAGACTGATCGACCAAACCTGTAGCTCCCACTGGGATAAAGAAACCACCCTGGACTCTGTTGTTCTTTTATTTTGTTTAGTCTAGAAGACCAACCGAAGCTAAAGAGGAATTCAGCTTCTACCTTATCACTGCCTTTGTAAACATATCTACTGGATTATCATCTGTATGTATCTTCTCCAACTTTAACTATCCATCATCCAAAACTGATTGAATGAAATGATATCGCAATTGTATGTGCTTTGTTTTTTAGTGCAAAGCAGAATTCTTTGCAAGATGAATGGCACTCTGACTATCTAAATATAAATAATTATCTATTTGTGGATGTCCCAATTCTCCCATGAAGAATTGAAGCCATATCATCTCCTTGGCTGTCTCTGTAGCAGCAACATACTCTGCCTTTGTAGTGGATAAAGCATTCACCTTTTGTAACTGAGAAATCCAACTCACTTTTGTCCCACCAATAGTAATTACATAACCTATAGTACTCCGTCTGGTATCTATATCTCCTGCCAAATCTGAGTCAACATAGCCATGAACAGTAGTAGAAGAGCCCCCAAAGTGTAAACACTTATTAGATGTACCTCTCAAATATTTGAGAATCCACTCGACTGCATTCCAATGCTCAATTCCAGGGTGACTCATATACTAGCTAACGACTCCCACTGCATGTGCAATATCTGGCCTAGTACATACCATAGCATACATTAAACTCCCTACGGCTGAAGCATAAGGTATCTTGGACATTTTTTCCTCTTCTTTTGGTGTCTTTGGACACATTTCTTTGGTCAATTTCAAATGACCAGGCAAAGGTGTAGTGACAACTTTGGCATCCTTCATGTAGAATCTCTACAACACCTTTTCAACATAATCAGCTTGAGATAGAGTTAATTTTATGTTCTTCCTATCTCTACAAATTTTCATGCCAAGGGATTTGTTTTCTACCCCCAAATCTTTCATAGCAAAAGATTTTGCTAACTGTAGTTTCAACCCCTTAATATGATCCATGTTAGATCCAGCTACAAGCATATCATCAACATATAAACATAGAATAATGTAGTTGTCATTATTTAACCTCTTGAAATAAACACAATGGTCATAATTACATCGAGTGTATCCATTCTCGTTCATAAAAGTATCAAATTTAATATACCATTGTCGAGGTGCTTGCTTCAAGCCATATAAACTTTTCTGCAATTTGCACACTAAACTCTCCTTACCCTTGACCTCAAGTCCCTATGGCTGAACCATATATATTTCTTCATTCAAATCACCATGAAGAAAGGTTGTTTTAACATCAAGCTTCTCTCAATGCAAATCTTCAATAGCCACAATACTTAAAATAGTACGAATAGAAGTCATTTTAACAACTGGAGAAAAAATCTCATCAAAATCAATACCATGTTTCTGTGCAAATCCTTTTATGACTAATCTGGCTTTAAATCTTTTCTTACCTCCATCTTCTTCTTTTAACCCATAAACTCATTTATTCTACAAAGCTCGTTTACCTGCAGGTAACTTACATAAATCCCAAGTCTGATTTTTCAGCAAGGAGTCCATTTCATCTATCATTGCAGACTCCCACTGAAGTTTTGTATCCACCTACATAGCTTCATTATAACATTCAGGTTCACTAGCATCAGTTAATAAGATATAATACAAAGAAGGTGAAAATCTATCTGGAGGTCTACTTAGCCTTGTTGACCGTCTAACATTCACTGGGGTGTGTGGTATTTGTTGTTGTTGTTGTTGCGGAGCATAAAGAATTTCTGGAACATTATCATTTGGAATATCATCTAGCACTACATAATCATTTTCTTTCTTCTCATGTTGATGCAACAGATCTTTGTACAACACTTTCTCATTGAATATGACATCCCTGATTCTTACAATTTTATGATTTTCAAAATCTCAAAGCCTATAACCAAATTCATCAATGCCATATCCAACAAATATACATTTCTTAGATTTAGCTTCCAGCTTGGTTCTATTTTCAGAATCGATATGTGCAAACACTTCACAACTGAAGGTTTGGAGAAAAGAATAACTCACCTTCTTACCTGCCCATGCTTCCTCTGGAATACCACAACCCAAGGGAGTAGAGGGACCTCTATTTATCAAATATACAATAGTATTTACAACCTTTTCCCACATGTTTAGGGGAAGCCCAACATGCAACCTCATGCTCCTAGCACGCTCCATTATTGTCCTATTCATGCGTTCAGCCACTCCATTTTCCTGTGGAGTCCTTCGAACTATTTTATGTCTACGAATACTAGTAGAGGCACAATAATCTTCAAATTTTTTGCTGCAATACTCACCGCCATTATCAGATCTGAGAAATTTTAATCTTTTTCCAGTCTCATTTTCAACCAAGCTTTTCCATTTCTTAAAAGTTTCAAATACATCAGATTTATGTCTAATGAAATATATCCATACTTTCCTAGTTGCATCATCAATGAATGTAACATAATACTGAGAGCCACCAAGGTAAGATACCTGAGCTAGACCCCATACATCTGTATGCACAAGCTCTAATTTTTCATATTTCTTTTCCTTCCCACTCTTTACAAAACTAACTCTCTTTTGCTTTCCATACACACAACTTTCACAAAAATCATATTAACACATTTCAGACCTGGTAGAACTTTCTTTGAATGAAGTAATTTCTTACCTTTTTCACTCATGTGCCCAAGTCTATTGTGCCACAACATTGTTTTAGAATCTCCAGCTACTGTCTCTTGTTCTACTTGCTCAACTGCAGCAATTGTTCGTGAACATTTATTTTTCTTTGAAATAATTAAAGTAGAGGGAACAGTATGACCTGTACAAAGATATAAGGTACCTACTTTCACACCTTTTGCTACTACTAAGGAACCTTTTGAAACCTTCCAAATTTTTTTATCATTAAAAGTAACTGTGCAACCCTCATCAACGATTTGCCCTACTGAAATTAAATTTCTAATTAACCTTGGAACATGTCTTACCTCTTGTAGTAGCCAATGATTCCCATTCTGCAACTTAATCTTGATTTTCCCTTTTCCAAAAATTTGATAGGGTTCATTATCTCCTAAATAAACTAGCCCAAAATCCCCTTGGACATAATCAACAAAATAACCTCTATGGGGTGTAGCATGAAATGAAGCCCCTGAATCTAACACCCATGAATCATCAACATTTTCTAAAGACAAGAGCAAAGCATCCTCTTTGGATTTTTTACTTACCACATTTGCCTCCTTGTTTCCATCACATTTGTCTCCTTGATCTTTCTTCTGAGACCAACAATCTTTCTTCTTATGTCCTGGTTTTCCACAGTACCAGCAGTCGCTAGGTCCTCTTGACCGAGACCTCTTTCCCTTTGACTTCCCTCATGATTTTCCATGATTTTTAGAGTTGTTTCTTCTATCTCTTGTTCTTCCTCTTCTTTTTGCGTTCAATACACTACCCGATGTGGATGCCCCTGAGCTTTTCCTATGAATTTCCTCACTCAATATAACACCAATAACATCATCAAACTTTAGGGTATTAGAACCAGAAACAGAATTACTAACAGCCATTACCAAGCCATTCCAGCTTTCTAGCAAAGAACACAAAATCAAGAGAGCCCTAACCTCTTCATCAAAAGTAATTTTAACTGGCTTGTAACTATATTAAACTCATTCAAATGATCAGTGACTGATCCACCTTCTACCATTTTCATATTAAATAAACGCTTCATAAGAAATACCTTGTTTGAAGCTGAAGGCTTTTCATACAACTTTGCTAGGGTTTCCATTAGAGTTTTAGCTATTGTTGCTCCAGTAATATTGAATGCCACCTATTGTGCCAGGCATAAACGAATACTCCCCAATGCCTTCCTATCCAAAATATTCCATTCTTCCTGAGACATTGTTGCCACTTTCTTGGCTATTCCCTCTAATGGTTGCCATAGATCCTTCCGATAGAGATATTCCTCCATTTGCATCTTCCATAATTGGAAGTTTTGCCCATTAAACTTATCAACCTTTAGCCTACCCTCGTTAGCCATTTCTCCCACTTAACTAAGAGACTCTCCCACTAACTCGTGAGATCTGCTTCAGAGAATAGATGAAAGAATGAATGAAATAACCTCACTCTGATATCACTTGTTAGAATAATAAGCAGAAAAATACAAATATTAACAACAAAAGAGAACACAATAACATGAAATTTAACGTGGCTCAACCAATCCCTGGGCTACGTCCACCAACAGTGAGTCCAATATGTTTATTATTATCCAATGATTACAATCTGAAGCCTACAACTCAATACCACCACAGGAAGCTACAAAATCCCTCATACAATGAATCTCCAACCCTAAGCCCTTTTACAAGTATTTTTGACTTAACCTAATTAGGGCAAAAATACTCTGACTAATAGAAAATTGATGGCCGACCCTTTACAATATTATTAAGTCATTGTTGGCGTTGAAGGGCGTTGCCCCTCGACCTCGCCCTGGGGGCCCCTTGACCCCACCTGGGGCGCTGCCCCCAATCCCTCGTAGATAAGTCTGGGGGGAAACTGCGCCTAAAGAACTTGAGTCTGATTAGGCTCCACATACATAACACTAGGCACTTTCATATTTGATCTAGACATATTACATATTACATATTACATATATATTCACATGTGTTTAATGAACTATATTTCATTTCTAGACTCTACAATCAATTGATGTGTTTGATGTTATATTTCATGTTTCTAGACCCTTTTGATAGAATATTTGATACATGGTTGATCCATATGTTTCATATTTACAGTACTTGATCTACATGATTGATTTTTCCTGCATGTTATATATATACTTTCACTCTATACGTGTGCATGTGTGATGAACTTGTACATACTTTCAATCTATGTGTTTTCAATTTATACATGTGTTCACATGTTTGATTTTTCATGAGTTCATGTGAATTTGATATAAGTAAATTCAATTTATGTGTTTTTAAATTTATAAATGTAAATTCAATACTTTCAATATATTACATACATGTTTAATTTAAATACATGTGTACATGTTGGATTATATATGAATTTTATGTTTTAAATTTATATGTACATGTGTTTGATTCAACACATGAATGATGTTTGATTACATGTTTATGAAAGTTATGAATGATGTAAATTTGACACATGTGAGCTATATAATTGAGACCTATGTTTGATTGAATCTTACTTATATTTAAATGTACATTCGATAATAGTTGTGCACGTACTTTTAATTTAATGTTGTTTTACTTCAAGTAGATTTTATATTTAAAACATGTGTCCTAATGTAACATGCAAATTCAATGTACAGATTCACATTCCAAAGTTAGAGTACTTCATATTCAGGTAGATAATTAATATATCATATCCAAGTAAGACATTTTTTAGATATCTTATAAATTTTTAATTTAATTTCTCCATTCACTATGGGCACCAGTAGGAAATAATGGAGCTAAGAAAACCTCTGGTCTCACCCATGACAAATTTAGTACAAGTCATATTTCATGCATGATTTAGTCCACATCAAGTGGTTCATCTCTCTCTCAAATAACATTTAATATTCTCTCATGGTCATCAGTATCAAGTATCCACTTACGAATGCCATGTCCTGTTACTAGATGAACAGATAGGACAATGGCAATTACAAGATGGATATACTAATAAACCTTATTGTTAGGTTTATAATCAACAAAATGAATCCCATGTTTAACTCTTTTGATTTGCTTCAAATATGTTCCTTGCACAACAACTAAACCTGCACAGACAAGTTCAACAATGTTATATATATATATATATATATATATATATATATATATATATATATATATATATATATATATATATATATATATATATATATATATATATATATATATATCAGAAGTTGGACCTCACTCAAGTTTAATACATGTTGTGAAACTTAAATACAACACTAACCTATGGGAAACATAATTCTATCGCTTGTTTCATTATGTGTTAGCTTCATCCTCTCCTTGCAGCAACGTAATAAATAGTAACTAACACCTTCCACATTTCCAGGCTTTGCTACTACTGCAAAAATATGTCTCGCATTTAAAGTGAACTTTTAATTTGAGGTTTGTAAATATAAATTAAACAAACTTTATTTATGAATTGAGTTTATGAATCCTTTTTAAATTTATTTATATTTATATATATATACATGTACATAAACACACACGTACCAATTTTGATCAAACCTAAAGTATGGTCATAATCTGTAGAAATCAATGGAATGTCATCAAAGCTTTCATCCTGAACTTCGTCATTTGTGTTTGTGACATCTAGTGGAACCAAATTCCATTCACTAACATATCCATATTTTTGGTTGATACATTCATCATAGTTTTAAAAAATGCAGTCATAAAAAAAGCATGAGTAATCTCTAGTGTACAATGACCACACATTACTATCCGTACTCATAATTGAATGTAGGGATCTTGTTTTGTCTACTCTCTTGCATCCATTAATTGATTTTCTATCAACACCTGAACAATGGAGAGACAAGTGTAAAAATTGAAGACAAGTTAAAATCATGTATATATAATATACACATATATTTAAGTTAACTTCAATGATCAATAAATTTAAAGAACATGTACATAAATTATAACTAGACAACAAGTGATGTTGAAAATTAATACATGATATCTCCCATAATACTTGGAAGGGTATGACTCAATCTGATCGTGATGATGTGTTATCACGATTTGGCACCACAAAATGCATCTTTCACCACTCAACTACATCATGAGCATTATTTATATGATATCCCTGATAGTCCAGTTGATACTTTCTTAAAGCATGTTTGATACATGCTCCCGCACCATCATGCTCACCCTTTCCATGCCCACTCTCAAAGAAACTCCAAATATGTGGTATCTTTTGGTATCGATGATATCTACATAGTGCGCAAAATGGCCTTGCTGATTTAAATTGTGTTGCACATCCATCTGACCAAACAAAATGGTTTTCAATTTCGATGCCTTTGTTTTCCAAATATCCAAAAAATGTCTTAAAGCAATGCTCGACAAAATGTATGTCATGCTCTTTATCATCACTAATGTAAAAATGATATTCTTCCTTTATGACCCATGCTTGATATGTACTTTCAACACCATCCCAACCTAATTTTGCATGTCAATAAGACACATGTACCATGATAGTGATATGATTTGTATAGTAGTATTCTGCTTGAAGTTGTTTTTGAGAAACAAAGGAGTAATTCTCTGCAAAATCAACAACCGATAAAATTGCTCCAACTAGAAAAGTTTCTTTTAGTATTTGGAACTGTTCTGCCTACCATTTAGCAAAAAAAACATGATGTATGTATGGTTGAATCAATTTACAAAAATTCTCCATAAATGTTGCCGCAGGTATCTCATCTTCTACATATTCCAACCTTGTTGATTCTTTCCCGACTTTTATTTTATACTTTATGTACTTGTATCTCTTACATTTTATCATCCTCATCATGTTAGTATCTTCAAGTCTCAAAGGAAATTTAGCTAAATCTCCGCATGTTTGACAAGTTCCTCCTATGCAATCTATTTCAAGTATTTCATGATCAATTGATTTGTTACATAAGATTGATGCTATGAATGGATTGGACGTTTAGGAAAATCATTTTGAGAACCACCACTTTATTCTATCATTTTCTAAACCCTTGATAGTAGAGATCAAATTCAATATGATATCGACAACAACAAGTTGTAAAAGATTTATTTATCTTTACAAAAAATGGCTTTAATCTTTCAAACATTGTTTGTCCAATCTTAATGTCAGGATTTGAGTTACAAAATGGGAGATACAATTCATGTTGTGTGGTGTCCAACCAATGTTTTGTGTGCTGGAAATATTCCTTACGCCCAATCCTCTTCTTGATAATGTCTCTTGTATTTGGTGAAGGACGAGTATGATCAGTCCAAAAAGACATAACTAAGTTCCTAACTATTTCATTAATCCTATCAGATCGAGGAGGTCTATACATTAGTGCCCAATTATCTTCCAATGTAGTATCATACAAATTGATTCTTCTTTTCAAATAATGTGTCATTGTCTTCCTACTGCACCTGATCTGAGATAAAAGTGAATAAATTTGTCTTCTTTGGGACATGTTTTTATTTAAAATAGATGTCAATATAACTCTTCTTGAAATTGACCTATATGTAGATCTAGTTATTTTTCCAATGGAATGCAAACCTTCCTTAACATTGTCAACAATTTTTTTTTGTACGTTACATGATTTTAACTTTTTCAAACTTGCATCTACACCCAACAATTTTAATGGCTCTTTTAACTTGTCTTTAAGAAGTGTAAATGATAATAGTTGAGTTTTTTGAAGTGTACCAAAATTCTCAAATTGTTTCATTATTTGCTTAGAATTTTTATTCAATGCCCTCTTCGTAATATTTATGGGTTGTTTAGCATAATCTCTCAATTTTTCCACATCCATTTCAATTAAATGATCTATGCTTTTATGATTAATTTTTCTCTTCAACTATTGGAGTAGACTATCATTCTCATATGTTTCTTGTGCACTTCCGTTGCAAACAAAATTAAAAAAATATCTTAATATCTCATCTTAAGGGGACCTTCATGAAATAAGTATTTACAAGCTTGAATGTCAAAGGTAATAATTTATAAACCAGTTATTTGACCTTGGGTTGACCCTTCTTTAAAGTCTATTACTTCAACTGGGGATTCCCCTTGTCCAACATTTTCATCATCAAAGGCTGCATGTACACAACAAAAATAATTTCTTAAGGGGAAAGACCCAAAATGCATATTCACCACTAAGAGACTAAGTCAAGGTAATGAGAGAGAGTTAGTGAGAGAGATATGTGTACTTGTTTGATATTCTGAGAGTTGTTCTTGTTGAGCTTGCGATAACCCTTCTCCATCTTTTGAAGGTTGTGCCTATGGAGCTTGTGATGACCCTTCTCCAACTTCTGAAGGTTGGGCTTGTTGAGCTTGCGATGACCCTTCTCCAACTTCAGAAGGTTGTGCTTCTTGAGCATTTCCTACATACGAAGTAAAAATTATTAAACAAAAACTTTCGAATGAAGTTAGGTCTAACTAGGTTCATATTAAGTCAAAATAGGTCCTAATAGGTCTAGTTGGGGTCATAATTGGTCTAATTAAGTCTAATTAGGTCTTAATTGATCTAATTAAGTCTAATTAAGTCCTCATAGGTATAAATAGGACCTAATAGGTATAAAGAGGTCCTAATGGGTCTAATTGGGTCCTAATAGGTCTAATTAAGTCTATTAGGTCCTATTATTCTAATTAAGTCTAATTAGGTCCTAATCGATCTAATTAAGTCCTAATATATATAAATAGGATCTAATAGGTATAAAGAGATCCTAATGGGTCTAATTGGGTCCTAATAAGTCATATTAGGTCGTAATAGGTTCATGTATTATGTCTAATTAGTCTAACTAGGTTCATGTATTATGTCTAATTGGTCTAACTAGGTTCATATTAAGTCAAAATAGGTCCTAATAGATCTAATTGGGTCCTAATGGGTCTAATTGGGTCCTAATTGGTCCTAATTGGTCCTAATTGGTCCTAACAGGTCTAATTGGGTCTAATTGGGTCCTAATAGGTCCTAATTGGTCTAATTGGTTCTAATGGGTCTAATTAGCTCATAATTAGGTTTAATTGGTCCTAATAGGTCTAATTGGGTCTAATTGGATCCTAATAGGTCCTAACTGGTCTAGAATTAAGTCTAATTAGGTCCTAATTGGTCTAATTAAGTCTATTTAGGTCCTAATTGGTCTAATTAAGTCTAATTAGGTCCCAATTGGTTCTAATTGGGTCTACTTGGGTCTAATTGGGTCTAATTGCCCGTCTAATTGGTCTAATTTGTCCTAATAGGTTCATATTATGTCTAATTATGTCCTAATTGGTCTAATTAAGTCTAATTGGGTCCTAATAGGTTCATATTATGTCTAATTTGTCTAACTAGGTTCATATTAAGTCAAAATAGGTCCTAATAGGTTCATATTTTAGTCCTAATAGGTCTAATTAGGTGTTATTGGGTCCTAATTGGGTCCTAGTGGGTCTAACTGGGTCCTAATTAGTCATAATTAGTCGTAATAGGTCTAATTGGGTCTAATTAGGTCCTAATTAGGTTTAATTGGTCCTAATAGGTCTAATTAGGTCTAATTGAGTCCTAATAGGTCCTAATTGGTCTAGAATTAAGACTAATTAGGTCCTAATTGGCTTAAGTAAGTCTAACTAGGTTGTAATTGGTCCAATTAAGTCTAATTAGGTCTTGATTGGTCTAATTAATTCTAATTGGGTCCTAATAGGTCATATTAGGTCCCAATTAGGTCCTAATTGGTCTAATTAAGTCTAATTAGGTTCTAATAGGTCCTAATTGGTTCATATTATGTCTAATTAGGTCCTAATTGGTTCTAATTGGGTCTAATTGGTCTAATTAGGTTGTAATTGGTCCTAATTGATTCTAATTAGGTCTAATTAAGTCTAATTAGGTCTAATTGATCTAATTAGGTCTAATTAGGCCCTAATTGATTCTATTTGGGTCTAATTGGTCTAATTAAGTCTAATTAGGTCCTAATTGGTTCTAATTGGGTCTAATTGGTCTAATTGGTCCTAATAGGTTCATATTATGTCTAATTGGTCTAACTAGGTTCATATTAAGTCAAAATAGGTCCTAATAGGTTCATATTTTAGTCCTAGTAGGTTCTAATGGATCTAATTGGGTGTAATTGGGTCCCAATTAAGTCCTAATTAGGTCATAATTGGTCTAATTAAGTCTAATTAGGTCCTAATTGGTCTAATTAAGTCTAATTGGGTCCTAATAGGTCATATTAGGTCCTAAAAGGTTCATAATATGTCTAATTAGGTCCTAATTGGTTTAATTAAGTCTAATTGGGTCCTAATAGGTCATATTAGGTCCTAATAGGTTCATATTATGTCTAATTGGTCTAACTAGGTTCATATTAAGTCAAAATAGGTCCTAATAGGTTCATATTTTAGTCCTAATAGGTCTAATTGGGTGTAATTGTGTCCTAACTGGGTCCTAGTGGGTCTAATTGGGTCCTAATTGGTCCTAATAAGTCTAATTGGGTCTAATTAGGTCCTAATTGGGTCTAATTAGGTCCTAATTAGGTCTAATTGGTCCTAATAGGTCCTAGTCAGGTCTACTTAGGTCTAATAGGTCCTAATAGGTCATAGTTAGGTCTAGTTAGGTCTAATAGGTCCTAGTAGGTCCTAATACATGTCTAGTTAGGTCTAATTGGTCTAGTTAGACCTTTAATTGGTCATAATAGGTCAAGTAATTGGTCATAATTGGTTTAATTAGGTCCTAATAGGTCCTAGTTAGGTAGATAGTCAGGTCTAATTGGTCCTAATTGGTCTAATAGGACCAAATAGGTCTACAATTAGGTCTAGTTAAGTCTAATTGGTCATAATTGTTCCTAATAGGTCCTAATTGGTCTATTTACATGTCTAATTGGTCCTAATAGGTCTAGTTAGGTTTAGTTAGGTCTATTTGAACCTAATAGGTCCTAATACATCTAATTGGTCAGGCTAATAAGTCCTAATAGGTATAATTGGTCCTAATAGGTCCTAGTTAGGTCTACTTGGTTCTAATAGGTCTAGTTAGGTCTAGTTAGACCTCTAATTGGTCCTAATAGGTTCTAATTGGTAATAATTAGTCTTATTAGGTCTAGTTAGGTCTAGTTAGACCTCTAATTGGTCCTAATAGGTCCTAATTGGTAATAATTAGTCTTATTAGGTCTAATTAGCTCTAAAATTAGGTATTACAATATCACATTTACATGAGTCATTAAGACAAGTCTTGACCATCAACTTAAAATATCTAGAGAGAGAGATAGAGACATACCTTGTTTCCTACGATAATATCTTTCTCGTGCTTCTTCACGTAGTCTTTGTTCAACCTCTTTTGAATAATGTCATGTACTCTTGTTTAACATTCTCTTTTTATTTCCCATCACAACTTACAAAATTGTTTCGTGCCAAAATGCCTTCCTTCTCCTAAATGTGAATTATTTTACAACTTTCAGGTTAATGAAATGAGAAAAATATACATTTATTTATATGTAATCGTTATTACCTAAAATGACACCAGATAGGCCGACCTAGGTTTCTATCGAAATTCAAAGTTGACTTTCGATCAAAAGTAACTTACTTTCTATCGAAAGTAAGTTAGTGATGGTTAAACTTGGCATCAAACTTGAAAGTACTTTCACAAAAGTACTTTCTATCAAAACTCAAAAGTTTTGATCAAAAGTACCTAGTTTAGGCCATGTTTGCAAGCTATGAAGAAATTTTGAGAATTTCATGGCTTTAGACCTTAAGTGCGGTGATCAAATGGAAGAATAAGAAGACATCCTTTTGCATACAATAAGTACTTGGAACTAGCTTTCTAACGATTATATATTTGACTATTTTTTAATTTATTATGTGTATGGTTTTTGATGTTAATCAAATTTAGGTTTTTTATCAAATATAAACCTTTGAGTTTGACGTTTAATGGAAAATAGTAAAAAAGGGATTTTTTTTTTTGAAAAATAACAGTGCCCTCCGTCTTTGAGTCTACTTTCTATCAATTTTTTTTTTGAAATTCATTAAATACACAACAAGTTATAAGCTATGTAGTTAAGGTATGTCAAAGCTATGGTTTAGTCAACTTCAAACGTTAATAAAATATGCAATAATCGTGATAACGTCATCAAACCAATTGCATGCCCTCCGTATGGATGTTACAAAACTAAATTTGAAAGTATCACATTCATATCTATTTTACAAAAAAAGTTATGCTCTATGAAAATAATGTTACTCTTTGAAAATGACGTTTTCAGCACCGTACTAGTTTTCGTGGGAGAAAGAAAAAACTATTCTATATATATATATATATATATATATATATATATATATATATATATATATATATATATATATATATATATATATATATATATATATATATATATATATATATATATATATATATATATATATATATAATCTAGACAAAAAGTCCTAAAAGACTCTAATTTACTTCATCTTTTGATTTTGAACGGTTCAACGACAATATGCATTTGAATCTGAAAGTTTTTTTCAAAATGTAGAGTTCAGTGTCCGTTTAGGCAAAAAAGTGTAACCCACTATTGTGGGTTCACCCTGCTTCTTCCACATATTTAAGCTCAATTTATGAAAGTAAACACAAAAAAATGCTCGTGTGCTTGTCTATTTATTGTAATAATGCATCTATTCTTATTACCAATAATCTGATTCTCAAAATTATTTCTCTGTATATACCTTGGTGTCTTAGTTGGAGATGCGAGAGCTTGTCTTGTCTCTTCCTCTTCTTTCTTGTCTTATTTTTCTTTGTCTTTTGTATCTAATTCATATTCATTGTGTTTCTCAAGAGTTTTTTAAAAAATCTTCATCAACCTTCACATTTTCACTTTCAAAAATCTTATTTAGTCTCTTGTTGTAATACTGTTACACTTTTCTCTTTGTAGAATGTCCCTGAAACTCACCTTCATTAGCTCTACTGTCAAACTTGCCAAGGTTGTCCTCATCTCTCCAAATGTAGCATCTTCTTCCAAAAATTTTAAAATACTTCTTTGTAGGTGCTCTACCATGCCAAATCTCATATGTTGTCTTGCCATAGTTCTTCTAGTAAAAAACCTTGTTAAGTGTGTACACAAGTGTATGAACTACTTCTCTCTAGTAAACCTTTAGTAAATTCACTTCCTTTATCATTGTCCTTGTTGCTTTTCATATTGTCTAATTCATCCTTTCCACTACACCATTCTCTTATGGTGTTCTAACCATTGAAAACTATATTTTAATAGCATGTTTCTCATAGAAATTCTCAAACTCATTAGAAGTAAACTCTCCTCCTTTATCAGGTCTCAAACATTTAATCTTCCTACCACATTCATTCTCAACTCTTGCTTTAAAATCTTGAATTTCTCAAATGATTTTGATTTTTCTCTTAGAAATACAACCCAAGATAATCTTGAATAATCATCAATGAAAAGTATGAAATTTCTCTCACCTTGTAAACTCCTTGTTTTGGTAGGACCACATAGGTCAGTGTGCACTAGATCTAGTAAACTGATAGATGAATGATCTTTTTCCTTGAGAGATTCTCTTCTCTTCTTTCCTTCCGACATCCTTTACAGATAATATTGTCTAGTTTAAACAATCTAGGTAAGTCTCTTACAATGATGAACTTATTCTTACCAAATTGTCAAAATTGATGTGGCACATCCTTCAGTTCTAGAGCCAGCTCTCATTAATCTGAGATAGTAAACATCCTTATGTAGCTCCTTCAAGTTGATACATGTTCCTTCCTGTCCTTTTTCCAACTGCAATCACTATTTCAGATCTCTTTCAAATCTCGCAACCTTCATTTCCTAAACACAACATCATAGCCTTTCTCACACATATGTCCAATACTCAAAATATTATGACCCACACCCTTCACATAGTAAACCTTGTCAGTGTTATGATTTCCATCAAAATTAATAGAACCTCTACCAATAATATATGTCACCTTATAATCAAAAAATCTAACATGACCACCATCGTATTTCTCTCGAGAGTGTTGTAAATTTCTTTTATCACTAGTCATATGATTTGAACAACCACTATCAATCAACAATTCATTCTTGTTCCTTCTAACATACAAAGTTATCTGAAATTGATTCTATGTTGAAGAAGAAAAATCTATTTCTGACTCGTTATCTGAAATAGAACAAACAACCCTCTATTTCTGACTCGTTATCTGAAATACTAGCATCTTCGTTAATATAGTAAGATTTCTTATTGAACTTATTAAACTTCTACCTAGGACCTTTCTCTAGACACCTAGTAGCCAAATGATCAATTTCTTTCCACAACTAAAACATTTAAGGGGTAGCATACATTTTTATTTGCTAGTACCTTTCTTAAGTTTCCTTGCAAAGTTCACTTCCATCTCATTGAATCATCATCACCATTAGGATTTTCTTCTATCTTTGTGGCTTTAAATATTGTTTTATATCTTCTCTTCTCTTTTTCAAATTTTCTTAGCTCAAATGTAGTCAAGGTGCTAAACAATTGTTCTCTGGTAAACTTTTGCAGATCATAAACTTCCTCAATTGCTGATATCTTCTCATTGTAGCTATTCGGTAGGGACAAAATATTCTCCATAACATCTTCATTAATGATACTACCTCATTGATTCTTGACTTCATTTACTCAATTATCAACCCTCTGAAAGTAGCTTCTAATATCTTCACCTTCTTCCATTTTCAAATTCTCATGATGCTTAATTGTTAGCTTTTTAGATAACTTAACTCCATCATTTCCTTCACAAATCTCTTTCAACTTTTCCCAAAATCCATAGGTAGTCTTCAATGAAATAACCTTAGCTAACTCAATTTTAGACAAAGCACTGATAATTGCATACCTTTATTTCTCATTCTCCTCATAGGATGTAATTTCATTGAGGCATTATGAGGAAACATGTAATTCTAGGTAGTGTAATCGATTGAAATCATGTATCCTCTCATATTATGCTTCTATGAACTATAGTAGGATCCATAAAAAAGAGGAAAGTTTAGTTTGTGCGCCATCATATCTACCTCAAGCGGTTAATCTCTCTCCAAGGAACCAAACTCTAATACCAATTGTTGGACAAGCCGAATAACTAAGAGGGGGGATGAATCAGTTATAATTAAATAATTTCTTTCAATTATGTTAAATCAGTAAACACTTAAACCAATCATAAACTTATGATATATAAACATGAAAGCACAAAACCATCAACACACAAATCTTCCCTAGTCAGATTCATATTCACTTTGCATATACTCACATACAAGCACACAAAAACAAGTAATTTCATCACTCTCTTATACCATCTCATGTTAAAAAATATGTTGGCCTAATCCAATTTGAAATAGGTCACATCGAAGCATTCCTACGATGGTAAGGAATGAAACGTGGACCAACTCACTCAATACAAGACACCTCACACATATCAACAAGCTACACCATCTTCAACATCTTTGGTGCCAATGAATATGATCTATGTGTAATAACTCAAATGCATCGGCCGAAGCACAATGGACACATCCAAGATATGACCAAACCTATATAAATGATCCACAATATGTTGTATAATAAATAGAACCAACACCGTCACAGATAAGAGTAAATACTTAAAGCACATCATCTGGTGCTCACTTCTATCGAAGCACTAAAACAACCACTCCACATCTATGCATAGGATATGTTGATATCAATGACAACAACATTGAAAGCACCAACTTCACATTCTAACACCCAGTTGATCCAAAAATTGAAGTGGTCCAAACCGTAGTGTAGATACATGTTCTAAAAATATTTTCAAGCACTCCACAAAGCTCTAAGTGCAATACACAACCTCATAAATATAAATTTAATCAGTTCTACATCATTGCAATACTCAAATGATAATGATTTAAATAAAATAATAATAAATACAATGATATTGTTATACCTAAAATGTATCAAGAGCATAACATTTATACATATTATAGAAGTTGGAATGTAAGAAGAAAAAATAATTTTAGTGAAAATGAGAAGTATAAATAATAGAACCTTGATGAAAACAAGGTAAGGAAAATACAAGGGAACACATTGTGCATAGACTTGACAAATAATCTATAATGATCATGTTAATTATTACAAAACGTGGTGTTGAAAAAACTGAGTGTAATAGAATATCTTAATTGACTCGAAACGTGAAGTGGCCCAAATTGTGAAACATGTAGGACAAAGATACATTCAAAAAAGCTTGTCAAACAATCCACAAAGATTTGAGTTCATGTATAGTGTCTCATAAATATAACTTCAATCAATTCTAAGTCATTGGCTATACTTAAAGGACGTTGCTTTAGAGAAACAAACAATTTTAATGCAATATGATAATGTTACACCTATGTTATATCAAGAACATAACACTTATACATATTATGAAAGTTGGAATGTAAGGATAAAAAACAATGTTAAGTGAAATAAAAAATTATAAGCAATATAGTCTTGCTACAAATAAGTTAAGGAAAAGACAAAGGCACACATTGCGCATAAACTTGACAATGTAGTCAATTAGAGAAAAATATACGTAAGCTTTAATACTCATGCCATTTTTAGTATATAAAATTGTATAAAGTATTTCCAAATAATTTTGGGTGAAGTATAACAATGGAACATTGATGAAAAAAGTTAAGAAAAAGACAACAAAACACAAAGTGCGTGAACTTGAAAAAATGGTCAATTAGAGACAAATAAACACCCCATTTAGCATTTGTGTCACTTTTAAAATATCTTAAAATGTTAAAATTATGTAGAACATTTATGAACAAACTTTATGAAATACAAATTTAACTAATTTCATCCATAGAGCTTGTGTAATGACTACTACATGTGCATTTAACAAAACATAATCTACCAAGGAGAGCCTAATGAAACCCTTCACCTTTCTATATAATAGATCCTAGTTGTGTGGTTTGTTCATTTTGTGCTTTCTTACATATTCCATGACAAAAACTATATAGTGATATTAGAATCATGTTAATTATTATCAAGGTGACGTAAAACAAAGAGTGTAATAGAATATCTAAGCTGATCTAAAACTTGATATGGCCTTAATATAGAAACATATAGGATGTAGATACATACCAAAAATCTCATCAAACACTCGATGTAGCTTTAAGAGAATGTACATAGTCTCACATATACAACTTCAATCAATTCTAAGACATTGCCTATACTAAAAAAAATAATGATTTAAAGAAACAAATAATAAATACAACTTGATAATGTTATGCTTACAATTAATCATGAACATAAGATTTATGCATATTATAGAAGTTGGAATGTAAGGAGAATAAGCAATTTTCACTAAAAGTGAAAGTATATAAAAGAGAGCTTTGACCAAAACAAGGCAAAAGTCAAGAACACATTATGCATGAACTTGACAAAGTGACTGATTAGGGATAATTATATGAATTCTTCATATTTGTTCTAATTTCAAAAGATATAAATATGTCAACTGAAACAATATTATTAAATTATATGAATTATTTCCAAACAAACTTTATGAAATAAACATTAAGGCTCTCTTTCCACCTTACACATAAAAATCAAATCTTGATTAATATTTCTAAAAATAAAAAATGAAAAAATGAAATTTCAATATTAAGAAAAATAAATTCATTAATGTTAAAATTAGGATTCAAGAATGTATGGCTTTTAAATTTTTCTTATATTAACTCAATATGTGATATATATATATATATATATATATATATATATATATATATATATATATATATATATATATATATATATATATATATATATATATATATATATATATATATATATTAATATTCTGCAGATTGGAGAAGAGAGACTTGTATTGTTTTATGTATGTATTACTCATCATCCAATCACGAAATATCTATATATAAGTGAAGGCATTTTGATGAAGAGACATGTCTCCACGTGTGGAGACACGTCTGTTCATCAACATGTCTTTCCACAATATTCATCCGCTAAGTTGAACCGATACTTATCGGTATCTCTGCCAAGTTTACTGTTTATAAAAATAGTCGATACTAATATAACTTCTTGTTAGGAGATTACATTGAAAGATGTTGACTAATACTCGTTTGGCAAGGTAATTATGTGGATCGTATAACATATGGCAATCAATACCATATGATGCATCATGGAGACTGATTAGTTTAGAAGTATTATCAATACACATCATTAATGTGTAGGACTGATACAAATCGGTATTAAAACAATGTTAATACTAACCGATACGAATCGGTATTATATGAGATTAATATTATTTATTTTATCAACTATAATATATACATTGTATATGTATACTGATATACATAATAAAATCATTATTATTATATATATCAATATGCGTATATAATGTATAATAATATTATCTCATATTATTTCATCTGAATAACAATATTATTAATTCAATGATGTTTATTTAATTCAATATATAAAATATATATATATATATATATATATATATATATATATATATATATATATATATATATATATATATATATATATATATATATATATATATATATATATATATTATATATATATATATATATATATATAATTTTTTTTCTCATAATATTAAGATCATTTTATCTAATCAAAGCTACAAACATCAACACTCCCTCTTAGTTAGGGAAGATAAAATGTAAATCACAATAAGTTCATAAATTGTGAAGGTTAGTTCCTAGGTGGATTGCCTCTATCGACGATTCTATCCACAGTTCTCAGGTGGATTGCCTCCATTGGCGATTCGATCCACAAGCTCTCGTGTGGATTGCCTCTATTAACGATTCTATCCACAAACTCACGAGCTTTTGGGTGTGGATTGCCTCCATCAACGATTTTATCCACAAGCTCTCATGTGAATTGCCTCCATCGACAATTCTATCCACAAGCTCTCGTGTGAATTGCCTCCATCGGCGATTCTATTCACAAACTCACGAACTTCAAGTGTGGATTGCCTCCATCAACGATTCTATCTACAAGCTCTCGTGTGAATTGCCTCCATTGGTGATTCTATTCACAAATTCATGAGCTTCAAAGTGGATTGCCTCCATTGGTGACTCTATCCACAAGTAAGATCTATTTAGACCATCACAAAATTATATATCACAATAGAAAGTTATTGCAAGATCGTCACCTTCCAATAACTTTAACAAATACAAGTGATAATCATTTGGAAGTCATCACTTCCTTATGATTTACATAGGGCCCATATAATTTTAAAATAACATTAATATACTAAACAATAATCAGTTCAAGTTTACCTCAGAAGTGTTCTTATCTTTATCATTGAACTCCCTCTCAATCATAAGGTATCTTGAATTTCTTTTAGAATACATATTTCTTTGAACGTACATTTGAATTATTTACTTCAGCAAGGGAAGCTTGCATTCTAGGTCTATCAGGACACTTTCTTGCAGTGTGACCATATTTGTCACATCTAAAACATTGCATTGAAGAGAGGTCTCTTGGTTTCTTGAACGACTGTTAATCATATGACTTCTTGCCCTTTTTCCTCTTTGGACTAGAGACGAGAACCTGAACATCTTCTTTTGTGGATTCCATGATTCCTCTGGATTTCAAGTTATACTCTTCTTGAATGCAGTCAGCTTTTAGTCAATCAAATTTGGGAAGTTTGGTGCGAGCACTTACTCCTTGTCTAAAGTTTTCCCATGAGCTAGGGAGCCCATTTAGAGTTATAATAGATAACTCCTTATTATCATAAATGTGACCAGTAGAAGAGAGTTGATTTCTTAATTCTGTTATCCTCATAAAATATGAGGTGATAGTCTCTCCTTTACTCATTTTAATATTAGAGAGTTGATTTTTAAAAGTAAGAATTGTGCTGGTGTTGTTGATCTCAAACATGTTTTCTAGGGATTTGAACATGTCATAAGTAGAGTCTAACTTTGTGATGACAGGTAGTAAATGATTTTTCACTCCATCCACTAATAATTCCATTGCTCTAGTATTATCTTTTTCCTATTTATTCTTCTCATCATTTTCATCAGGTTTAAGAGGATTTTCTATTATTGTTTTTAGCTCATTCTTCCTTAATACCAACATCATTCGAAGTTTCCATAATTCAAAATCAGAGGCACCTTCAAGCCTGTCTTCTAGTCTCATTCCATTTGTCATTCTGAGATTTTCAAAAATCTGATCTTGATCTTCCTTCAATCTAATCGGATCTGCCTTCAAGCGGTTAGGCTTCAACGAAGCAACCTGGCTCTAATACCATGTTAAAATTAGGATCAAGAATGTATGGCTTTTAATTTTTTCTTATATTAACTCAATATGTGTGATATATATATAATCACTATATATATATATATATATATATATATATATATATATATATATATATATATATATATATATATATATAAAATTATATTAATATTAATATTCTGCAGATTGAGAAGAGAGACTTGTATTATTTTATGTATGTATTACTCATCATCCAATCACAAAATATCTATATATAAGTGAAGGCATGTTGATGAAGAGACATGTCTCCACACGCGGAGACATGTTTGTTCATCAACATGTCTTTCCACAATATTCATTTGCTAAGTTGAACCGATACTTATCGGTATCTCTACCAAGTTTATTGTTTATAAAAACAGTCAATACTAATATAACTTCTTGTTAGGAGATTGCATTGAAACCTGTCGACTAATACTCGTTTGGTAAGGTAATTATGTGGATCGTATAACATATGGAAATCAATACCATATGATGCAACATGGAGACCGATCAATTTAGAAGTATTATCAATACACATCGTTAATGTGTAGGACTGATACAAATCGATATTAAAATAGTGTTAATACTAATTGATACGAATCAATATTATATAAGATTAATATTATTTATTTTATCAACTATAATATATACATTGTATATGTATATTGATATATAAAATAAAATTTAAGATCATTTTATCTGATCAAAGCTATAAACATCAACAATTAATATATTTATATATGGACATTGAAATAAATAATACCATCACAAAAAAATACTTATTTTTAATTAACCATTAATACTATTATTAATAACAACTATCACTTCACTAACACAAAAATTATCTTGTGAAAACTCTTCTATCCATCAATTAAGCTTTCTTTTAAAAATAAGAGACAACAAATTTCTTTCCATGTGTTTTGACTACTTCTGTAACCATCTAAATCTATACATGATTTATACACTAACAAATATTTATTTTTAGTTTATAAGTACAAAATACTAAAAAATAAATAAATACAAAAACTAACTACAATAAGAAGCGATATAACAAACTTCCCTCCATATGTTCTCAGTCCCCATTTCCTATTTCTACTTTTGTAACCATTTACATGCATACATGATTTAGAGGAGAGGACCCACTACTTGAGTACCCTAACTTCACCCTTCTCAAATTCCTATTATGTGGAAATTTTCATCACTCCCTATTTTTTTCAATAACTTACTTGCAAGTCTCCTTATAACTAAGGTTTCAAGGCCACATTATCAAATGTGGCGTCACATCAACATGTTTTTGGCCAAGGCATTGAAAAAGGCCTACAAAAAAGAGAAACTGATAATTATGCACTAAGTCATATTTTATTGGTGCATTGATGTGGCATCATGTGATTTGTTACTTTTTAGATCTTAAAGATACATTTCATTCAATTATTGATAGTCATTATCAACAATAACACCTTTAAAGTCAAAAGCAATTTAAATCCAATCCAAAAGCAATTTGATTACATTCCCCAACATTTGATGAACAAGTACTATCACAACTATTGAGACACATTACTGTTAACTACTAATTTTTTTCTATTCATCAATCAAACTTCTTCCTTAAAGAAAGGGGACATAACAAATCTCCTTAAAAATTACATTTCCTAACATTTGATGAACAAGTACTATCACAACTATTGAAACACATTATAGTTAACTACTAAAATTTTTCTATTCATCAATAGAACTTCTTTCTTAAAGAAAGGGGACAGAAAAACCTCCTTGAGAATTACATTCCCTAACATTTGATGAACAAGTACTATCACAACTATTGAAACACATTAAAATTAACTACTAAAATTTTTCTATTCATCAATCGAACTTCTTTCTTAAAGAAAGGGGACATAACAGACCTCCATCACATGCCTTAGCCACCTTTCCGAATCCCCAACTTCCCAACTCACTAATTCTATAACCCTCTGGATATGTCCATGGTTTATACGCTTGGTATCGTAAATTGTGCACTCTTTCTCCTTCCTCTGCCTCCCCACACTCAATTCTCTCCCTCGACCACATCATCGGCCTCGGTGGAAGAACCCACCGCACCAAAGTGCCAGCGCAGAGCCTCAGACTGCTCTCAACACACCACGTCAGCCAGCGAGGCTGACGTGGATACCCCATGGCATCCGCAAACCTCTCATCAAACAGAGCATAAACCACCTGCCGAGCGACAGGTCGGATGAAGGCCGGCACCTGCGACAACAGCAAATCCAGCGTGGCATCCCCAATCACTCTGTTCGAATCGGAATACACCATATTTTGGGCTTCGTATTGCCTGCTAAACTTCTCCATTTCCTCCAAACTCTGTGGAATGTCTTGAATGCCCATGCGCACTCCAATGTCATGCCACATAACAAAATGCGCCATTTTCTCTCCTTCCGTCCATTTTCTGTAACCGTACCTGCAAATTCACACTGTTCAAACAAACCCTAATGTTGACAGAAAAAAATGAATGAATGCTATATAGGGCTTATTTTTTCTGTCAAAATTAGGGTTCGAGCAAACCCTAATTTTGAGAGAAAAAATGAATGAATGCTATATAAGGCTTACTTGTCGCAGAATCTGATGGCCTCGAGCATGAATAAAGAGAGAGTGTATAAAAAATCGGCGTTTGAGATGTTGTATTGAGCGTGAATGAAATTCAGGCGCCGAATTGCGAGAGATCCCCTGGTGCTGTCGACGTGATGCAGAACGAATTCCTGAATCAGAATGACGGTGTCGTCGTAGCGTTTTGTGACGGATTTGGGGCAGAATTGTTGAGTGGACTGCAGTAATTTCGAGATGGATGGAATGGCGAAGGTTTTGAAGAGTGCGAATTCGTAAGCTTTGTGGTTGATGAAAGGAAATTCCACGAAATTTGTAATCTTGCAGAGAAGCAGAGAGTCCCGCGTCGGATCGAGGGAAGAAATGTATCGGGATCGTTTGGATCTGAGAAGAAAGCAAATCATCTTCCATGAGAGGAGGACGAGGGCAAGAACTGAGAGCGCGGCTGCGATTTCAGGCATTTCGAAGAGATCTAAGACACAATGAAGTGAAATCGCCGTCGAGAGGAAATTTGGAATTTAAGGGGAGATCCTATCCATAAGAACATCCTCTCGCTCTTATCCGGTCCACTCATTCTAATTAGCCAATACGCTTATCGTGCGAGGTCACTCGCGTCCGTATGCCCAAATACCAGAAAAAATCCGGTTTCTCTTGTACGAAGGTGGGAAATGGTTTTGACAAGGCAATTATCACATTGGATGGAAAAAAAAAATATTTGTTTGACTATGCGTTGGATACGCAATGTCCCACTGTAACAGAGACCCACTGAGCACGATAAATCATGGGTATGGGACAAACAGGCTCGTTATGCCCTTTTTCACTTTGATGTTGAACAATCCAAATCCATCTCAACACGCAATTCAGTAAATTACTTATCCACGTAACCTACAAGTAGCTTTCATCCACGTTGCCCAAATCCATAACCGAGCTTCCTTTGCATTGACAGTACTCGATTTTAATGCCCATGAATTTGCGAGACATTGACAATGTTTCTGGACTGCCAATTTCATTATCAAATTGCAGTAGAACAGCTCTGTGGATTGCCTGTTTCCTGGGCAACTTGCAGTTGGGACGTACAACATGAGAACACTTCCTCACGTTTTATGACACAACGTGTTCCGGGGCACTGTCAAAGAAGCCGTAAAATCCAGCGAAATTATTTCGTATCCAGCGAATTTGTGGTAGTTGGGAGGGAGGCCGCTTGTGCAGAACACCATGAATGGTTTCTGACTGAGCAAAGTATGGCTAAGTTTAATTTCTGCTTTCTTTTCAGTATGATGACATTTGGGTTCAGTACGAAATCAGTTTGTCAGTATGCACAGTCTATTCGAAGAGGATAAGATCATCCAAACCGCCAGTTTGATTGTCAAGATTCACAACAAAAGGTCCGACTTAGAAAAAACTCTAAAATTAGTTGACAACTGCGATCAAGTGATCCCTTAAGCTATCTGACCTCGTGAAGGTCACTAAAATCATTCATTCTCTGTGTTTGTATTGGTGTGTTCGTGTGAACAGTATGCATCCAGAGATGGCAAATAAATTTTTGCCTTCTTTTCATCTTCCGTAATGTTTGGATGCTTCTCGCAAATATAGTATTTCTGCAACATTTGTCATCTGCTCCAAACAATAAAATCAAATGGTAACCATAATTTTTTAAACAAATTAGATTGATAAGCACTAGAAGTTGTCGTCAAGAGGATCAAATTTAATTATATTAAATCTAAATAAGCTTAGAAAGACATATATGTATTGTTAATGTGATAAAAATTAGAAATGGTCTTTCTCAGAAAATCTTATGTAAATAGAATCTATCTATAAAAAATTAGAAAGATTTATCTATATTGTTATACAATAAATGCTGGAAATTGTCCTTTTTTTAATTGTTATTCATTATATGATAAGTATTATTATTATTTTAATATGATAAGTATTATTAGTTGTCTTTTTATTCAATTATTATGTAAAATTAAAATTTTAAATGAAATAAAATAGATATATATATTCATTATAATTCGATAGGTACTAAACTTGTCTCTCTTTAATTGTTTTGTAGGATTAAATTTTATGAAATTACTACCTTTCAAACTAATCTTTCTATTCTATATATAACCTCTAGAAGTGAAAAAGATTTTTTTTTTAAATTTATGATAGGACCATTTATTTCCCACTAGATGTTATAGATTATGATAAAACTACTCACTATCTAAATGAAGGAAAATAGGGATTCTTGGTGCAATGTTGGCCAAGAGGTGAACAAGTCTTCTAGGGTGCTAGGAAGAGTAGCATGCCAATCTAATATATACTGAAACTATTTTTAACATTTTTGTGTGAACTTAGATGATAAGAGAAAGTGATGTGGAGTTTCCCCTAAAACAATTAATTAAAACTCAAAAAAAAAAGATTTTATATACTATTTTTTTCTATGGTTTTTTTAAATTGATTTTGAATGATGTAGAAAATAAGCTTATGTAAAGTTGGATCTTGAAGCACGTAAAGAAAGAGACCTTTTGAGAATTGAAAGAGGTTTCTAAATATAAGATCATAATGCTCTCGTGAAAGAAAACCCTGTAGAACAAACAAAAATGGAAATACAATTCGACGCAATTACCGAAAACTACAATTATTCAAAATTAGCGGGGAAGAACAACTACTACGAATAAACTTTATAAAAATACAATATTTGTTTTTAAATGGAGTAACATATTTTAAAGTATATATTATATGAAATTTAGATAATATTAAAATTTAAATTTTAGAAATATATGACCTAAGCATAATTATTATTGAAATTATATTTGTTGATGGAATGCAAAAATTTAATGTTGTTAGGTTGGATTATTAGTTGGTATTATAAAACTATATCTATAATTTAAATTATTAGAACACCTAATATAACTATATTGTTAGACCTATCTTCTTGGTGTTGGGTATATTATATATTCATCACTACTTTTTGTTAAAATGGATGTCGTCTTCTCAACAAGATCATGCCATAAAAGCATACCAAAAGTTCATGGCTCAACTTGTCACTGAGAGAGACATTAGTGCACAAGAAACTTACCATTTGCTACAAAAATTGCCTCTCGTTATTTGCAACTGACAATTTATATCACTGAATGTTGGAAAAAAGATTTTGCACCGCCTAAAGCACACAATCAATGGTAATAAGATACAATCTAGCTACATACAAACCTACTTGCAACGTCCACCTCACTTAGAACAGGTTACGCTAATTGAATCGGCAAGATCTTACACATATGCTGCCACTTGCAAAGGATGCAAATGACGTTCTAGAAAAGACAAAGCAATAGTCCAGGTCTTTCCCAAGTTTTTTTCAATTCCAGAAAAAGAGTCTGAACAATATGAGACATTATGCTGGAGCGAGTTGCTTCTGTACACCCCTTTTAGAGCAATTGACTATGATATTGGCCTTACCAAAGAAGAAATCATTAGTAACTGGAGGCACTTGAATTCACAAAACTATAATGTGTGGCATGTTGATCGTACTGAACAAAATGAAGCCACCTTTGAAGATGAAAATGGTTCTGATGGTGAGGTGGACAGACCTGAAATTGTACCAATGAACGAGTGGGAATTATTGTCCCAAGTGGATCTTGCTAATAGTGTCAACCTGAATGAACTTGACCTTTTGGGCAAGCGTGATTTTGACAACACTAACATATGGGAAGAAAACAATGTTCCTTCACACTTGCATGATATTGCAATTCAATTTGTACACCGGAATAGGTTGTCTCAACAACTTATTCATCCCAACACTAATATTTGCAACCAAAACTATAGTCTATCACCTCAACAATAGATGGCTCTTTCTCTCATTAAGGACCACTCCATGGCTAATTGTGCGACATAACCTTTGTACATGGTCATACAAGGAACAAAAGGAGCTGAAAAATCATATCTAATTAATTGCATAAGAAAATCATTTCAGAATTGTAGACTGGAAAGAGTACAATGACTCCTTGTTCTCGCTCCAACAAGAATTGCATCATTTAATATACAAGCATCAACCATACATGCAACCCTCAAGATTCCAATTAGAGAAATGAAACCCCTACAAGGAAAAACATTGACAACTTTTCAAGAAGACATGAAAACTATACAATACATTCTCATTGATGAGATGAGTTTCATAGGCCCAAAACTATTATTGAAAATTGACAGCCAGTTACATGAAGCAATACCACATAAACAACACCTCCCCTTTGGTGGCATTTCTATAATTCTAATAGGAGACCTTGTCCAATTCCCACCTATTATGGATAAACCTATCTATGCACCACACACACTTGCAAGAAATCTATGGCACAAATTTAGTATTGTTGTAACATTGCATACGATTTTTAGACAAGAAGGTGATGATCCGATTTAGATTAAATTTTGTCAAGCATTAAAAAATATGCATAATGCAGAACCAACCGAACATGATTGGTAGTTGTTAATGACGCGCACAAAATAGCATCTAAGTGTAATTGAACAAAAAGATTTTGACCAAACAATACATTTGTTTGCTACAAATGAACTGGTATCACTCCACAATAGGAAAAGGCTACAACAACTACGTGTACCTATTGCACTATGTATTGCACTCAATACACGTCACCTCGATGAACTTGACAATGATGACCAATTGTCACAAGAAGTCTTATTATGTGAATCTCAGCGTGTAATGCTTACTATAAATCTATGGGTAGAAGTTGGCCTTGTCAATGGATCTCTTGGACAAGTCAAAGATATTGTATATCCCTTTGGCTCTAAGCCCCCACAATTACCAACATATGTTATAGTTGAATTTGATAACTACCATGGTCCACCATGGGATGAACACCATCCAAACCTTGTCCCAATACAACCGATAACCTGAGGCAAATGCACACAACTACCACTTACTACGGCCTGGACTATCACTATACACAAATCACAAGGGCTTACCCTAGATAGGGCCATAATTGATATAAGTAAAATTGAAAGACAAGGCCTCACCTTTACAGCAGTCTCCAGAGTCGAATCCCTACAATGCCTTCGCATTGAACCCGCCTTCTCTTTTGATCACTACTACAAAATGAAAAGGAATCCATACAACATTATTAGAAAGAAAGAAGAGGCTCGCCTACACTTACTCTCACATGACACCCAGGTATGTGATTTTACTTGCACACCCTCTTTTTTTGTTCTACGGTTCATGTTCTTGCTTTCTTTTGCTTCAATCACATTTCCGGTGCTTACCATTTATAATTTTCCCTTGTCTATAGGTACCCCCGCCTAATGAAGATACATGAACAAAAAAAAAGGCAGAAACATTCATTTTTGTGTTCCAATTATTTTCATTGCTATATTCTATTAGGAAATCCAACATACATATATAATCCTTCAATATTGTAACTTTAATTCATCATAAGTGGATGTTGCTATGTACAATACGTCTTCCTATAATGGAACTTGAATACACCTCCTCCTATTATGCAAAAATTTAAATACTCTTTTACATCAACTTGTAGATAAATAAGTGGTGTAGTGTTGAAAATTGTATAGTTTTTTAAGTCTATGGAAGGCACATCAAGCTTCAAATGTCAAAACACATGCTTTGTTTGAGACTATATATCCTCTCCTTCAGGTACCAAGTTGCATCTATGGAAAATTCCACTTATGTAGTTGTAGATTGAACTAAATATTAAGGTTTGTTAGGTTCTTGGATTTATCAACTAAAGTATCTTAATGTTGTTTTATTATTCTATAATTTATGTCTATGCTATGTAAGGAATATTTTATTCTGCCCTAATCTTTACTGCATTTTGTCTTTCTTGTGCTTCTTTTAACAAAAAAAATATTTTCTAATGTGTTCAAATATATTTAAATGCTACATTATTTTGGTGGAAATACCTTCAATATATATAGCTTTCCTGAACTTCAACTTCAAATCATCCAAATTGGATGTTGCTAACTACAAGTCTTCCTTCTACAATTACACAATTTTTTGGAATGGTGCTTTCAACTTTACGACCTATCGACGTACCCCTTACACCTTCTTCCGGTGCAAGTGCTAGTTTATAATACATAATGGGTCTTAAAAGGGGTCTTAATGCGTACTAAGGGGTCCTAAATGGTTTCATGACTCGTTAATGACCCTTTACGACCCTTTACAACCCCTTATGATATATAATGGGTCTTATGGGGTCCTAATACGTTCTAAGGGGTCTTATGACACATTAATTGATCCTAAATGGTCCTAAGACTCATTAATGAGTCATACAACCCCTTAGGACCCCTTATGATACATAATGGGTCCTAAGCGGTCGTAGGACCCATTAATGAGTTCTAAATGGTCCTAATTGGTCCTAGGACTGGATAATGGGTCCTACGATGCTTAAGGACCCCTTAGGTACCCTTATGATACATAATGGGTCCTAAGTGGTCCTAATGCGTACTAAGGGGTCCTAGGACACATTAATGGGTCCTAAATGGTCCTAGGCTTCATTAATGGGTCATATGAGCCCTTAGGACACTTTATGATACATAATGGGTCCTAAGGGTTCCTAGGACACATTAATGGCTACTAAGGGCCCTAAATGGTCCCAAGATTCATTAATGGGTCCTACGAGCCCTTATAACACCTTATGATACATAATGGGTCCTAATGTGCACTAAGGGGTCCTAAATGGTTCTATGACTCGTTAATGGGTCATACAATGCCTAAGGACCCCTTAGGGCTCCTTTTGATACATAACGGGTCCTAAGGGCCCATAATGCATACTAAGGAGTCCCCGGACACATTAATGGGTCCTAAGGGGTCCTAAATGATCCTAGAACTCTTTAATGAGTCCTACAAGCCCTTAGGAAACCTTATGACACATAATGGGTCCTAAGGGACCCTAATGCATACTAAGGGGTCCTAGGACACATTAATGGATCCTAAGGGGTCCTAAATGGTCATAGGACTCATTAATGGTTCCTACGATCCCTTAGGACCTCTTATGATACATAGTGAGTCCTAAATGGTCCTAATGGGTACTAATGAGTCCTAGGAAACATTAGTGGGTCCTAAATGGTCTTAGGGCTCATTAACGGATCATATGACCCCTTAGGACCCCTTATGATACATAGTGGGTCCTAAGGGGTCCTAATGAGTACTAAGGGGTATGAGGAAACATTAATGAATTCTAAGGGGTCCTAAATGGTCCTACGACTTATTAATGGTTCATATGACCCCTTAGGATCCCTTAGGACCCCTTATGATACATAGGGGTCATAAGGGGTTCTGATGCGTACTAAGGGGTCCTAGAACACATTAATGGGTTTTAACAAGTCCTAAATGATCTTAAGACTCATTAATGGTTCCTACGACCCCTTATGATCCCTTGTGATACATAGGGGATCCTAAGTGGTCCTAATGTGTACTAAGGGGTCCTAAATGATCCTAGGACTCATTAATGGATCATACGAGCCCTAAGGACCACTTATGATACATAGTGGGTCTTAAGGGCTCGTAATGGATAGTAAGGGGTTTGGGGAAACATTGATGAGTCCTAAGGGATCCTAAATGGTCCTAGGACTCATTAATGGGTCTTATGACCCATTAGGACCCCTTATGATATGTAATGGGCCCTAAGGGGTCCTAATGTATACTAAGGGGTCCTAGGACACAATAATGGGTCCTATGTGGTCCTAAATGGTTTGATGACTCATTAATGGGTCCTACGACCCCTTAGGACCCCTTACATTACATAATGGGTCCTAAGGGGTCCCAAATGGTCATGTGAATCATTAATGTGTCCTATAACCCCCTAGTACTCCTTATGATACATATTGGTGTACACACTAAATAGTTCACTTCTCTAAGTCATTACTTCCAAGGGAATCCATGAATGGGAAACCTTGAGAAAGTGACCTAGAGCTCCCTAGGTATGGAGCCACAAGATTGTTTGAATATTTCTCTCATCTAGAGCTATTGAAGCATGCAACCTTGCTAGTAAACCACACAATGGGAGATTCAATGAGACAAGGGCAAGAATGCCAATATCCTCAAGAATCAACAATGAAGATGCAATGCAATGCAATGCAAGCTATGCTAAGAATGAAGATGCAAGCTAAGCTATGGGAATGAAAATGAAAGTATTACAAACCCTTGCTAATTAATCTATGTGAGCTAATCTAAAGCATAAATGAAACTAAGCTAGATGCTATGAAAGCTATGATGCAAGAAATGAAACTAGAATGATAAAATGATCTCCAAAAGCTCCAAAGTCTCCAAGAAATCCCGCAGCATAAGATTAGCATAAAAAGTTGGGATCCTAAAATGAGAAGAGAGCTCTCCTTTTAAAGGAATTGAAAAGGAATGGACCATGGAGATTAAGAGGCAAAAGATTTAATCAAGGGTGGAGCTTGAAAGAGGAGCAATCCATGTGCACAAATATCCTCCAATGAGAAAATAAGAGTTGACTTTTGTGTCCATATGAGACAAAAAGTACTTTTTTATTTATTTATAAAATAAGAATAATGCTTTATTTGTGCAACTTAGGATAAGAGGAAAAGTGGGGACTTTTTATTTATTAAAAAGGGAGGAAATTCCTTTTAAATAAATAAAGACTTTAGGATAAAATGGTTAGCCCAAGGTCAATAATCGAATAAATGATAAAAATAGGATTTGATCAAGGAAAATTGATATAATTGATAAAATGTTGATTTTTGAAAATATTGATTCAGGGGTTTGATAAATTGTTGAATGGGGGCCCAAAGTCTAGGCGACCATTTTAGGGTGCATACATTTTCCCCTCTTTGACTAATGTGAGATCGATTTGGGATCACATGCAGTCAAAGAATGGAATTGAAATGTGAGATCGATTTAGGATCACAAAACAATCCAGACATGTGTTCGATGGATGGGACCATATCAGGACAAGCATAAGCATAAGCTGACAAAGATAAGCTGAAAGACAAGACCAACACTATTTTTGTTGAGTGATAATCAAGTCTTAAAATAAGAGATAATAATCTCAAGCAAAGCTGAATCAAGGATTAAAGCTGATAGGTACTGCCCCCTCGGAATCGAAATCAAAATTAGGTGGAGGAGAAACAATAAATTAATAAACTTGATCAAGTCACTAGAAATCATAATCGAAGGTGATAAGATGATAGGATAACCATCAAGCAATGAAGAGATGCCCCAGTTTGACTTGGTTTGACTAGGAAAGATATAGGATAAAAGGAAGTCAAACCCTTAGAGAGATGAATCGAATGAAGGTGAATGAAAGACTAGAAGTTTGGAAGAGATGGGGGTGAAGAAATGAAGATGTCCCAGTGAAGATTGAAAGATCAAGCCTCAAACGGTAAGCCAACTGTGCAGAAGAAGGAGAAAGTTTTGAAATGTGATTTGACTATCAAGATGAAATCAGATTTCGATTTCGATCCTGAAAATGGATCCAGGACGTCGAAATTAGCTAGGGGTGCAATTTTTGCGCAATTTCGAGGTGTTTTGAAAATTAGGTCAAAAAGTCAAAATGCTATAAAAGGGGTAAAAAGGTCATTTTCAAAAATCATTTGTCTTTTAGCGATTTGAGAATCTTAAGAGCTTAGAAAGAGAAAATGGCCCAGCAAGCAGCAGTCCTAGTTCACAGGCATCAATTTGAGCGCGCTCGGTTGCACAACTGGCCTCCATAGTATGGTGCCCCGGTATGTTTTCAAAAAAACTTGCCCTTTTTGAGTCATTATGAGCATTTAATGCATTTTGAAACATGTTTTTAATATTTGAAAAATTTCAAATTTTTAACCTGGGCAAAAGATCGTACGATCTTTGGCAAGTATCGCACCTTTTGAAGGAAAATGTTGTGCGATACTTCGTGGGTCAACATAGGATCGCATCGACATTAAGTCTAGTATCGCATGATACCAGATGAAATGTTGTGTGACGCTATGTGAAGTATCGCACGTCAAGATACTATCGCACTATTATAAGAAAAAGTATCGTACGATACTTTATAAAAAAAAATAGTATTGCACAGTTTTAAAAATTTGACATGTTTTAGTGTTTTTGAGCAAAATGACATGGGTCTAGACAATGTTTGCTTTTTTAAGATGCATTGTACGGATTTTATACATCCATCATGATATGTTCTAACATCTGGCTTTGGATTGATGGCTTACAAGAGTTCTTCCCAGCACTATTGGTCAAAGCACCTCGAGTGACTGGATTACAATATGTTTGAGATCTGGATGATCTAGGTCAGGCAGACTTGAGAGTGATGGGCTTTGGCTACTTGCTGAAGTTGCCCCACATTTGAGCTGACCATGGGTTGTTGATTGCGCTAGTCGAGAGATGGCACAACGAGCACAGCACCTTCCATCTGCCTATTGGAGAGACATTGATCACTTTGGAGGACGTCTATCGGATTCTTCGAGTGCCTAGCCATGGCGATCCTGTAAGTATAATCATGTTTATAGATAGTCATAGATGTAAAGTTTCCATATAATAGAAACTAACATGATTGTTTGTTGGCACAGGTATACTATGACCAGGATCCTACCGAGGGATGGCAGACCATCCAGGGCATGTTCCAAGATGTTACCATTATTGACAGACACATCAGTTGGGATCAACTGATGGATGATTTTGGTAGGGACTTCCCAGTGCCTTGCATTGTTACTTCTATTATTGCACAGGCCCTTATCACTGATAGGAGTCAGAAGGATTTTTCACTAGGATGGGGCAAGTTGTTAGTGGATCTGGTGGCGCACCCACAATGGATGGCATGGGGCCCGACCATATTGGCTGATATGTACCACGAGCTCCACAAGATAGTCTATCGGGAAAGTAGGACCTAGGCATGCGGTGCTATCTTAGCACAGGTATGGGCATGGGAGCACATCGTTGTGGTGCGTCCACGTGTGCAGCCGAGGGAGAGGAGACATCCCTTTATCTACAGGTATGGAGGGTTCCTGTCATAGCCTCATAGCGAGGATGTGATATATTACAGGAGGGTACTGGATGAGCTCACCTCATTCCAATGGAGGCCATACATGGCTGTGGAGCCATGGGGTGATGTGGAGGATGAGATGAGCTATATGCTATGCAGCCGGCCACTGGTAGGTTGATACTCAGATATTGTGGAGAGGTTTGTTATTACTCATGTTTGGAGACAGTTTGGGTGCCAGCAGCGGGTATCTACTGAGACCACTACCTATGCTAGAGCGAGAGATGAGGAGGGCCAGGGTTGGCTGTCGATGCTGGATTACCAGCAGGCAGTTTAGGATACAACGACGATTTGTAGGGAGCCATGGGACTACCTCCTAGACATGGCAGATGTAGGGGCCGATGCAGCCTATAGAGCAAAGCAGCGGTGGGCTCCATTTCCTAGATTCACTGTACTTGATGCACAACCAACAACACAGGGAGATGAGGGAGATGATGGGGACAGAGGAGATGGAGGAGGGAGAGGGAGAGAGACTAGTCAGAGCTCTCGATCAGGTGGCTGGAAATTACCACGAGGATAGGGTTCTGTTGATGAGGGTGATGATGTGGTGAGGCCAGCTCACCAAGAGGTGGATGCCAAGCATGATCGACCAGTGGGGGGAGAGGACCTGAGAGAGGATCCAGACACTGGAGACAGAGATGCAATAGATGTGGATCACTGTAGCTATCAAAGAGAAGCAACTGACTGATCCAAGGGCCGAGATAGAGTGGTGAGAGAGAGCTCTACAAGTTGCCATTGTAGAGACTCAGAGAAAGGCAACACGAGCTGCATATTATCATGGTCTCTATATACAGGCAGTACCAGCGGGTTAGAGAGCTCCTCCCTACTCAATGATAGCTAGCAGATCAGATATGGTACCAGATGTAGCACCACCTCCTCCACCACCAGCTCCACATGATGGTGCCAGCGAGTCCAAGGTCTAGATCTTAGGATAGATGTATAGAGACATATCCTGGGATTGTATCTAGATTTTTGTATCTCACATTATATCATGACATTATTATATATATATGAGATTACTGGATTGGTGCTACATCATGTGTTTTTATCCCACTTGATGGATGTATTAGGTTTTTATATTTTCTTGTCATACTGCTAAAAATGTATGTTATAAATGCTCATGTATATTCTCTCTCATAGATGTATGTTTAATTATCATGTGTATGATATAGACTCAGGTTTCTGAAAATGACCTCTTTAGGATATAGATGTGATGATAAGATTAACCCCTTGTGATGACAAGAACAAGAGGTGATGTGAAAGATAAGGAGCGAAATACATGATCGAGAAAAGGAAAGGTGAGTGCAGTTGATCGACAGGTCCATGAAAGATGAAAAGGAGAGCTTTCTCCATATGCAAGATGCAAAAACTAATCTAATATGAACCTAAAAATGTAAGCTACTATGAAAAAGTGGTTTACTTGCAAGGTCACAAAGCTTTTAGACTCTAATATTCATCATCGAGCGTTATTGGTAGTGTCGCAAGATCATACAATGCACACTAGTATGACTATGTGAATCTGAATATGATCTATATTGGATAGATATGTGAGAATCCCACCTAGGCATCAAAGACATATAGGTCAAGATGACTAGTGCAGTGAGATTACCAAAGTTTAGTATAGCAAGATTATACTCACATCGAGACACAAGGAAAGTCAAGATGGCTAGAAGTATGAACTTACTCAAACAGTCAAGGATAATACCTTGTAGATCCCAATGTCAAGTGGAACAAGCATAAATGCTAATGACAATTAAGATCAACAAAATATACCCACAAGCAGAAAAAGCAATAAAACATGTCCTCATGCCCTTAGTCTTCTAGCTATGCATCATCGAAAACTTCGTAGGGAAAGAACACTCATCAAAGAAATCATCATAGACAACACACAAAGAAAACAAAGTCAACCAAGTCTCAACGAGTCGAGCGTTTAAGTGCGTGTGTGTAGGTCATAGAATCAATCTTTGAGTATCACATTTGCTAGTGAGAGATATCATATCATGCTAGACTGTGGGGTAGGATTATTTGATAAGTGTTGAGAAACACTTGACGCTAGGGTAGTGTTGAAAAACACAGTTTGGGGGTGGTGTTGAAAAACACTGTTTGCAAGATGTCTTAAAGACCAACACATCCTAGAGACCAAAGCTAACACAGTTATGCCCCCTAGACAAAGACAAAGACCAATTCCAAACCAAGGCAACAAAGGTCAAGGTATGATGGAGAAGGGCTAAGTGTCAAGGACGCATGCTAAAAGACAAGGGTGCAAAGGCCTCAAGTAGCGCCTGTTTCTAGGTTTTCACCACTTGGAGATTTTTTTATTTTTTCAATTTTTTTGTATTTTTTGCTACCTAGGTGCCTGTTTCCAGGTTTTTACCAAGGCACTTTTTCTATTTTTTTTGCATTTTTTTATTTTTTTTTAATTTTTGCTACCAAGGCACCTATTTCCAGGTTTTCACCAAGGCACTTTTTCTATTTTTTTAAATTTTGCATTTTTTGTATTTTTTCAAGACTTTATATGCTTTTTTAGAATTTTTTTAGGATCATAAAATATGTACAAGGGATGCCTCCAAACAGAATAGGCATCATGGATAGAACTTCTTGAGGTGCAAAACATTGATAGGGTTAGGGAGCTGTTCCCCCTCTAGATCAGATAGTAAATAAGCACCTGTACCAAAAGCTGCAGTAATGATGTATGGTCCAAGCCAATTAGGTTTGAACTTGCCCTTTTGCTCTCTATGTTGTTGGTTCTTAGGGTTTTCTCATAGGACAAGATCCCCCACTTGAAATTCTCTAGGGCGAATCTTCTTGTTGAATGCTTTGGACATACGCTTTTGGTAGACTCTCATGTGATCAAAAGATGTTTTACGCTTTTCATCTAGAAGTTCTAGTTCTTGTAACCTCATGGCATAGTAGTCTTCATCTATCACTAGACCTTTAAGGGAAACTCTAAGAGAAGGAATCTCCACTTCTAAAGGTAACACTGCTTCAACACCATAAGTGAGGGCAAAAGGAGTAGCCCCTGTTGGAGTACAAATACTCATTCTGTAGGCTCACAAGGGCAGATTTATCTATAGATGCCAATCTCTACCATTCTTGTGAACTGTTCTATAGAGGATTTTGAAAATAGTTTTATTTGAAGCCTCTGCTTGTCCATTTCCTTGCGGGAAGTAAATGGAGGACCAATGTTGTTTTATCTTGAATTTCTTGCAGAGATGTTTAAGGTCCTTATTTTTAAACTGACCTCCATTGTCAGTAATTATCTCAGAGGACACTCCATACCGACAGATGATATGGTTCAAAATAAATAAAGAAACTATCTTGCCTGAGGCAACAGAAAGTGGGACAGCTTCTACCCATTTGGTAAAGTAATCAGTAGCAGTGATAATGAATTTGTGTCCACCTGATGAGTTGGGATGAATTTTCCCAACAAGGTCAAAGGCCCAACGCTGAAATGACCAATGAGAAATAGAAGGAATAAGCTCCCTACCTGGAGCATGTATCAGGTTTCCATGTTTCTGACACTTTTCACAAGATTTAGCAAAAACTACTGCATCTGTTTGCATAGTAGGCCAATAGTACCCTACCCTAAGCAACCTTCGAGCCATGGCAAGACCATTGGAATGTCCTCCACAAATGCCCTCGTGAATGTCAACTAACACTTGGTTGGACTCATCCTTTTCTAAACACCTAAGAAGTGTCCCATCCAAACCCCTCCTATACAAATCACCAGAGATGAGGGTGTGGTGAGAGGCATTTTGGGTTAGGTTTCTTCGTTCAAAATGATTGAAGGTTTCAGGTGTATGCACCCTAAAATGGTTGCCTAGACTTTGGGCCCCCATTTAACAATTTGTCAAATCCCTGAATCAATATTTTCAAATATCAACAATATCAATTATATCAATTTCCTTGATCAAATCATAATCAATTCAATATTTCCTAAGGTTTGAGCCTTATTTAATTTAAAAGAGAAAAAAATAAAAATCTTATTTAATTAAGAGAACATGCTCCCTTTTAATTAATTAAAAATCTCTTTTAATTAAATAATAAAATCACTTTATCCTAAGCCTTTATTTAATTAAAAGGAATTTCCTCTCCTTTTATTTAAATAAAAAAGCCCCACTTTTCTTCTTATCCTATGTTGCACAAATAAAGCATTATTCTTATTTTATAAAAAGAGAAAAAGTACTTTTTGTCTCATATGGTTATTGGAGGATATTTGTGCACAAGGATCAAGCTTCTATTTTTCTCCATTGTTGATTAAGTCTTTTGCCTCTTAATCTCGATCGTCCATTGATTCTCATTCTCTATAAAAGAAGAGCTCTCTTCCTCATTTTCATATCTTAGATTTTTATGCTAATGTTATGCTGCAGGTTTTCTAGGTCATTTGGAGCTCTTTGAAGACATTCTTGCATTCAAGCTTTGAAGACATTATTGTTGCATTTCATTTAGCTTGTTTTCTTACATCATAGTTGCATAATCATGACATTTTTAGTATAGATTTCCTTTATGCAATAGATTAATCTCACATAGCTTAATAGGAGGATTTGTAACACTTGTATTTTCCTTTCATAGCATAACTTGCATCTTTCATTCTCATAGATTAGTTTGCATTGCATTGCATTCATATTTATTTCATTGGAGATATTGGCATTGTTGCCCTTGTCTTTGATTTGGAATCTCTCATTGTGTGGTTAACTAGCAAGGTCATGAGTTTATAGCTCTAGCTGAGAGCAATTTTACAAATCTTGCAACTCCATGCATAGAGAGCTATGGATCGATTTGTGAGGGCTCATTGTTGAGTTTTATTGCATGTAAGGATTCATAGAAGTGTGGTCACATTTTCACCATACATCAAGGATAGTACCATCATGAAGGTATGTGTAAATGGCACCATAGTGGGATGACTCATGGCCAATAAGGGTACAAACAACTTGGCTTTCTTGGGAGTCATAGATAGGGTAGCGTAGCTCTTCCACCAGGAATTCAAATATGGACTCATGTTGTTCTAGCTGAAGAAGTGAAGCCAATGTAGCCATAGCATCAGCTGCTTTATTCTCTACTCTAGGGATTTGTTGAAATGTAACAAAGGTAAAGTATCGTCGCAATGAATCAACCATTTTATTGTAAGGTACCCATTTTTCATCTTTTGTTTGATATTCTTCATTAACTTGGTTGACTATCAATTATGAATCCCCATAAATATGTAGCTCTATGATTCCCCATTCTATAGCCATTTTTAGTCCATTTGTTAAGGCCTCATACTCAACAATGTTATTTGTGCATGGGAACAATAGTTTGTAAGACTTAGGAATTGTGTACCCATGAGGTGAAACAAACAACACTCCTGCACCTGAACCATTTTGCATGAAAGAGCCATCAAAGAACATCTTCCATGTTCTCGTAGTCATGTACATTATGTGCTCATCTAGAAATTCAACATGAACTGGTGTTTTGTCTTGAATTGGAAAATAAGCTAATTGGTCTACAATGGCTTGTCGTTTTATAGCCTTACGCTCAACATACTCTATGTCAAATTCTAATAGGATCATCATCCACTTAGCAAGTCTACCTATGAGAGTAGCATTACCAAGCAAATATTTGAGAGGATCAATTTTTGCAATGAGGTGTATTTTATGCGCAAGCATGTAATGTCGCAACTTTTGGGAAGCAAACACCACTGCTAGGCAAGATTTTTCAATACTAGTGTAATTGACCTCATATGACACAAGAGTACGGTTGATGTAATATATAGCTCTTTCTATTCCAGTATCATCAAGTTGAGCCAATAATGCCCCTAGGGAAGATTTTGTTGCCGATACATACAATATGAGTGGTTTTCCTAGGATAGGAGGCATTAAGATTGGAGGATTGGCCAAGTATTGCTTGATTTGGTCTATGCTTCGCTGACAATCCTCATTCTAGACACATTTAACCCCTTTGTGTAAAGTCTTATTAAAGGGTTGAGCTCTATCAGCCAGTTGTGAAATAAACCTCCTTATAGATTGAAGGCGTCCTTGAAGACTCCTCATTTGACTGATGTTTTTGGGAGGCGGCATATCCATTATTGCTTGAAATTTTTTTGGGTCCACCTCTATTCCTTTAATTGAAATGATAAATCCTAAGAGTTTTCCAGAGGTGACTCTGAATGCACACTTTTTAGGATTTAATCTGAATTGAAACTGTTCCATACGATCTAGAATTACTTCCAAATCTCCTAGGTGTGTATCCCTTTTCTTAGATTTTGCCAAGGTGTCATCCACATAGTCTTCCATATTCTTATCCATCATGTCATGAAAGATAGTAGTCATAGCTCTTTGATAAGTAACTCTGGCATTTTTTAGTCCAAATGGCATGACGTTCCAACAATAGGTTCCCCATGCACGAATGAATGCAATCTTTTCCTGGTCTTCAGGAGCTATTTTGATTTGATTATACCCAGAAAATCCATCCATCAAAGAATAGATCTCATAACCCGCGGTCATGTCCACTATCATGTCTATGTTTGGGAGTGGAAAATCATCCTTTGGGCATATTTTATTAAGATCTCTAAAATCTGTGTAGACACAAATGGACTTGTCATGTTTTGAAACTGGTACTATATTGGATATCCATTTGGCATAATCAATAGCTTTTATAAATCCTGCACTGAGGAGTTTCTCTAATTCAGCTTTGACAAGAAGAGCTATGTGAGGATGTATTTTCCTCAATTTATGTTTTACTGGTTTGATACCTAGAGCTATGGACAAGTGATGCATGTAATGAGACTAGTGTCCAATCTTGGCATGTCTAAATAAGTCCAAGCAAAATTAATCTTCTTGGTCTATAGAAACTTGGTATATGCTTATTTTTCTTGTGTTGATAGAGACTAAGCTAAGTGCACAATTTGTGGAGCCTCTTGTGTATTCAAGTTAACTGGCTGTGTAGGCTCAACAAGCATTGAAGACCTGTCCTAAAAATAGCTTGGAAGATGATCAAGTACCTCATCCTTAGGTGCCTCAGAGAGGTTTTCACCTTTGGATATGTCCTTTATTTTTACTTTTTTAGGTTCTGACACTGCCACATAGTGGTTTTTGCCATCAGAACCCTTATTCTTTTTTTCTTTTCTTTTCATTTTGTGACTAAGGTACTTGATATTTGGTTCTATCATGCTTGTAGTTGGTTCACTGGTGGAAGAGACTATAGGTTCAAGGGCATTTAGGTAACATGCTATCTCATAGTCATTTTGAAAGGTTAGGAGTTGAGGCTCTTGATAGCGCTAAGACCAATCAATTAGGTGAGGATTGGCAAGGGGTAGATCAATGACTGGTTCAATATTGTGTATGTGAATGGTATCATCTTTGGTGATTGCAGAGTTAGGATCCATCAAGTATCCCTCTAAGGTACCCAAATCAGGACTTATCCTACCAAGTGAAGCATCGTCCACTAAAGAGACTTGCGGATTCCAATCCTTTGATCCTACACTAGACTCGTTAGCTACCTCGGGTTGGGAACTATATGTATGGTCAACATCAATGTCCATGTCAATTGTAGAACAATCAGAAAGAGAATCCCATTCATACTCATGTGAGTCTGTATCTGAATCCCAACTGGGATGTTTACACCAAGCATAACTTTTAGGCCTTGAGGTAGAGGCTTCAATGTCACCAAGGGTAACACCTTCTTGAATGTTATTTGTATGTTGATGTTCTTGAATAGGATCCTCGACATGATCTTCAATAGTGGATTGTTCTTGTTCTAGGTCTGAAACTGTTAGATTGATAAATGAAGCATCTAAATCTCCCCAAAGGAGATTGGTGGAAGGGACCCAATCTTCACACCTATCTTGTTGATTTTTCAAATTGGTAATGTAGCTAGGTTCATCATCACTATCTATCATAGCAAGGATAGGAGTAGTTTTCTTATTCTGACTTTCAAAACCTAGGCCAACCGTTGTCTTAGATTTGCAGCCAAAGAGAGCATGATTGAGTGGTCCAGCCTTAGCATCTAATCTATGACTAAGAAGACCATGACCTGGGTAGCCCATATTTTTGACCAAAGTATATCCTCTCCCATAAGCCTTAGGAGATGGGGAGAAATTTTCATTATGCTTGTATTTTTCCTCCTTGTAAATCCAATCTCTATCCCTATTAAGAGGAACATGAGTCCCTGCTGAAATTGCATTAACAGATAATGTGCTATCCCTGGGTATACAAACTTCTACTCCATTATAGGGGAACTTAACACATTGGTGGTAGGTGGATGGCACTATTTGCATGTCATGGATCCACGGTCTACCAAGTAGAATATTATAGGCTAAAGGACCAACATCAATAATTTGGAACAAAATATCCTTTTCAATGGGGCCAATCTTGACAGGAAGGATGACCAAGCCTTTGGAGCTTCTCTCTGCCTCATCATAGGCTTTGATGGTTATTTTCTTACGAGTATCAATAACTTTCTCTGAGTAACCTAGTATTTTCAAAAAACTCAAGGAACAAATATTGAGCCCAGTACCCCCATCAATCAACACATGCCTGACACAGGTCTTGTGAATCATGACTTCAATATGAAGGGCAAGATTATGCGGATGGCTCAAGGCTTTGTCATCTTCTTTTGAGAATGTGAGGTAATGTGGGCTAGCAAGGTGGTTAACCATGTTTTGGAATTGGTCAACATCTATGTTGTTAGGGACATTGGCTGTACGCAAAGCATCCTCAAGGACACACTTATGTCTTGGAGACAACTCTAGGAGCTCACAAATTGAGATTTGAGCTGGTGTTCTTTGTAACTGGTCAACAAGATTGTAGCTCATTTTAGGATTGACTGCTGACTTGGTGATGACATTCTTGGATGTCACTTGCTTGGGTTTGCTAGACTGGTTGGAATTAGAACCTCTAATGATCATAGGACCTTGACCTTGGCTTTTGGTGACATCATTAAGAGCTTGGGATGACCTTTGAGAGTGAGGACCCCTAAGCACCACCACAGGTTCTTCATCAAATATAGGAGGAGAGCCCACATAATGACTATAAGAATCTTTGTTTCGCATCATGTTGACATTTTCCTCAACAATCTCAAGCATATTAACCACATTTTCTGCACCTGTGTAGGTATAGTTGATTGCAGCTTTGCCATTCTTGGGTTGAGAGGTTTCCCCCTTCTCATACTTGGGCAAAGGCTCCTTGAATGCTTTGTGGTCTGCATTTGTATTCAACCCATCAATCTGAAGTTTACCACTTTCAATAAGATCCTGAATGAGGTGTTTAAGCTTCCAACAATGTTCGATGTCATGTCCAATGCCATTGTGGTATTTGTAGAAAGATTTTTCATTCCACTAATGTGGCTTAACATCAAGTATGTGAAAGTTTGCTAGATCTTGTGGTTGTGCAAGATTATTAGCAATAAGAGTTATGAAAACATCCTCATAGGAGTCACCCAGTTTAGAAAACTGTCTCAACTTTTTCTTGGGATTTTCTTGATACTTAGGTTTACTCTCTTGTTGGTTAGAGGATGTATTGAACTTCATAGCTTGGACTGTAGTAGAAAAATGTAGGACTCCTTGATCCTTGGGTTGGGAAGAGTCCACAACTCCATCATTGACTACTTGCTTATTCTTGTTCTTGTGCGAGTGCTTGCCTTTGTCCTTATTAGCATTGTTATTATTTTGACCATTATTGTTGTTCTTGTTGTTGTTGGTCAAAATGCCTTGTTCTTTTAAGACATCCTCTATTTGACATGTTGTCTCAACCATAGTATCAAAGGAATCAAAGACCATTTTTCGAACTTCATAATGCATTTCTGGCACCAAATTACTAACAATGATGTCAATCCTTTCATGCTCAGGAATAGTCCTAGAATAGCGGGAGCACAATCATCTCCACCTTTGTAAGAAGGTCACAAAGGATTCCCCTTGGTTTTGTTTCAAATTGCATAAGTCTAACATAGTGACTGATCTTGATAAGTTATGTGCAAAATGTTGAACGAATCTATGGACAAGTTCTTTGAAAGTTTTTACGGGAGGGGTTATGTTGATAAACCACTCCATGGCTTGGCCTTTGAGGCTTATTGGAAATAGTCTCATAAGGTAAGATTCATCTTGGTGGAACTCAAAACTCATGATATAAAATTGACGCACGTGATCATGTAGGTCACCATTGCCATCATACTTGTCATATTGGGGAATTTCAACTTTCCTAGGAAAATCTGTCATAGTCACACTTTTGTCAAAAGGATTGGGACAAATAGAATCAAGTGAAAAGGAAATTTTAGGTGCCAACACCTTTTCCATCATTCGTTTGAGTTGCTTGATTTCCTCTTCTTGAGAGGGTCCTTGTTTCTTGATTCTCCTATCCACATCAAAGTTGTAAGGGACTCTAGCACCTTTGTTAATCAGACTCTCTAGGAACCTATCTTTATTTTGATCAAGGTACTTCTCCACATATTGTTGGAATAGTGGCTCTTGTTGCATTCTCATGAAATCTTGATCATCAAAACTTGTACTACTTCCTCCATGTTGAGAGCCATGATGAGCTTGTTGGGAGGGTTGTCTTGAGTTCCTAGGAGGTGTTCATCTCCTATGTTGTGAAATCCTTCTTCCTCTAGAACTAGGAGATCTTGAAGGAGTCCTTGACCACCTTCTACTTCTTGGGGTTCTTGAGGGAGTAGAGGGTGGAGAGTTGTTTCCACTATTGGTACCCCTGTTGTTGAATTGGTTGTTAAGTTATTGAGCTAACAACCTATCTTGTTCCTCTTGGAATGCTTTTCTTCTTAATTCCAATAAGGTTTGTTGCTCTTCCTCTAGGTGTCTAAACCTTTCTTCTTTAGCGGCTTGTTTGTCCAAGAAGGCTTTCTTTTCATGCTCAATTCTTTTAAGCCTTTCATTAGCATATCTTGAGGTTGTTTTGAGTGGAGAGTTGGACCTTGAGTGTTTGAACAAGTCATTAGTGAATGCGGCGTTCACATGAGCATCACCAGATTCGTTGTTTTGGTCTTCATGTTGTGACCGTGCATCTTGGTGAGCTTTCTCAAAATGTCTTTCAGCTCTTTGATGGGCATCTAAATATCTTGAGTTAATAGGGGGTGATTCAGGTTGATTGTCATCACCAAATGACATGTTACCCCTATGTCTTTGGAAAATGTCATCAAGAGTTTGATCAATTGCTTCTCTTTGTCTCCTAGTCAAAGTGTAGCTCATGTCCATAATTGATTGAGAAGATGGTAAAGAGGTACTCAAATCACTAGGATTTCTCTTTGGGTCAAACCAAGCCTCAGACTCACTCCTAGGTGATTGATTAAAGATGGGTTTCTTCCCCTTTCACTTTTGACGAGTTTGGACTAAGGGTAATTGTTCAAAGATAACTTTAGGTCATTTCCCTTGACTAATTTGGTACTTTGTCGTAACCGACATGAAAGAGAAAAGACCCTTGGTGATAAGATGACCTTATGAAACATCAATATCAAACTAGGATAGTGAAAGTGTTCAATTGTCCAAAAAGAGATGGTAAGATAGAAAGCTGCAAAAGGTATAAACCAATCTTGCCACAAAGGTGCATAATAAAAGGATGAGTATCCTAACACATATGGGCCAAGAAAATGGGTTTAACCAAATATATAATTGAAATTGAATTTTGATGGAAGTGAATTAAACAAAAGAGTACTAAAACTCTCAAAGCGTGTTACCAAAGAATCTAAAGGTGTACTTTTTCAACAAGGATAATCTCCAACTTATTGATGCCAAGCAAGACTACTTTGTAAAATCATAGAACACTAATTCAAGAGGTCTAAAACCAGGAACCCAAGGTACAAATAGGTTTCTAGCGATAGAGTAAGTCACCTTCTAAAATCTGGTCGACTAAGGAAAGACTGCAAATTGCATAAACCAGACTGGCAGCAAAAAGACTGTGCAATATTTTCCAGGCTAACAGGGTGATAATTTCTGGCCAGGTGATATTTCACAATAAGCAGTGCGACAGTTTCTAGGCAGCCCACGTGATACTTTCCAGGCAAGCGGTGCGATAGTCTTCCAGTGACGAACTATCGCATGATATCTCTCAGTACAAGGTGTGATATTGTTCCAGTGTCGTACGATTCTTGACTAGTGAGTGCTAAAAATCTTAGTTTTAAGGGCAATTTGTTCAAAATTTTAGTTTGAAGGTTGGATTTTTCAATTTCAAGCACAGTGACAATAGTAAATAGACAGGTTTGCAAATAGTAAGTGATCAAACATGTTATAAAACACTTGAAACAAGGGCAAAAGCAACCTTGCCAAGACAAGTAATTATGATATCAAAGCAATAAAAAACCTATGAATGCTACCGTGATGTTTGATGTTTGAGAACGTTTACATAAGTAGATCACAACGAGAACACTTCAAGCACTTACTAGCCTAAAAAGTCAATTGCTCAATACTTAACAACTTGGCCCACACTTGATGTCCCATTGCCTCACACAAAGTGGTTACCTACAATAGATATTGGCTTTGTCGTGGAAGTGCCAATGACACAACCAAAGGAACATAGATGGTGAGTAATCTTCGGGTGATTCGGGTTATTCCACTTGGATCAATCCTTGCACCAAGAAGCTAAGCGAAAAAATAGGGTAGCTTCTATCTATGGTTCTTAATAAGGGCTTCCGTTTGTAATACCCCTCTTGCTCCCCAAAAGGGACTGGGACCTCGCGGCCACAAGAGTACCTTAAGCATTCTTGCTCAACACTTTCTTCATGGTCGCAATCCCACATGTACTCACATCAAGCGAAGACAAGTACTACATCTACCAAGGTTTTGTGTCCTTGATATCCTTGAGTTTATAGTGGGTTGGAATAGCCGGTGAAAAGCTTATCCCCACTTGGGTCGTTCCTCTTGATTGCTCAAGAGTAGGCCCGCTAAAGGATTCTAAGAGCTAAACAAAGAGTGGATCAACCTTTGAGTGTCAGGATTTCTGTTTCACCTCAAGGGTGAAGAGCATAATCTCCTAGCTCAAAAATATCTCCCAAACACACCAAGCAAAGGTTCAATTACCCTCTTGCTTTCAAAATGTAAAGATGGGTCAAGATTTTTTGGTTCACCACAAGGGTGAAGAGCATACTTCTCCTACCACCCAAAGATTCCTACAACAAGATATTAAGTGCCTACTAAACGAAACAACTAGTAGATGCCACACTCAAAACAAAAGCAATTAAACAAGCACTTGATTTGTTTTTATGCTTTGGGCAGCCCTACAAAAACCGTTAGTAGCCCTTGTGCATTTGAAGCTTTGACATGCATCTTTTAAGAAAATAATCAAGCAATAGGAGCACCTACAAGCACCACTTGTTAGCCCTACAAGGGTTATCACATCAAAAACCAAATGAAATCTGCAAATAAACACTGCCTAACCACAACAAACTAAACCAGCAAGCTAATTAGATCAAAAATCGGTAAGAAAAAGATAATAAATAACTCTCTGCCAGGCACATGCGACAGTGCAGTTACGAGAAATATCATGTGATAGTTTCCAGCATACGAGTGCGATAGTTTCCTCCTGTGCGACAGTTTGCGTTACCTGCAGGCGACAGAATACAGAATACCAGTGCGATAGAATCTCTTACAAAGTGCAATACTTTAACTGGTAAAGTATCACACCAGTATAGGACAAATTATTGCACGACACTGGTGAAGTATCGTACGATAATCTTCCAGAAAGAAGTAAAAATCTACCGAAAATAGTAAGCTAAAAAGTGATGAAAAAAGTGCAGAAATGCATAAAAATGAAGGACAAAACAAGAGTATTCTACCCCATGGTGGGCACCAAAAATGTACACACTAAATAGTGCACTTCTCTAAGTCATTACTTCCAAGGGAATCCATGAATGAGAAACCTTGAGAAAGCGACCTAGAGCTCCCTAGGCATGGAGTCACAAGATTGTTTGAAAATTGCTCTCAACTATTGCTATTGAAGCATGCAACCTTGCTAGTAAACCACACAATGGGAGATTTAATGAGACAAGGGAAAGAATGCCAATATCCTCAAGAATCAACAATGAAGATGCAATGCAATGCAAGATATGCTAAGAATGAATATGCAAGCTAAGCTATGGGAATGAAAATGAAAGTATTACAAACCCTTGCTAATTAAGCTATGTTAGCTAATCTAAAGCATAAAGGAAACTAAGCTAGATACTATGAAAACTATGATGCAAGAAATGAAACTAGAATGATAAAATGATCTCCAAAAGCTCTAAAGTCTCCAAGAAATCCTGTAGCATAAGATTAGCATAAAAAGTTGGGATCCTAAAATGAGAAGAGAGCTCTCCTTTTAAAGGAATTGAAAAGGAATGGACCATGGAGATTAAGAGGCAAAAGATTTAATCAAGGGTGGAGCTTGAAAGAGGAGCAATCCATGTGCACAAATATCCTCCAATGAGAAAATAAGAGTTGACTTTTGTGTCCATATGAGACAAAAATTACTTTTCTTCTTTTTATAAAATAAGAATAATGCTTTATTTGTGCAAATTAGGATAAGAGGAAAAGTGGGGGCTTTTTATTTATTAAAAAGGGAGGAAATTCCTTTTAATTAAATAAAGACTTTAGGATAAAATGGTTATCCCAAGGCAAATAATCGAATAAATGATAAAAATAGGATTTGATCAAGGAAAATTGATATAATTGATAAAATGTTGATTTTTGAAAATATTGATTCAGGGGTTTGATAAATTATTGAATGGGGGCCCAAAGTCTAGGCAACCATTTTAGGGTGCATACAATTGGGTCCTTAGGTGTCGTAATACATATTCAGGGGTCCTAGGACACATTAATGGGTCCTAAATGGTCCTAAGACTTGTTAATGGGTTTTGTGACCCCTTAGGACCCCTTATGATACAACATAATGGGTCCTAAGGGGTCCTAATGCATTCTAAGGGGTTCTAGGACACATTAATGGGCCCTACGGGGTACTAAATATTCTTAGTACTCATTAATGTATCCAACGATCCCTTAGGACCCCTTATGATACATAATGGGTCCCAAGGGGTCCTAATGCATTCTAAGTGGTCCTAGGACACATTAATGGGTCCTAAGTGTTTTTAAATGGTTTTATGACCCATTAATGGGTCCTATGACCCCTTAGGACCCCTTATGATACATAATTGATGCAAATCAAGGTGAGAGAATCCAATTAAGGATAGTCCAGCCTTGCAGCAATAGAACAACACAAAAAAATAACTCAACACAATAATTGTTTAACTTAGAATTTTCATTAACATGCTTGGCTGTAAGGCCTTCCGGGTTAGGGCCAATTACAATCAAGAAGTAATTCTACAAGATCAACAAGATCCAATCCAACTCTAGCTAGTTCAGTTTTGAAAACTATTAGATACTGATAGAAACCCTAAGGCAGATCTAAACTTGAGCTCGCAAGCCTCCAAGAAATCTCCTTGTCTCCAAGTGAGCAACCACTAGCTTTGCTAATGCAAACTATCAGACAAAAATCTAATCTACAAGATCTCATAGGATCTTTTCCACAACTTCACTTATGTCTCTCTCCCCAAACTTTTGTCCTAAACAACTATCCAAACATCCTATAAGTACTAATCATCAACCACAAGTTGGCTGGATCAAACAATTAACTCCCACAAACAAATATTAAATGCAATACAAGTCGGCTCTCAAATTGCCTTACAAACACTTAATTCAACATGTCAGCCTCCAAATCCACATAGGAGAATCCAACAAAAGCTACCAACAATAAATGCACCATGTCGACCGACCAAATCTTCAAGAACTCCAGTTGGTAAGACCAACTACCGAGCGCCAGAGAAACAAATGAGCATCAGTGAAACAACCGACCAAGCTAAGCAACACCGAGCAACACAGGAATTACTGAGCACTAGTTCCATTGAGCACCAAAGGTTCCATCGAGTTCCTTCAACGACCGAGCTTCCTTCAATAACTGAGACCATCAGTTAAGGCTGCAACCGAGTAACATCGGCCAAATAAAAAACCACCATGTAGATTCACCGAGGACCAAGAATGCCCCTGCATCAGACACCCCAGGTTTGAAAATATGTTCTTATATGCTAGAAGAACATCTTCAGGGATTCAGCACATAAACCCCAAACTGGTTCTTCACATACAAGTCCTCCAACTTTTCACTTTGCACATTCTTCCACTTTAGCTTCCTCTGTCTCTTCAAGTCTTTTCTTGACAACACATAGGTCTGTTCTCCATACTAATCATCCACACCTTCAGGATCCACCAACTCAACTCGGCTACCAATACTTAGGCTTCTCCTACCGAGCGTTGTATCCAACAAAGGCATCAGGGAAAAATTCTTGTCATCCTTATCAACAGCAAACACATTCCTAACACAATCATACATAGCTCTGTAATAATATTGCCAAGGTCTACCGAGCAATATATGACAACTATTCATCTTTACAATATCACATAACACAAGATCCTTGTATTGGCCAATCTGAACATCAATAAAGCACTGTTCTCTCACTTCCAAAGCATGATCATCTTGCAACCAACCAATCCTATAAGGACACGAATGCTTCATTCTATTCAAACCAAGTTTCTGAACCATGTCCTCAGCAACAAGGTTATCAGTACTACCACTATCAACAATAACATCACAAAGTTTACCTCCAGACTTGCATCGAGTCCTGAACAAGTTACTCCTCTGACAAGGTTCCTCCTTTGTACTGAGTAATGTTCACTGAGCTAGCAAGTTCTCAGATTCAGGTTCATTCTCCACATTCTCATTTACCACAATAGTTCATTGGTCACCAGGCTTCTTTTGTGTACACTCAAAAGAACAGTGTCCTTCCTCCCCACAATTGTAGAAAGTACCCTTAAAGATAACTCTACCTATCTTCTTCTTCGATTCTACAGGTTTCTATTCATCTTTTGCATCAATCAATTTATCCTTCACCGAGTGATCAATCTTTTCCTTCCCTTGGGAGTTACTATATTGTTTCCTCTTCAACTTATCTTCTGCCTTCAGAGCATACTGATAAGCATCTTCAATAGAATCAATCTTCAACATACCAAGCTCATCCTGAATATTGAATCTCAAACCATTCACATACCAAGCTACCTTTTCCTTACCAAGTTCTCTATGTCCAGACCGAATAGTAAGTTTGTAGAGCTCCTCAGTATAATCTTCAACAAACAAATCCTTTTGTTTCAGATTTTGCAACTTCTTAAACAAGTTAAGCTCATAGTAAACTGACATAAACTTATCTTTCAATTTAGTCACCATCAACCTTCGCCGATTGATCTTCATTTCACCTTCATTTTCTCTATCTCTTTGTAATTCTTTCCACCAAAGAGCAACATGTCCTTTCAACTTAGTCTGTGCCAATCTCACTCAAAGAGGATCTTCAATTTCTTCCAGCTCAAAGAAATCTTCAAGTTCACCAATCCAATCAATCAAGTTCTTGGGTTTCAAGGTACCAGACAAAGTAGAAACTTCCATTCGATAACTGTTACTTGACCGAGCTCCAGATCTATATAACCGACCAATTCTGTCTTCACCAGATCTATCTCTCCGATCATCACCACTAGATCCAGCAGCTTCAAAGTCTTCAACAGATTCCTCATAACCATCCTTAGTACCAACATTTTGAGGTACACCAGTCATAGCTCTCATGATCTCAGTGACCATGTCATTCTTCATCAGTTCCATCTCAGATATGAAATCAGATTTCACCTTCTCTATAATCCTAGATTCCACAGTATCATAGAGATCCGCAATTACTCTAGGGTCCAATCTTCTCGGAGGCATCCTTAAAGATAAGAAAAAAACCCTCTACCACAAACCCTACACTGACCACTTTGTGACAATCTCCAAGTTGTATGCAAGTCAGATCGCAACCTGCCACCTCGCATAAACAACTAGGGCAAGATTCCACAAGTTCAGTGCCACAAATCTGCAACTCAGATCATACGATCTCTTCGCCAACAAGATCAACTTTGCAAGATCAGCCTTGCTAGGTAACCTTCACTCCAAACAAGATCAAACTTCGCTCTGATACCACCTAACGCAGATCAAGGTGAGAGAATCCAATTAAGGACAGTCCAGCCTTGTAGTAACAGAACAACACAGCGGAATAACTCAACACAACAATTGTTTAACTCATAATTTTCATTAACATGCTCGACTGTAAGGCCTTCCGAGTTAGGGCCAATTACAATCAAGAAGTAATTCTGCAAGATCAACAAGATCCAATCCAACTCTAGCTAGTTCAGTTCTGAAAACTATCAACAACTGATGGAAACCCTAAGGCAGATCTAAACTTGAGCTCGCAAGCCTCCAAACAATCTCCTTGTCTCCAAGTGAGCAACCACTAGCTCTGCTAATGCAAACTATTAGACAACAATATGATCTGCAAGATCTCACAGGATCTTTTCCTCAACTTCACTTACGTCTCTCCCCCTAGACTTATGTCCTAAACAACTACCCAAACATCCTATAAGTACTAATCATCAACCACAAGTCGGATGGATGAAATAATTAACTCTTACAAACAAACATTAAATGCAATAAAAGTTGGCTCTCAAATTGCCTTACAAACATTTAATTCAACATGTCAGCCTCTAGATCCACATAGGAGAATCCAAAAAAAGCTGCCAACAATAAATGCACCAAGTCGGCTTTGTTAAGCAAATCTTCAAGAACTCTAGTCGGTGAGACCAACTACAGAGCGCTAGAGAAACAACCGAGCATTAGTGAAACAACCGAACAAGCTAAGCAACACCGAGCAACACATGCATTACCCAGCACTAGTTCCATCGAGCACCAGAGGTTCCATCGAGTTCCTTCAGTGACTGAGCTTCCTTCAATAACCGAGACCATAGGTTAAGGCTGTAACTGAGTAACATCGACCAAATAACAAACCACCATGTAGATTCACCGAGGACCAAGAATGCCCCTGCATCAATAATGGATCCTAAGGGGACCTAATGGGTCATTAATGGTCCTAGGATATATATAATGGGTGCTAAGGGGTCCTATAATACATTATGGGCCCTAGAATATATTGATGATTGCTAAGTGGTACTAATGGGTCCTGAGATTATTCATTTATTATTCATTTAAGGTTTGTATTTTAGGTTTCTCAATTATTTTATGTTATTTTAGCGTGTAATGTATGTGGTTTCTTCATTTTCAAGAAGAACCACAATAAAAAAAATATCTACATGGACTAAAATATATGAAAAACCTAAATACAAATATGAAACCTATTTTTTTTACATTTACACAATGAAAGTAAATAAATTTAACGCATATGCTCGTAATAAAAAATAACAAAAATCACTAAAAAACAACAAACATTACTAAAAAACAACAATAAAAACACAAAAAATAAAAAAGGGCCTACCTAGTACGTTAAAAAAAATACATAAATGAAACGGGATCCTATTCCAAATGTTGCCCCATTTTGAAATGGAGTAACATTTGGAACAAGACCCCATTTCAAAATGAGGTCCTGTTTCACGAAGTTAGGCTCGAGGTCCCATGCCTCACGGGATCCCGATTTGAATTTCGGCTTGGGATCCTGAAGCGTAACACGACCCCTTCTTTTACAAGTGGGACCTTGTTTCGTGAACTCCATTTTTGGGAAATGACTAAGTGTAAAAGTTCCACCTTAAGTGGACTCATCTTTTTGCTTTTACCCACTTGGCAAATTTCTAGTTTGGTTAGAACTAAATAAATTGGAATATATACTATGGATTATGGAAATATGATATCTTCAATAGAATAAAATAGTAACCTAGTTGAGGTAGGGCACACACACTAATATGAATCATGAGTTACATAGCTAACCTAATTATTGGGATATACAAATTTGGTTGTAGCTATAGATGGAAAGGTTGTGGCTAATGATGAATCTATAAAGGAAACAATTATTTTAGATGAAACTAAATTGCTTTGACTGAAAATTTGCATACATGCCCATTTCCTTCTTAGAATGAATTACAAATAGATTGATATGCATTGGAAAATGGGATGAATGGAACTCAAATTTGGTAATTTTTTTTTTCACATTAATTAGTTGGTAAGTTGGGAAGCTTTGATTTTTTTGAGGAAAGTTGATAATGGATTTTTGTTTGTAATAAGGAAAGTTTTCTGATTCAGTTCATTTCTAAGGTTAGAGAGGTTGCATACAAATCAAATAAAAAAATAAGAATTACAATAAAATAAATAAAGAATAAATACATCAATACAATACAAATAATGATTAAATCTTAAACCAAACTTAAGACTACATATTTTTGGTATGAAATAAAGCTAAAAGAATTACAATTCTTATGAACATCTAAGCATGCTGTAGATTGAAAGTATCTTCTATCATAAATCCATTTTTCTTTTCTCCTTGGATGTGGTTGTTGTTAAAGTGCACTTTGAATGTTGTAATCTTTTTCTTTTTTAAAGAAAAACCTAATATCTCTATTTTTTAATAAGAAAAACCTACTTTCCCTGCTAAGAAATAAAACCTAAAATCTCTGTACAAATGCACATTAGTTTTCAATGTGGTGGTTGTTAAAGTACACTTTGGATGCTACAATCTTTTTCTTATTTAAAGAAAAACCTACTTTTTATGCTAAAAAATAAAACCTAAAATCTTTGCTCAAACACACATTAGTTTTCCTTGTTTAAAAGAGTACAAACAAATTTCCTTATTCAAACACAAACTTAATATGTTTATTTACAGTTACACACCTGTAAAGATATTCTACAAAAAAGATAAAGTACACACCTGTCATTATGAAAGCCCTAATTTTTTAAAATTCAATATAGCAATTAAAAAATTACACCCACCTTAAAAATAAGAGGGATACAACATGAAAATCTCAAGATGACTAATACATATGACATTTTAAAAAATCAATGTGCAATGCAGAGCTTATTACATATAAAATACATGACTTTTTGACCTTACAATTTCAACCCTTGATTGTTGGAATAGAAAACCAAATATACATTTGTGCACCTGCAATATTTGAACAACAATATTCTCATCTAGGCCCCTAAAGAATGCCCACAAATAACATTAACCTCTACGCCCAGCTACAAACAATTTCTAGCAAACATTAATATTGCAAAAGAAGAAGATATTTTCGACTTTCAAATCTGAAGTAGGATGCTCAATATGACATCTAGGAAAAAACAACTTATTATCCCTGGAAAGAGTGTGAAACTCTAAATTAAAACCTCAACAAACTCCATGTCCATCTAAGCACAACAAAATACACAACCAAGCAATATAGCTTAAAAAGACCTTATGTTACACTTATATGGAACATTTCTTTCCTCTTTCTAGAGGATTGAAGTGTAATCAAAACCTAAGAAAATCAAGATAGAGCAGTCCTCTATTACTACCTTCTCATAGCCTTAATTTTCTTCTTATTAAGATAATTAGTTCTTGATTGTTGAAGTTAGATACTAAGGACACCTTGGGAAGTGTCAACTTTTGACAAATTAAAAAACATACAAGGATATGACAAGCGCCTATCATCCATAATACACGAGTCTTATTGTTCCTATTAAAAGGGAAAGTTTATTAACATTGTGCAAGATAAAAAAAATTCAAAAAGATGTTGTGACTTTGTTAAAATAAAAATAAAAAAAGAGAATAGTAGAGTTGTGTTGTGTGTATAATTTGAAGACTTTCACATATCTTTAGTCAAAATATTCAATGCGAGACATTTTCAATTTTGAAATGTAACAATTATCTTTATTATGTTGTTTGTTTCCTATTGAAACTATTATTTTTTTGGGTACATTTGTTGTTCTCGTATTATACTCAAGTTAATTAGTATTTAAAGAATGCTATTTTTTTTGTTAATTAATCTTTAATACAAAATATTTTACGTCTAACATGAGAAGTAATAGATAATTATAATTTAGACTAATTGATTATTACAAATTGAGTTTCAGTTAATAACCTCAATTTTGCAAGACAAGACTAATTACACTAAGTTGTTTCCATTGAAGACATGAACCATTATTTAAATATGGTGTTGATACTTGCATCTATGTGTAAGGCACTGATATTATTCATGCCTCACCACTCAACACTTTCAATACTCATGTTCAGTTGGAAATAAATTAAGCAATCTAACAAGGTCCTTTATGAACACAGAAAATGGTAGAACATTGTTAGAAAAGATGAATTTCTTTTGTTTTGCTTATATTTTTGTGGATCTATATTTTTACCTTTTGTGAATCCTTTTACTTGTAATGGTAATATGGTTTACATTAGTGACAATATACTTAGCTCAAGTTTTTTGTGATCAAGGTTTTGATATGTTAGTAACCTTACAAGAAGTGACCATTGACGATTCTTCCAAATGATCTTTTCTTTTAAGAAAAATTTGGATCGATTTCAATTTTTGAGGGATTTTGTAAGAGAAAATCCCCACAAGCTATGCAGAGCTCAAAAGAATGAGGAACTTGATGTGTTAGCCTTTTCATTAATCTATAATTGATTATTTATTTATTTATTTTTTCCATTTTCTCATCCTAACTTATGTCATTCTTTGAAACTTTAATTAGCTAAGAGAATTCTTAGAGTAGAATCTCTGTTTAAAATAGGGAAAAATTCCATCACTAACTACTTCCATCCTCTTATTTACATTTAGTAGAATAAGTTGTACATACTTATTAAATTATCAATTCTCAACCATATTTTGTTAGTTTAGAATAATTCTACTTGGTTGATGATTAGTTAAAGTAAACATTTAGTTCTAAAGGTTTATTTTACTTTACATATGTAAATATGGAATAAGTTCGATCTCGTTTGATTAGAAAATAATCATAATGGTGTTAAATTGACTAAGACATTTTAAATCAATAATGCACGCTACACTTAGATGCATACAAGCGAATATATTTTCTCAATCCATATTTGAATGTTGGAGGTTGATTTTACTTCAAAATAGTTATAAGGTGAGCATGGAACTTTCCTTAAGTAGGCATAATCAAGACATGCCCAAATAAGCTAGTCTGAACAAGCTACACTTAACTATACATTGTTAATAATAATAATGCCCAAAATTCTCTTTTCCCTTATGTTTTGGTCTTGATTTAATCATAGCATATTTGATATAATAACAAGTTTATACGTGATTTATTCTTGTGTAAAATTTGATTAATGAATTTACCTTATTCTATTCTCATCATTACTCCTCTTTTATTTGCTATCTTGAAACAAATCTATAGAAAAACCATGCCAAAGTTATTTCTATAGTCATGGAGCTAAACATTGAACTTTAAAATCTCAAAATTCAAACTTAAATCCTTACCAACCTTTTCATTAGGTGTTATGAGCCGAATTAATGTACATGTGTGTTGATATGTGTGTTATATTGCAGTATTTGCAGATATTTATCATTACATTTGAAATGCCCAAATTGTTTTGGACTTCATCATTGCAACATTGTAAGGATTATAATTGCATCGAGAATTTCTATGCATCATCCTAGATAAATTGTACCCTTTCTTACATTATCTTCAATCTTAGGTCATGACTTGCATTGAGAATTCTATGCATCATCTTATGCAAATTGTACCCTTCCTTGTTGTCTTCAATCTTAGATCATGGTTTTTGAATTGGTTTATCTTGGGACTTCCTTAATTCGAACATGTTCCTCAAATAGCAAATTTGTTGATAGTGTTTGTAGACATCACTCCGCTTCAGAGACAATTTCAGTGAGTTAAAATAAATTTACTATAATCATCTATTTCCCACGAGTTCAAATACATAGTTTTAAATTTACTTCTACATACTTATTAGTTTCAAAGACACATATTTAATAATAATAAAAGAAAACAATCATTTCATAAACTACAGATCCGTAGAGAACCAACATAAAATGGGGAAAATAAACATAAATTTCTAATCTTCAATCACCGACTTCTCAACTGTGTTCATGCTGCCTTCTCCTTTAAGAGTAATCGTGCCTGCAATCTGCATCAACTTCATGGTGATCCTTTTTGCCATAGCTGCACCAGAAGAGGAGAAATGATGCGGAGGATTAGGGACTAAAGTTGAAAGTTACAATTTCTTATAAGATATCAGTTTTTGTTTCATCATTTTAAATACATTTTATCATTAGGAAAATATATAATAGAATTAAAAGAAAATAAATGATAATGTTTGTTTATAATGTATTTTTTCTTTTATATAGATTTTTCAAATTACACTTTGTAATCTATTATTATCATCATTCTATAATCTATCATCAGAAAGATCACAATAGAATATTCTATAATCTTGTAAGTTCTTTGTTCTTACATTCTGATGATAGATCACCATTTAACAGTGTTGAAATGTTGATGCTAAAAACAAACACAATCAAAACCAGAAATTAAAGCTGTAAATAGAAGACACAACCGAATACAGAAATATTAAAAGGAGTTGCAATTTCTCCCTCTATTTGCCATGAGAACTGATCAACCTTTTCTCCAACTCTCTGAAAGAGGAAATAAGCACCATTGTCCTTGAATTTGGCTCCAATAATGGACAGGAGGTGCTATACCAGTTGAGCTTTGACATCATCTTCTCTTCGAGCCATACAGATAAAACAATGGTACTGGCTAAGCTCTCTACAAAAAAGTACTAAAATTTAAAAATGCCAAACTTTTTCTTTTTTAGATTTAGGAAAATATAATGATTTTTTTGTAATTTTTTTCTGATTTTCGATCACAAAATATGCAGATCATAAAAAACAGATGCTAAAAATTTAGCGAAAATCTATATGTTTTCTGATTTTTGAAATTTGGTCAATAGGGGAGAGGACCCACTAGTTGAGCACCCTAACTTTGGGCTTCTTAAAATCCTACATGGAAATTTAAAATCACTCCCATTTTTTTACAGTAGCTTACTTGTCTCCTACTTATAACTAAGGTTTCAGAGCCACATCATCAAATATGATGCCACTTCAGCATGCTTTTTGCCAAGGTGTCCAAAACAGCCCAAAAAAAAGTGAGACCCATCATAGTGAATTAGGACCCCAATACTTGTGCAGCCGATGTGGCATCACACCATTGGCTGCTTTTTAGAACAAAGGGCACATTTCGTTCAATTATGGGTAGTCATCATTAGCAAAAACAACTTTAAAGTCACACCTATTGGTACAATGTTGTCAAAAATATTAGATATTAAATCAGCAACTGTGGATATTAAGTTATGAACTGCTATCACAACCATTGGAACGTGTTCAGATAGTGAATCCTCGTGTTCAGATAGTAAGTCCTCTCCCTAATACATTTTGTAGAGAACTTAGCCACGTCCCAAAACAATAGCCCAATTTGGTGGACTGCAAACGAGCCTTCAGTAATTAAACTGCTAAAAAGGGAAAAACAGAATACATGAAGAAGTCGAGGAGGATTTTGAGCAGGAAGATAGAAGGCTCCCATATAATAAACATATATATTGCCTGCGTACAAATCTACAGCAACCGGCATGATGCCGTTTAGATAGCATTCTGGGTATCAGGTAATCTTGTTTCGAGAAAGGCAGGCTAAGGGGCATAACAAGCTTCCCTGGCCGGCCCTGCCCATTTTCCCTCCTGCTGCATTTCCCACCTCCGCAATTTTATACCCATTCGGATATGTACTCGGTTTGTAATCATCGTATCTCAGTTTATATACCTCCTGCTCTTCCTCTGTTTCTTGCAATGGAATCCTCTATGTCGACCAATGGATTGATCTCGGGAGCAAACACCACTGCACAAATGTGCCCCCGCACAGCCTTATTATGCCCTCCACGCTCCACACCAGCCAGTAGGGCTGAGCAGAATAACCCATTGCCTTTACAAGTCTCTCATCAAACAGAGCATATGCAACCCGTCTGGCAAAGGGGCGAAACGGCGCCGGCGCCTTTGATAACAGCAGATCAAGCGTAGCATCTCCAATCGCTCTGTTCGATTCTGAGTACTCCATGTGTTGGGCTTCGTATTGCCTGCTAAACGCCTCCATTTCCTCCAAATTCTGCGGGATCTGCTTAATGTCCATGCGCTTTCCAGTGTCATGCCACACTACAAATTGCGCCTGCTTCTCCCCTTCCGTCCAATTTCTGTAACCGAACCTGAAAATTAAACACAAATTAGTCCTCTACACCAGAAACCCCCTTTCCCCAGCCCAGAAAAGAAGAAGAAAAGAGTGCAGAAGCCTTACTTGGCTGTGAATCTGATGGGCTCCAGGATGCAGAGAGAGAGAGTATAGAGCAAATCGGCATTGGGGATGTTGTATTGGGCGTGAATGAAATTGAGGCGTCCAATGGCGAGAGATCCCCTGCGGCTGTCGACATGATGCAGAACAAGTTCCTGACTGAGAATGTCGGTGTCGTCGTAGCGTTTGAGGATATTGGTCGGACAGAATTGTTGACAAGAGTGTAACAATTTGGAAATGGAGGGAATGGCGAAGGTTCGGAAGAGTGCGAATTCAAGAGCTTTGTGGCAGAGGAACCCGAATTCGACATAATTGGTGAGCTTGTACAGGAGCAGGGCGTCCTGTTCCGGAGAAAGGGATGCAATGTAATGGCGGCGCTTGGCCCTAAAATACAGGCAGCAGGCTTTCCACAGCACCAGAATAAGGCATACAAAAGATAGGATGCCAGGCATTTTCTTGACAAGATAGAGTTTGACAGAATGAGAATTCAGTGGCCCAGAGGCTACAGTAAGAAGCTCTCACAGCACCTGCAAGATCACTGCGGTTTACGCCCTGAACATTTTCAACGGCTTAAAGAGTTTTTTGGGCTATTTAAAATCCCACAAACAGATGTCATTTAGATAATGTTTTTTAATTTATTTTTAAAAATTAGTTTGATGATTCAAACTTTTACATCCTAGAATTAGATTCCCAACCTTTTGAAGAAGAATTAGAAACGTTGACATCTTCAAATTAGATTCTTCGCCTTTTCAAAAAGATTGATAATTCAAATCTTTCACATCCTATCATAATGATTGTCTATTGTTGGATAAACACTACAAATAGTTTTTAGTAAAGACAATGCATTAGTTGTTGGATTGTGACAACATTATAAAGCAAATCAGATTTCATCTTATTTTAAATGTTTACATCTTCAAATTAAATTTCTTGCCCTTTCAAAAAGAATTAGATTGACGATTCAAACCTTTCACATCCTATCATAATGATTGTCATATTGTTAGAGAAACACTACAAATGACTTTTATTATGGTCAATGAGTTAGTTGTTGGATTGTGACAACAGTATAAAGCAAATCAGATTTCATCTTTAAAAATTACATTTCTTCTAAGAAATCTCTCTCTCTCTCTCTCTCTCTCTCTCACACACACACACACACACACACAAGTCCACTAATTTTAATTAACAATTTTTTGGGTTATTTATAACTTCACAATAAGATGTCATTTACATGATGTTTCCTCACTCCTTTAAGGAGACTTGAATTGATGATCCAAGCCCTTCACATCCTATCATAATGATTCTCATATTGTTGAAGGAACATTATGATTTTTTTATTTTTTATTTTTTATTTTTTATTTTTTATTTTGTGAGAGTTCCTTGTTGGATTGTGACAACAATAGAAATAAAATCACATTTCATCTTTAAATTAAAACAAATTTTTAGGTTATTTACAACTCCACAAATTGATGCCATTTAGATAATGTTTTCTCACTCTTTGAAACAAAATTAGATTGATGATCCAAACCCTTCACATCTTATCATAATGATTGTCACATTGTTGGAGAATCACTACAAATAACTTTTATTATGGACAATGAGAGTTTGTTGTTGGATTGGGGCAACAATATAAAACTAATCAGTTTTCATCTCATTTTATCTTAACAATTTTATTTTTTCTGCAAGGATTTAAAAAATAAAATAAAATGTAGTTTTGTATTATATGAGAAAACTATTGTCATTTATACACTATAGTTTCATTGGTTTTAATGTACAATTTTTTGGGTTATTAAGAACTATATAAGATTTAGAGTAGGAAATGGTTTTCATTACCATGTGAACAAGTTTTGAAGGGAGTTGAAATCTTGATTACAAAAAGTAGACCATAAAGAACAAAGACACCACAACAAATGTAAACAATTGAAGCCTACAAAACATAGAAGAGACATAACACCATGAATATCCAAACAACAAACACCTTAACAAGTAAGTATTTGAAAACAGTTTCATGTTCTAAATCTTTCTTTTTCAATCTTAGTGCAACAATACAAGAAAGTATTTGAAAATAGTTTCATTTTCTCAATTTTGCTTTTGCAATCCCAATGCAAACTAAGAGTGCTTAACATGGAACTTAGATACTTTTTCAAAATTTCCCTTTTAAAAATAGTTTCATGTTCTAAATCTTGCTTTTGCAATCCTAGCATAGAAATACAATCAAGTATTTAAAATAGGTTTCATGTTCTCAATGTTACGTTTACAATCCCAATGCAAACTGTAGAGTGTTTGAAATAGATATTAGGTATATTTTGGAAACTAACTTTTTGATGATCTTCCATTATATTTCATCAACAACTTCATGGTTCCCTTTTGCTACTCTTGTGTTCAACTTAAGACCCAAATAAATCAAGAAGATGTTGTAAAACTTGTGCATAAATTGCCATTGCACTTTATCGTAAGCTTCATAATTTGCTCTATTTTGTGCAGTCTAGTCTTTAGTTGTTGCACATAAGCTATAATCAGTGAACAAAGTTCATTGTGTTTTCTTGTAATGGCCACACTAGTAACATGCTGATTGAGAATGCAATTGGTACATATAAGTTTTTTAGTGGAAGCTTGAGTGTTCAACTAGTGAGTTGCAACCACACCACCCATTGTTGGAATAGGATCAAACATGTGGATCTTGTTTGAGAGCATGTTGTCTTTAGAAGACAAATGAATATTTGACTTAGAATTATAATTAGGTCTTGTATTATGTACACTGTATTTCCAAAGAAACTAGTTATTTGCATAACAATACAATGAAAGGATAAATATTTTCTCACATAATTTGTTGGTTTCTACTATTGTCATAGTTAAGTGCAATAAAAAAAACATGTAAACATGAGATGGTCCTAAAGTTCATACCAATTAATACATTCATTTGTGGCCACTATGTCTCCATATCTATCAAGTTGTCTACAACTGCAGTTGAAACTTTAGAAACACATCCACTATCATTGCATGGAGAAGTGCTTGCATCATGCATGTACTGAGTGGTAACTTGGTTTGCATGAGTCATGAGTCCTTCTATTTAGTCCTTTTGGATAATTGATACTTGAGACTAAAATGTATTATGGGGCTATTTGGTCAAGTAAATCTACACATGGATAGTATTCTTTGTATAGATTTGTTTGAATTCTGGGTTGAATACATTTGGTGCTAGTGGCTCAAAAATGTTGGTTGGCATTGTGCAAATGGAATTTTCAGTTAAAGTAGTGAGGCATTAAATCCTCATGTGGCTACACAAAATGGTCTTGCAAGGATAAAAACTAAAAAATGTGTGAGTAGGTTCACTAGAGATATAAGTAATGTTGTAGTTATAATCAGGGACAATGTGGTTATTCTGAATAGAAGCTATGTTGGTGTAGTTGTTCAAAATACTATTTCCATAGGTCTTTTGAGGATCAAGATATTTCAATATAACTTGAGGACCACCACTACTTTCCATAGTGCAATTATTCAAGTAGTCTTTGGTCCAATTGCTCAGACTTTGAATACAATCATTTTTGTTGTTGGCTGTCATTGCAACCACAAACTCCTTTAAATATGTATAATTACTTTGGGGTAAATCATCATTTTTTTCTAGTGCTTTCCCTGAGTCTATCCATGCACACTTAGATGGTAGATTTTAGGTTGTATTTATGGCTTGAATCATAAATGCTTGTACTTTAGAAGCTGATTGTACTCTAGATGATGTCAATAAAGCATGTTTGGACACAATGCATGGCACTGAGTTTCCATAGTTAGAACCTATGATTCCTTGAACTCCTTTCATGGATCTTGCAGCTTTATCATAAACATTATCTACTTCCTCAGTTATGTCAAATATTCCAAGCCATGAACATTGCTTAGATTTAGGATCCCTAATTTCTGTAACATAACAACCCCATGGACATTTCCTAACACCTTTAGATCTACTTTTATTTTTTAAACATCTAAAACTCTTTGCACTCAGTTTTAGTAGATGTTCGAGATGCTCTTCTTTCATATAATCTTTAGAACTTGATTGCTTTAGCAATGTGTCCATATTGTTTATCGATTTATTACTTCATGTATACATTTTCACAAGGACAACTATAATGACTGATGTGGCATTATTCTCAATCTACAATTCAAGGGGACTTGATTCTATTGTACAAAATCATAAGAAAGCCTATTTTGAAAAATTGGCTAACACTTAATAGCTATATTAAAAATATGAAATTGTTGTAAGTGTTTTTTTCCATATGGAAAGTGTATCATGATCATTACTTGGATGTTCACGTGATATAATGTAGTCAACTATGCACACAAATGACGGTCCCCTCTATTTTCATGCATAACGTTCACATTCTATGGCATAACATTATATAATGTGCATTGACTTATGAGAAGTAGTAGAAGAAAATTACCACATTACATGTCAGTAATGTGAGCAATAGAGGTGTGTCCTTGTCCATAATGAGTAGCAAAAGTATAAGGCACATTTTTGTTATAAGAATAACACAGGTCCATATGGCACACTAATAACATTAATATGAGGAACCATTGTCTGCCAAAGTGAACTGTTCTATTCTTTCAAGAAACTAGGTAAGTGAAAACTATCTGTATGTAGCTTTCATGTTTCCATGTACATAGGGTTGAACTAGTATTTGAATGTCCTGTACAATTTAATCACAAAAGGCAAAACACTTTAGGAATTCACACCCCCAAAAAATGGTTAGCATGACACGTGTAAGACACTAACTATGATTGTGATTATTGAGTGTAATATGATGAATTATGTCCAATAGAGTTTACATGAATTTACTATTGAAGATGACCACAGTTGCATTATTTCAAGGGCCTTTTTAAGAAGTTGACTTTAAGGATCTCTACCAAGTTGTTAACATTAAAGAACATAAAGAAGCATTGAAGACAACATAGAGAACAATGACTATGATGTCTACCAAGTTCTTAACATTATAGAACACAAAGATGCATTGAACACAACAACAATAAAAGGGGGAAAGTATGTCAAGAAATTCACATTGTTGTCAAGTTTCTAAGAATGCATTGCAAATGATACATGTTTGAACTCTTTGTTTGCTTTGAATTTGGTAGTATTTGTGAGAAATATGAAAAGAAATTTAAGTAAATCCAAGGGAAAAAAACCTTTTTCATATAAAAGGCTCAAAAATATTTGAAACAACTTCATTAAATACAAGACATGAAACACAATTTCAAATAGAAAGCTAGATTTTGCTCTATCTTAGTTCATCCAAAAAGGGGAAGCAATTTAATGACCTAATTCCAATGATCTATTTGAAGAAACTAAACTAATCTATTTCAAACAATTGGTAGTGCACAACAATGCTTACATTTGCAATCCATTATAAAATTGTTACATCTTATTCTCTTTTATATTTCCTTTTTGATTTCATCTTTTAACCAATCAATTATTTAAGGACGCGGCTAAGCTCCATACAAAATGCACCGTTGACTAATTTCAAAAAATGAAAAACACAACAGAATTTTAGGAAATTTTCAACATCTGTTCTTCATGATCTGCACATTTTGTGGTCGAAAACCACAAACAATTTGCAAAAAAATCACTCTATTTTTCCAAATCTGAAAAAAAAAAGTTTGACTTTTTTTTTTGTTTGTCTTTGATACATTCTATATAGAAATTAATTGGCGCCATTATTTAAGAGTAATAATGGCCTACCATTCTTAAAACTTTGAAGATACCCGTCCTTGCCCTTCACAAGAACAACTAGATTAAATAGATAGATTTTCACAGCTTCTAGTTTTTACTGGGTAATATGCACAAAAAGTGGTTTGTAGACAAAACCATCTTTCCCTATTGCTTGTGCATGAATTTGAAAGCTTTGATTCATCATTACACGACCACCAGGAAAGGAAAAAATGTCGACTAGGTAAAAGGGCATTTCCATATCAATGTTTATGCTAGATGACCAATTTCTTGTCAACAAATAGAAGATTAAATATAATGTATACCTATCATAATGATTGTCACATGGTTGGAGGAACACTAAAATTGACTTTTATTATGGAGAGTGAAAGTTAGTTGTTGGATTGTAACAACAATATAAAGCAAATTAGATTTCATCTATTTTATATTAGAAAAAAATATTGTTCCTTTAAGGCAAAAAATAAAATAAATATATACTTTTTATTATATTAAAAAATTATTTTTGTTTACATGCTATAGTTTCACCAATTTTAATTAATACTTTTTTGGATTATTTAAAACTCTAGAATCACATGCCATTTAGATAATGCTTCCTCACTCCTCCAAGATAAATTGAAATGATTGTTGAAATCCCTCACACATTAGAGATATGTGTTGATGTCACATTATTGGAGCAAAACTACAGATTAATTTTCATGTTGATTGTGAGAGCTTGTTGTTCGATTGTGGCTACAATATTTAAAGCGATATCCCATCTTAAATTTTCACTACCTCAAAAAAAGTTTTATGGACTATTTAAAATACCATAATTATATGTCACTTAGATAATGTTTCTCCACTCCCTCAAGATGAATTGGGTTGATGATCCAAATCCTTCACACATTAAAGATATGTGTTGATGTCACCCTATCATAATGATTGTCACAAATGCTTATAGAGAATTTTTATTATCAAGAGTGAGTGCTCGCAATTAGATTGTGGCAAAAATATAAAAAAAAATCACATTTCATCTTTCGTCTTATCTTATTTTTTAAAGAAGAAAAAAGTACTTTTTCTTTAAGAAAAAATCCTATGTCTTCCCTTAGAGAAAATTTATTTTTTTTAAATTTTTTTTGATGATGGTTATATTGGCAAGTTGACTATATTGATGTATATGGCTATATTTAGTGTTGTCATTATGGAAACAAAGTCATATGATGTTATGGAGTCAGCGCAAGCAGTTAGAACATTAGAATTTGGCTAAGTATGGAAGACTGGATAGTCAACAGAGCACCAGGTGAACAGAGCATCAACGCATGTCCGTATGACTGAGTTTTGGCATGCGCCCTTGAAGATAAAATTTTTGGTATGTAGTCATGCTAAGTCTAAATGCGCATGATCAGATGAGTCAGTATGATGAAGATACAACCACTTGAAGAGTCATAGACAGTGAGCGGTAGAACATAACAGAGCATGGAGCCGACTGTTTGTATTTTGGCTAGTGATCATGATATTGTTTTGTAAAAGCTATATATGCCTATTGTATTTAGGTCAGAGACATGCTAATATGATGATATGCAAACATGCTTGAGCCAATTCATTTGGAAGTGTTATATGTAATTAGTTATAGGTCGACTTAATGAATAGTTTTGTATGCGCATATAAATAAGACATGCACCCTTGTAATTGTGTATGAGAAAAAGATAGAAAGTTAATAGGAGCATAGAAAAAGTATGTGAAGAGTATTTATAATGTTCTAGTGCTTTACAAGAGGCTAAAACATCGGCACACAAAAAGGAACTGATCAGACAAGCAGTGTCACAACAACAATTCACCTTGCAGATATAGTATGTATCTGAGATCAAAAAGGTTGTAGCCTTCACCACTTGAGAAGTGAGCTCTAGGACAGTATGTCCTCACCCTAACAGGGTTAATTGTAAAAGACTCCTAACAGGGTCTGACCCTTGACCAGGTCACTACACTAAAAGCATTGTAAAGAACAACTCCTAGCATGGTTGCAAGATCTTCTAACAGGGATCATAAAACACTAGTGCAATTCTTAGTGGGTTTCAATTCCCACCGAGGTTTTTACCTATTTGGGTTTCCTCGTAATCATATTTGGTGTTATGTGTTATGATTGTTTATCTTACTTGCATTGATATTCAATTCAGTAACTAAGCAATTAAGTTAAGTTTCAAGATATCAGAAAAAGTAATAATATATAGAACACTGATTCACCCCCTCCTCTCAGTGTTCCTATTCCTAACAATTGGTATCAGACCTCTAGTCCTCTGCAAAGAAGTTTAACCACTTGAGGAGATCATGGATAAGGGAGAAGTGAAACATCTAAAGAAGAATCTTGAAGCAGCTCTTGAAGACCTTGACAGATCTGAAAAAGAAATTGAAGAACTGAAATCAGAAGTTGTTGAATCTAAAGCTTTCATCAAGAAACTAAGAAAAGATTTGAAAGATTATTCTACAAGTGATTTAGGGAATATAGTCAAAAATTTGAATGAGGAAAACTCACCCCTAAAAGATCAGATTGAAGAGTTGGATGAAAAGCTAATCAACAATCAGGAAGCCTATGAAGAACAGGTCAAAGAAAACAAGCAGTTAGATGAAGAACTAAGGCAAGAAAACATGAAAGACTTGGAGTTAGAGAACATCAAGAAATAGATGGAATCTGAATTGACTGAGGCAAAGAACCATATTGACAAATTGCACATAAGCAAGGATCTTATAGAGTCACAATTGTATGCACAGAAGATTAAAGGTTAAAGGAGATACCAACGGTATTGGATTCAATGAAGCACAAAATCAGATCAATGACATGGGAGCAAGAAATAAAGCATCTGAAGAATCTGTAGAAGCTAAGAAGACAAGAAATCATACAGAAGCTGAAGCTGAACCATCTAAAGATGAGCGCAGGCCAGTAAAAAAAACTTGTTATGCTTGTAACAAGCATGGTCACATAGCAAGAGATTGTAAAGAGGTAAGACCTTTCAATGGCCGTTGTTATTCATGCAATAAGTTTTGTCATAAAGCTATGAATTGTAGATCAAATCAAAGAAATTAGAATCAACAAAATCAGAGAAGCCATCCACAACAAAATATTCGAAGTCCTCATAACATCACATGTCAGATATGCAATCATGTTGGTCACACAGCCAGACAGTGCAATATGGTAACCCACATGAATGCACCGAGGAATATTAGGCCTCTAGTCATTTGTCACTCATGCAACAAGGCTGGAAACATCTCTAGGTTCTGCAGAACAAAAGTGCAAAGACAATAAATCCCTAAAAAGTCAGACGGATCAATTTTGGATGAAGCGGGAGAAGTCAAATTTGTGCAAGCTACAAAAGATGCAAGCTTGATTTGGAAGGAAGAAAAGAAGGATAATGTTGATGAAATAGTTGAGGATGCATCTGCAATGGACACACCTCCTATTTATGGTTAAAATGTCCATCATGGTCATAGGGGGAGCTAGATTAGCTCTAGACCCCTGCGCAGCTGGTATACTCACTCTCAGAGTATGCACCTTTGGATATAACTGTTTGGAGACTATTTGATGCTACTTATGAAAGTGCACTTCCCAATTCATAGCAGAAAGGAAGATTTAAATTTTTTGTTAAGTTTTGTGTTTACGTGGCAAGCATTAATGGTGGAAAGTTGTTTTTAAGTCACCGAAGGTCCTTTATTCACTCATTTGCATTCACGTTCAAGCCTTTGGAGATCATAGGAGATCAAAGAAGTCTATGTTAAGAGATCACAGATGATTTATCAGTGAAGAAGGTTGGAAGTTTGCTACGAAACCCTAGTTCAATTGCAACTTTTCAAAAATCCGTGCAAACCGATTTGAAGTGATAAACCAAGTAAGTTATGGCTACTCCAGTTGTTTTTGATGTTGCTGAGAGGAAAAGATATGTATTTAAGAAACATCCCTTTAAGTCAACCCTAGATGATCTAGAAGGAGCATTCTCTAGGACTCCAATGGGTGTAATGCATGTAGAGGATATACGCATGTATATCTACTGTAAAAAGGAACCAGTAGGATTGGATAGAATCAGGGTGCACATGGAAACCATGATGAATCCAGAAAAACATTCACTAATGAGTTCGCGTAGTTGAAAGGCAACCCCATTATAGAGTATGCTACAACTTATGAGTTCTATGAATCCGAGTGGATCAAGATCCTATTAAGCAGAATTCATGATGACCTATTCTAGATAGGTGAAGTTCCAGTTTGCATCACCTCAGACCTAATCCATAATATCATTGGTTTACCCAAGACCGGCACCATCCTTCCCATAGGAAAGGATGTCAGAAAATTGGTTCAGCAAGTTTGCAAATCTCGCAGTGATAAGTGCGGGATGACAATTGAGCCCATTGAGGAGAAAGACATCAAATTGATGTCCATGATAATTGGATACAAGTTCCAACATGCTAACAGGGTCAATAGTGTGTCCGCAACCACTATTCTGGTAGCCATTAGGATAGTGAAAGAGAATGGTGAATTCAACTTGTGTGATATCTTGCGCGCATAGTTGATAGACAATATTAGGCAATCAAGAATGATAAGAGTAAGATATTCAGGTTTAGATCTCTAATAATCTATATGTACTTCAATATAGTAGGTAAAGTATTAGACCTTTATCTAGATAAGACTATTCCCACAATGCCTTAGATTTCCTTCAAGGCATCTTCAGAGAGCACCTTGAAAGACTTCATAGAATTGGAACTCAAAACATTCAGGATAAAGATGCAAAGAAGGTATAGGATACCTAAGAGTATAGTTGAGAAGTATAAGGATAGTATATGCTTCATGGTTGAGACAGACATAACATGCATGGAAGCAGTTGAGCCTAGAACTAAGTGGATTCATACACTTGGGTATGAAGTAGAGGAACACATTCTGGAAGCATATGCACAATTTTTACTTTCAGCGCCCAAAAATTCCAATGAGCCAAGGTGGGGCACATATGAAGAGAAAACTAGACAAGTAGATGCAGTCCTAAACAGTGCTGCAACCAAGAGGAAAGCCACAAAAATCACCTCTGATATTTTGAAGATTCGTGGTGTGACCCAAGCAGACCTAGATAAGGCAAGGGAAGCCAAGATTGCTATGCAACTTGAGAGTGCACCCTCCTTTGATGTTAAAACAAAAAATTCTAATGACCCTAAGGAGAAGAAAATAAAAATTGAGAAAATAGATGATCCAAAAGAAAAGGAGAAGAAGACAGATGATAGCACTCTTGTGCCCACTCCTAGTGATTCCACTCTACCACCAGAGCCTAGTAAGATGACAAGGAGGAAGAAGTAGATAGTCTCTAGCCATCCATCAGCAAGAGTCACAAGAAACTGAGGCTGAAATGTTCAACCACCTCCTGAGGTAGGATTCCTACCAAGTTTACAAGTGTTGAGATCTAGAGTGGTAGATGAAGGTAGACTTGATCAGATATCAAAGTTTTATGATAGATATCATGAGATAGAAAAATATGAGATCCATGATATGCTAATCAAACATATGATCAAATTCAAGAAGACTATGCTAGAAATGAAGACAGTGATTCTAGATAAAATTTGGGATATTTTGGACACATTGAAAAGACAAGCTACTGAAGAAGACTTCAGAATCAGAGAAAAGACACTGGATGACAATCTGCCAGTGTGCTCAGTTGGAGAAAAGGCCTTATTAATGGATTTGGTAAAGCTGCATCTTAGAACTAAGATGAGAACCCTTCACATTATGAATAAGGATTATGAGTTGATTTCTAAGGAAATAGAAAAATCCTTTAAAAAGGTATTCCTAGAACAACGCATGCAACCAACATCTGCGTCCACAACTCAAGCACTTGTTGAGTAAGAAAAAGATTTTGAGAGCATAAATGCACCTATGATAGGTCCACAAGACTCAGTGCCCATAGTGACAACACCCATAGAGGCTATGGTATCTACACCCATGCCTGAAGTCAAGAAAGACACCATCATGATAGACAATGTTGAGATATCTATGACAGCCACAGATAAGAACTTGGACAAGTTCGAAGAGGCATTTGTGAGCACTAAGGAAGAAGAAATTCTTTGTGGTGATAATTCACTGAAGAAACACTTGAAGAAATTCAAATTGAGGACTTGACAAGACACGAGGAAGAAGGGGAGAAAGAAGAAGAAAAGGGGAAAGAAAAAGGAGAGGAGAAACAAGAAGAAAAGAAGGAAAATGAACCAACATATGAGCCATCTATTGAAGTACCCATAAAATTAGTGATGGATAACACACCTCTCACTCCTATTCCATCGACATCATTGTTGTCAAGTTTGACCCCTTACACATCAAATCTAGACTCATGGGGAGAAGAAGACCTAATCAAGATCAGTGTACTTGCAATGGAAAAGGCTAAGGAGAAATAGGTAATGAGAAACCCATTTTTTGTTGAGTCATTCAACATCCTAAATAGCCTACTACTAGAAGAGAAGAAGGTTACAAAAGTCCATTAAGTAGATGATGTCAGCGCCATACTCTCAAGCTTCAAAACAAAGTTCTCCAGTCTTGAAGAATCTGCATCCAAGGTTGCAGAAGAGAAATATCTCAAGAAGAGATTGAGTGAACTGACATGGAACTTTGCACTTGACCTTATCTCTTTGAAGGTTGTTCAAGCCTTGTTGAAAGACTTTGTAGCTAAAGGAAGAAAAATCATAGCAGATTGTATGAACCAAGACAAATTGACTGCAGACCTTTACAAGAAAATTTAGGAAGCAAAAGCTATGATAGATGCAGTAAGGAAATCAGTGGAAGATCCCTCCACAGATGTAAATATGTGTAACAATGTTTACAAAGGACAAGTGGATAAGATAGAGAAGGTAGAAAAAGAAATGTCTAAGATAAGGGCAAGGCAAACTCAACTAAGAAATGCTCTTGCACCCTCATTGGATGTGTTAAATCAGAACATCAAGGAGATCGATGCCACTATGGTGACATATGATCAAGGTCCGAGTTCAGATTTGGAGAAGATGGAGAAGTTGACATATGCCTTGTGTGCCCATCTTCAGACTGTAAATGCACTAATAACATTTTGGTAGCAAGAGATCTAGAACTTAAAGATAGCATATCCGGATGTACTCAACTTGTAAGTACTTGTAGATACACCTTTTTGTACACCTTTGTCATTAATGTCAAATGGGGAGTAGAGTATATAATAGAAGGGAGAATATGGAGCTATGCATATGATGTAAAGAGGAGTAGAGAATATAGTAGAAGGGAGATATAAGTTAGAGTATATGTTAGAAAATTTTGTATAAGGATACAGTTAGTAACTTCGCCATATTTCCTTTGTTGCCATTAATGACAAAGGGGGAGATTATTGGAAAGTTGACTATACTAATGTATATGACTATATTTAGTTTTTTCATTATGGAAACAAAGTCATATGATGTTATGGAGTCAGTGCAAGCAGTTAGAACATCAGAATTTGGCTAAGTATGGAAGACTAGACAGTCAACAGAGCACTAGGTGAACAGAGCATCAACGCACGTGCGTATGACTGAGTTTTGGCATGAGCCCTTGAAGATAAACTTGTTGGTATGTAGTCATGATAAGTCTAAATGCGCATGACCAGATGAGTCAGTATGATGAAGATACAACTAGTTGAAGAGTCACAGATAATGAGCGACAAAACAGAACAGAGCATGGAGCTGACTGTTTGTATTTTGGTTAGCGATCATAATATTGTTTTGTAAAGGATATGCACCTATTATATTTAGGTCATAGGCATGTTAATATGATGATATATAAACACACTTGAGCCAATTCATTTGGAAGTGTTATATGTAATTAGTTATAGGTTGACTTAATATATAGTTTTGTATGCACATATAAATAAGACATGCGCCCTTGTAATTGTGTATGGGAAAAAGATAGAAAGTTGATAGGAGCATAGAAGAAGTACACGAAGAGTAGTTAGAATGTTCTATTTCTTTACAAGAGGCTAAAGCATCGATGCATAAAAATGAACTGATTAGACAAGTAGTGTCACAACAACAGTTCACCTTGCAGATATAGTATGTATATGAGATCCAAAAGGTTGTAGCCTTCACCACTTGAGCAGTGAGCTCTAGGATAGTATGTCCTCACCCCTAACAAGGTTAATTGTAAAAGACTCCTAACAGGGTCTGACCCTTGACCAGGTCACTATACTAAAAGCATTGTAAAGAACAACTCCTAGCAGGGTTGCAAGATCTTCTAACAGGGATCATAAAACACTAGTGCAGTTCTTAGTAGGTGTCAATTCCCACCGGGGTTTTTACCTATTTGGCTTTCCTTGTAATCATATTTGGTGTTATGTATAATGAGTGTTTATCTTACTTGCATTGATATTCAATTCAGTAACTAGCAATTAAGTTAAGTTTCAAGATATCAAAAAAAGTAATAATATATAGAACACTGATTCACCCCCCCTCTCAATGTTCCCATTCCTAATAGGTTGTCACGTGGAACATATTTCCTAGCATAGTGTCAACATTTTACCATGCAAATATATGTCTTAATTAATGTTAATTGATTATTGTATTTTATCATTTATTTTTATTTATTTTTGCAATTAATTTATGTTGCAAATCAACCAAACAAAATATATGAAAGCCACACCAACCTCATATGAATCAATAGTTGTTATATTGAAGAATCCTATGCACAAGTAAATGTTATCACAAAAAAAATCCTAATGATTTTATGATTAGTAGGCATGACCAGGGTACCATTTGAGGGATGCCCTTGTCCTCTTGATAATGCATTGGGAAGGTTCTACTACATGTATCTATCTTGGAGCTTCTTAGATGGACACCTCTTTGTAAGGAGTACATATTGCACCATGCTTTGAGGGAGTCACAAATCTCTACTGATATTAATCTTTATAAATTCCAAGCCCTTAAAGATGACTTATTTTGTTGTATCACATTACATTCACTTCAAATGACATGCAATCTATTGAGCCATCCCATACTAAGACACTCCATATAAAGTATACCATCAATGCATGTAAAGTAAATCAAGTCCTTATAGATGTTTTGTGTAATTTTAACTAGTGTGAATCTAAACTTATTAAATGATTGAGACATTCTAACAATAACATGGACCCTTAATAGAAAGTAACTATTAAAGCATATAGTGAATTAGAGATAGAATTCCAAAGCATCATTTGGATTCCAACCATGGTAGGTCTAGTTTTGTAAAACACCTTATTTCATGTATTTGACCATGAAATACTACATAACATCCTTCTTGGCCAGGAGGAGGAATTTATACATCACTTATTCTTACATTGTCAATTTTCTAGATAGCTCTGGCAGATTGGGATCTATAAAAACTTGTTCTACCATGGATCCTTAATAGTGACATTAAATAATTTTTACTTGAATGGAGGAGCCCTACCCATAATACCTTGGTGAGACAATTGTGGCATCAAATACCCCCTCATGTTAGCTAGAGTATATGGAAACAAAAGAATAACTATATGTTCAAGGAGACTAAAAATATGGTAGAAGATGTTTTAAAAACTATGTACAAACTGCTAACAGAAAAGTTATCAGTTAACAACTGGAATCTCCATAGCTACCCACATACACAATGGGATAATAGAACTACTAAGAATTGGAACCTATAAATTACTTATGCCAAATTTGATAACATAAACAGATCAACAAGAAAAAGAACAAGATGTTAACCTCCTCTTGTTGGGTGGTACAACTTAACTTTGATGGAGCTGACAAATAGGGTAATGTTGTGGGAGGTGGGGTGATCAAAGACTCTAAAGGTGAGTTGACTACTCTTTTACATGGAACCTGAGTAGCCAGACTAGTAATCAAGCTGAATGTATGGCTTTATTTTAGGGAATTTGTAATGCCCCGCTGAGGAACCCTCGACGTAAGGTCAAATACTCAATAGTCATGCAATTCTTTTTAAATTTGTTTTGTTAACACATTATATTAATACATCTCTATCATGAAAATTAGTAATGAGAATATCTACATATATGCTAAATTTAAACACCAAGCCAATTATTCGTATAAAACTTATCAACATGAAATTAGATAAGACTTACAATCATTGTAATACCTGAGTCACACTTCATTTAATTTTCTTGGTTCTCTTCATTATTCATTCCCTGTAACCTGCACACCTATTTGTATGACTAGATGCATGTCAAAGGAATCATTAAGCATTAATTACATGATTGTAATAAATCTCTTCTTATTAACTTATTTAGAACATTTTACAAATAACAGTAGAATAATCCTAAGGGCCAGACCTAATGAGTCAGGGATCATCTTAGATGGCCTTGCCTACATCACACACAAAGTCTTCATAGTTCGGTTCTTAGATCTCGAACAAAAATAACAAGTCCATAAAATAAATGTCACAAAATGACACAGACATCACATCAAAACCTAAGGGTGACATCATGACATCCAAGATAAAAAACATGGCTCAAAGGTACTCAAGGGAATACCAGAGGCAAAATTAAGTTTGATTAGAGAAAATACTATGATATACATAGAAGAGTGTCATCACATAGCCCCCCCACTATCCTAGGTTTTCTTGAAAGTCACTCTCCTCCCATCTCTAGAGCTTGACCCCCAGGTGAGGACTCATGTGCAATTGAAAACCTTTCGTGAGGACAAAAATCCAATTTGCCAATCTTATGCCACATAGGAAGCTAGACCTTCTCCAACCCATCCTTAGTCTATATGACCGCTCAATGTCATGGGGGAGGTATCTCAATTATATTGGTTAATGTTTTAACCCATTCCCAAAATTTTAATTAAGTTATCACTGATTTATCTATTCACAATAGGTTTCCCTTGGTAGCCACTTTATGGCCCCGACCCCTATTGTGAACCAATCCCCTTATCGTGTTCATAATAAACCCTCCAATGCTCCAAACTAAAAACCAAAATAAAACATCACAATAAAATAACCATAAAGAGGTGCTTATAAATACATCTTTTCCAATGAAATATCAAAAGTAAAGTTTGGAGCATTACAACACAACATCAACAACATGATCCACATTATGTACATTTAAGATAGAAGAGACATCAAACCTAGGTCACAAAGGTCTTATGCAGAGAGTCTCATGGAATCTCTCTAAATTTCCAAACCATAAACCATAATTAGATAGATCAGAATCATCCAATTGTCCCCTTTGGATCCAAACATCATTATCATAACACATCATCATCAAATCTAGGTAGAATATAACCATAAAATATTCAAGGAGACAACCATCCCGTGACCTCAATTACATATTTGGGCCTTAAATAAAAAAGTAATGGTGGAACATGATAAATCCAATCATAGAGATCATGAAAACATAATCATTGAAGTCTCAAAACCAAGTTTAATAGACCCCAGCCTCTCGTTATACATAAGGGAACCCAAAACCAACCCAAAAGGACTAATATCACATGCAAATAATAATATACAAAAACATTTGTACATAATGAACCATCCATTAAATAGGTCACCTCAAAGTTAAGACTAATCCATGATTTCCAAATAACATTAAAACAACACAACACATCCATCACCACATCAAGAAAACAACATATTAATAACAGTCACAACAATGCTCTAAATGATACATCCAATCCACAAGAATTAACAATGCTTAATGACTATGTACATCAAGCTAACTCTTATATTCCATATACACAAAATTAAAAGGAATTTATATATTTCAAAATTAAAAGGAATTTATATATTTCAAAATTAAAAAGAATTTATATATTTCAACCACATTTAGTAATATCTAATAACACATTTTACCATACAATAATGCAACAAAATTGAACATCTAATTCTCTAGATAGCTAAAATAACAATCTAATGTATGTTAATCATAATATGATCTAATAGATGGAATTACTAAATGCTCGAGCTAATACTCATAACACAAGGACTTACAACACCAAATATGTATGACTCTTCCAAGCCACTAGTTTAAAATGGACGCGACTATCCTCCCGAAGGAATGCACCACCATACAGATTTGAAAAATCCGAAAACACCATAGATTTTTACGAAAATTTCAGGATCTATTCTTCATGATCTACACATTCTGAATCGAAAACAACAAAAAAATTTCGAAAACAAATGACTGTGTTTTCGTAAATCTGTAAATTTTTTTTTAATTTGTAGTGCATTTTTGTCGGGAGGATACCCGGCGTTGTTTAAAATGAACCTCCAACAAACTAAACACAAATCCATAAATGAGAGCGTACCCGATAGGTCTAAGCACTTAATGGAACCATAGTTGGTCATGCATTATAGATTTTTGAACAATTTTATCACATTTACCACAATTGTACATAATTCCAACTAAACAATATTTGACATAACAACACAAGTAGAATCCCAATACTTTTATAACAAACCATAATTTTGCAATCAAACACAACTTATCAACTGTACGTTCAATAATCATAAGCCAAACGAGTAAACGTAATTCCTTCCTTAATAGCCAACATATAAATAATTATTAACAATTTAGTTTTGGGAAAGAAGTAAACCAATGTCAACAATGAAAATATTACCCTAAAAAGAATTTAACATAATATAATGATTTCATTTAGTTACTACTTCTAACATCGTTTGTAAACCAACGCTTACTAAATTTTAACCACATAATTAAATTTCAATGATATTGAACTATAAAATGAAAACTTAGAATGCTAAGTTAAATTATTTTAAAAAAATCCTCATATGAAGTTTGTGATGGTTTAATATAATTATCTAATGATTTACTATATAATTATTACTAATAAGTCCCAAGGCTCAAAATAATTTGTTTAATCATTATTTTTTAATATCATTTCATAATAATTAATTTTAACTAGATTTTAGCATTGATGATAATCTAGAGAAAATTACATCTATAACTACATATAATTCTTAGTGACATAAGTTACAATTCCGATCAACTAAATATGATATCTACCTAAATTATAAATTTATAACTAAAAAAATAAAAAATATAATTAAATAAATGATTGAACTCAATTGAAAATTCTCATAAACATCTTAACTAAATATGGCCTTATTCCAAGAACATGAATTTATTTACTTTCCAATAATAATAATAATAATAATAATTGTTATTCTAAAATATCTTGACAACACTAATACCCATTGACAATCTTTTTTTGACTATGGGGCAACCTCCTTTCTAAACTACTTGCAATCTTTCTTGACTTTGCAATCCCATAGTCAATATATGGTTGTATGTATTTATGTTTATAGTTGATAGTTGCAACTCTTTATGATTGTAGTTGTATTGTTGGTGAATATGGTTGAATCCCATAATGTCACCTCCCTTTTGATTTTCTATATAATGGATGTCTTGCCTCTCATTTGATTAAGACAATTTGGGGCTTTTGCATATTTCTTATTTTATGATCAACATATCATTGATTCAGTTATCTTCATCTGGTATTAGAGCCAGTTTGAGAAATTTGTGTTTCATTGTAGGTGATTTGTAAGAGATCAAAGAGCAAGCTAAAGATTGAAAGAGATCTAAAAGTGAAAGTTGAGAGACCCATAAGAGATCGCAACCATCCATTCCTATTGTTGTTGTATGCTATTTTTTTGTTGTTGATGTATGGTTATTGTTATATGTAATTTTTTGATATTTGCAATTGAAAGGAGGAAGCCAGTAGCATGCAAAAATCTGGAGTAAATTTTTGGTCAAATGAAGCAATCAACTAGGTGTAGAAAGAAATATGAAATCTGTATTTTATTTTATTAAAAAATCTTTCAGATTTTAGGAAAGAGGGTGTGAGTGAAAGTTTTTATCTAATAGTGCATGAGTGAATTTTTTTTATCTCAGTAGAAAAGAAACAAAACTAGTTATTACTTTTGAAAGGGAAAGTCTTATTTTAGACTAAAGCTTTCAAAAACTAAAAAAATGATAATTATTTTGAAAGTGAATTTGTTGTAAAGTGACTGTTGGTGTAATTAAATATTCACTAATTACACTTTACTTAAGTTTACTTAGGATAATACATTTTCATATTAGTTGTCATTGTGACATCTAGGAGTTTGCATTTCAATTTAGCACATGGTGCTGGAGAATTTCCACTTTAGGTGTGAGATCAACCTTTAGTGCTCTTATCACATTATCATCCTCTCAATGTTGCACATGTTGCACATATTTTGATGTACAATGGAGGATGATCCACCTTTGGTAGACATGTGATTACACCTTGTCTAGTTGATAGATTATCATTTGCATCTCTCTTAGTTATCATGCATTGTCTATATATTCAGGAACATCTATTTTGTATTTATTCAATTAACTTTGTATCTATTTCATTATTGATCATTATTGAATCATTTAATTGATCATATCATATTTGTCTCTCTTGTGCTATCAATTGAGCTTTTAGATTTTGACATTACAATCATTGCGTTAGGAAAATTCTTACATGGTATCAGAGTGATATCAAAATTCTTACATAATATCAGATTCATAGGAGTGGACCATTATATAACCTATTTTGAGAGAATTTTGTTGCAGGTCAAAATTGGAGCTTGCTGGTGTGTGTGTGAAAATTGTACTTGATCTGTAAACACAACACTTCAGTAAAACATTAGAGGTTAGTGATAATCAAAATCGTGCAAAATTGAAAGCTATGTAACCAAGCGATTTAATGCCTTCTAATAGGTGCGAGATTGATGTTCTCAGATTGTAATCGAGATCAGTGACCTAGACGACACCTAAATGAAGGATTTGAATGCAAAAGATGGATATGAAATTGAATGCAATTAAGCTATTTTTTTGGATTTTCTATGCAATAAGGAATGAAAACTTGATATGAAACTATCTAAGAATGATATGAAAAAAAAAAAGATTGATCTCACAAAGATGTTCATTTGCAAGAGCTTTGATTCTCCCAATTCCAATTCTCCAGCGTGATTGTGCAAATTTGTGGATGACTTTGGCAAAGTAAGCTTGCAAAATTATGAGATGCTTGGATGCAAATTTGAGAGATGATTGAGAGATTTTAGAGATGCAAATTCGAGAGATGATTGAGAGATGAGTTATGAAGAGCTGAGTCTTGTTTTTATAGAAATCCAAGGCTTTGGAGGTGCATGAGAAAAAGCCATAAATCACTCAAATAACTCAGGTTGATTTTTGAGTTATTTTTAAATAAAGGATAATTAACTCACAAAAACATGCAAAAGCTAAGCTTTAACTCAAAATAGAGTTTAGCTTTAATTGATAATTGATAGTTGTTTGCTTTTATGATTGTGCATGTTTTATTTATGAATTAATTTAATAATAAAGTGATTTATTTACAACTTAACTACTTTTAAAAATAAAACAATTGATTTATGGGTTAATCAATTATTTAATCAAATTTTTATTAAAAACTATATTATTAAATAATGACAACTTGCTTTAATTAATTAAATAAGAATTTAATCAATTATTCATATGATATTAGATTTATTGTCAAAATTAAATAATATAATTAATAATAGATAGAATTAAATTTAATTACACAATTAAGTGGCAAATATTAAATCTAATTAATTAAATATGAAAAATATTCAATTAATCAAACTTTAGGATAAATGTGATTTATTGCCAAATAATTATAAAATTAAAGATAATTATGATGATTAGGAATATTACTAGGAATATTCCCCGATGCAGAATTTAAGATAATCAATTAAGATTCAATGATGTTTAGATGTGCCTTAGATTAGGACTTTGATGTCGATTTCATTCGATTTGTCGATGTAGGAGGTTAATGAACATATAGCCCATTTTTGGGGTATTACATTTTGCCCCTCTTTGAATTACTGTGTGAAGCGCAGTGGTTCAAAGATAGTCTGTGTTTGATAAAGATATGAAACTGATTCAAAAGATAAACCGATCTCAAGATAGAAACCGATTGAGAGATATTGAGATAGGAGTTGATTGATATTGATTTGATATGAAGATAATAGGTCCTAAATGACCAAAGATAATGTTCACTATAGCAGCGATGAACCTATGATTGTGAAAAAAGTGTCAAAATGCTTGATTCTGAACCTTAGGATTGATAAGAAGTGAGTGACCCGTTCTAGACTCGATTGTCTTAGCAGAACTAGCAAGTATCACATCCAAACCCTTCAGTTGCCGAAGAACCAAGGAAAGAACACTATGATCTGATGGTTGCAAAAACTGATACAGTTTACAAGATTAGGAGAATACCAGATTGATATGGATCTTGATGAATCTGATATGCCCCAAGTGATGATAGATTTGCCCCGAGCGATGAGGACTTTTGATGAATCAACGACTAGATATGATTGTTGTCTTGATCACTGCTGAAAGATATTGATAGACTTGATTGATAGAATTTTGATTTACAGACTTTCAATTGATGTGCAATACCATGCTCCCTTCGGGATGAAAATTGAAATCTGACAAGAAAAGTCAGCGTTATAGTTTAGAAGCATGTTAATTTATTTGAGAAGTGGTTATATACGTCCAAGAATGCATTCTGCATCGTTTAGAGGTCCAAACGACCAAGTTTGACTAGGTGAAACCATGAGTTGACCATAGTTGAAATTTTGATAGTTTGATGTAAGATAATCAGTTAAGTTGAATTTTAGATTTCTGTGATGATGGAAGGTTGATTATGCAAGCAGTGAATAAGATAAATGATCTCAGATTTGAATATTGATCCCGAAAAAGGATTCTACTTGCTATTTCATTGGAGGAACCTTCGTGTGGGATTTAGCTCTTGTTAGACTTGAAGATGCGATTTGAAGAATCATTTAAGCATTGAAGTTCATTTAATCATTGTGAGATCATGCAAACATGCAAAATGCAATGAGACATGCAAAATGAAATGCAACCTAAGACCTAGGACCTAGTCACTGATCATGTGTCAATTTGTTATCATCATTGAACTTTTAGGTAACCGGATAAATCAATACAATGCCCACTAGCCATGAAACCATAGACATATGAATATCGATTTGTATGTGCAAGAATCAATACAACACCCACTGGTTATACAACTATGGACATATGAATATTGATTTGTTTTCGGAATGTCGGATTAGATATAAGCATCAAAGCACAAACGCCGGGATGACCTGAATATCATGTCCATTTTGATATAGCAATTTGTACAAGCATCAAAACATAAACGTCATGATGACCTGAATACGCCTTGCATGACAAACACATCAAATAGTCAAGAGATTATTCTAAATCCAATGTGAATTACCCATAGTGACCCTTTATCGTTCACATCCTTAGGCAAGATCGTGTTCCACAGTAGGAGAAAGAACTCACTCAAAAAGACAATAGTTAGATCAAACTTCATTGAATTGTCTGGGTATCAATGGTCGAGGTACGCATGGCCATCCAATTCGAGATAGAGGCTCTTATAGTCGGACACCATTTCAATCCAAAATTTCCAAAGACGTTAGATTTTCACATACAAGCAGAAAACAAAGAAAAGATTATGCCCCCAGTCATCACTCTCTAAATCTTATAAAGGACATCATCGAAGAGCTCGAAGGGACACAATATGCAAAAATCTCAATGTGAATCAGTAAGCATACAAGGAGATAAAATCATGAAGCACAGATTGTTTTCAGTTGAGTTTTGATGTTTGATTGTTGTAGATGCAAAATCTTTTCTGGAGACAAGACTGACTGACTGACTCAAATGAAGCTTCAAAGGACTCTAAGTGGATATGACACGTCTAAGATACATGGGAGACCATAGGATATGACATTGATTGCCCCCAAATTTGAACATTGATAGGATACAGACACTTGAGCTGATTGGTGTACAGACCGACTTATTGAAACCAGGATGTGCAGAAACAAATCGGGAGATATGTACAAACTAAAGCAAGACTGAAAGCTAGGAAAGACCAAGATTGTGCTGATAGATGGAGCATTTTGGAACAAGTGGCGCCCGTTTGCCGAGTTTTCACCATCTTGGTAGAGATTCTATTTTTGCTACCAAGGCGCCTGTTTCCAAGTTTTCACCAAGGCACTTTTTCTTTTTTTTCATTTTTTTTTATATTTTTCATTTTTTTAATTTTTTTGAATTTTTGGATATTTTTTTATTTTTTTGAATTTTTGATATTTTTTGATTTTTTTGTGAATCATCAAGGTGCCTATTGCTAGGTTTTCACCAAGATGTTCATTTTTTCAGGACTTTTTCTGATTTTAAGGATTTTTTAAGGATATTTTACCATAGACTAAATGCCTTAGGCGTAGAATTTCTTCAGATGGAGAACGTTGATTGGTTCTCGAAGCTGTTCTCCTTCAGTCATTGAGAGTTGATAGGCACCAGAGCCAAAAGTAGTAGTGATAACAAAGGGACCTAGCCAATTGGGTTCGAACTTCCCCTTGCGTTCTTGATGTGATTGATTTTTAGGATTTTCTCTCAACACTAAATCACCAACCTGAAATTCTCCGTGTCTGACTTTCTTGTTGTAGCCTCTAGACATTCTTTTCTGATACACTCTGAGATGATCATACGTTGCTTGTCTGCGCTCATCTAGTAATTCAAGTTCTTGTAACCTAGACACTCTGTAGTCTTCATCAGTGACAAGTCCATGCATTCTAATTCTAAGTGATGGGATTTCAACCTCAATAGGCAGTACCGCTTCAGACCCATAAACTAAAGCGAAAGGTGTAGCCCCTGTAGGCATTCTGATACTAGTCCTGTAGGCCCATTCTGATACTTGTTTTGATACTAGTTCTGATACTGGTTCTGATAATTGTTCTGATACTGGTTCTGATACTGATTCTGATACTGATTCTGATAATTGTTCTGATACTGGTTCTAATATTGATTCTGATACTGATTCTGATAATTGTTTTGATACTGGTTCTGATACTAATTCTGATAATTGTTCTGATACTGGTTCTGATACTGATTCTGATACTGATTCTGATAATTGTTCTGATACTAGTTCTAATATTGATTCTGATAATAGTTTTGATACTTATTCTGATACTTGGTATACTTGATAGCATCTTTTTCCATTTGCAAACTCCCAAGCAAGATCATATCGTGCAGTCCCAATGTCTAGCAAGGTGGAGAACAAGAGGGAATGGCAAGCTGGTCGATGAGATGGAAGACAAGAGAATGAAGGAGAATGAAGGGAAGAAATCCTCAAGGGAAAACTCCTCAAGAATACTCAAGCTAGGGAAAAATCGTCATGTAAAGCATATTTGGATAAGTAGGGAAAGGCTAGTATAGGATAAGTCACAAAAGCGTAGTGCAAGAGCAGGAAAGAATGCAATCCAAAGGAGTAGACATGTCAAGAGGCTTCATAGCACTGTGTTTTACTCTTTCTTTCTTTTTTTATTAGATCAAGACCAAAGGGGAAAAGGATAGCGATAGGCAAAAATGAATGGAGGAAGATGGATATGAAGGCTAAACATGGAAGCAATGAAAACAAGGTCATCGTAAGATAGCTCACAAAATAGTCAAATATTCGTGTATAGATCAACATTGTCAAGATTAAAGAGAGAAGATGAAATGGATGAAATATGTAGAAGAACTACGCATGATGCCTGATTGCCAGGTTTTCATCATGGTACTTATCCAAGGCCCCACAAGGGAGTGGTTTTCACCATAGGATGAATTTATTTCTCTACTTTTGCTACCAAGGCACCTGTTTCCAGGTTTTCACCAAGGCACATTTTTAATTTATTTTATTTTTCACTTCTTTTTTGGAAGAAGGCAACTTTTTAGATAGTGCTCCTTGAAAGGATAAACCATGATATGCCAAGGATTCAAAATGATATGGTCAAAGACGTTGATAGGGAAAGGAATATGGAGGAGGAAAATGGAGGATAGGGTTTTATGTAAAGCGAGTGAGGATGGAAGATAGGAGGAATAGGCAAATGAGGAAAAATGATAGAAGGTAGAAGGATAATGCATGAAAAGATTGTGAAAGGGTAGATGGAAAGGAAGGCAAGATCAACTTAAACACACACCTTGAAGGGTGGCAAGAGGGTGGAGGAAACGTGAATGAAAGAATACGTGAAGGAATATGGCGAATGGATAGCAGAGGTTGCGGTTTGGGCGCATGAAATGGAAGAATATTTTTGGAGGGAAATGAAGTGGAAGCTTTTGAAAGCTTGAATGTCAATTTCACTTTTTGCTCAACACCAGACTCTTTCAAGAGAGACTTTGGAATCCATATAGCCGTAGGCTTTTTATTTCCTTTTGATGATCTAGAGAGAATATCTTCAATGATGGATTTTGGAACCCATACTTGTCTTGTAGTTTTTTTCTTAGATATCTCTTTTGACTTTATGTTTCCATGTCTATTAGAGGAGACATGGTGATCTTCTTTTTTTGATGGATTCTTGTATTGCTTCTTTTTCTTGTATTGAACATTCAAGTTACTTCCAAAAGACTTGGGACTTGTGGAAGAGGGAGGATATGACTAGTTTAGATGGGTGGGTGAATGAAAAGGATTCAAGGGTATGCATCTATGTTGATCTTGAAGAAAGATAGGAGATGGAGGGACGTAGGGACCCAAGATGGATGACAAATTCAGAGAGTTAGGAGGGGAAAGTGAAGGGACATAAGGACCCAAGATGGAAGGTAGATGTGAAGCTCTTAGTAGTGGTGGAAGAGGTCCAAGGATGGAAGTGGAAGATGCAAAAGGATAATCAATAAGTTCATCAGCATCTATATGACAACCAAGGATATCAGCATCTTTAGAGTGAGCATTAGAATTTTCAATAGAATCGTGGACATCTTGAATATGAGCACCTTCTTTGATAGGATTTTTCAAAGCTTGCAAAGACTTAGGAAGAGTAGAAAGTGGAAGTGAACATGGAGTGGTAGAATAAGAAGATGGAAGACTTTGATCTTGACAAGGATCTTCGGATAGCATAAGCGCATAATTTTTCTCTTGTTTTTCAATAGGCTTAACATTGGAAGGAACACCATTTTTACCAACCTTAATGGAAGTGTCATCTTTGGAAAGCGCAAGCGTAGTAAGGTTATTTTGATTGTCAATAAGCTCAACAGTGTAAGTAGTAGCTTGATCTTGCTTAGGTGAAGACTTAAGACATGGCAGAATGCATGAAAAAGGGGGTACAAGATCAAAAGAACCCTGAGGTGGATAAGAGACATCGTGAAAAGGAGTGGATGACATGGAGGGTTCTTGATCTTGATCTTTCTTTATGTTCTTTTCTTCATCATTTTTAGAGTCCTCTTGACATGGAGCCACTTCTAAGGACAAGGAAGCATGTTGGGATTGTATGGAAGACTTTGGAAGAGATGGTGGAGGACTAGCTGAAGTAGGGATTATAGCATATGAAGGCTTAGGCTCTTTAGGTTTATCATTATTGAAAGTATTGGTAGCCAAGTGAAGGTTAGCTTGAGTTTCTTGAAGAGGTAGCCCTGGAGGATAACTATAGGGAACCGCATGAAAAGTATGAGGGCTTGTGTTGGATGAAGGTTCTGTGAAAGATTTGAAAGACTCATAAGCTTTAGGAAATGTATGAGTATTGGAGGAAGTAGGGGATGGAAGGGAACCATCACCAGACAAAGGTTCAGCATTAACATGATCTTGCTTGAGAGTGTAATCTTTATTTTCAGCTGGAGAGTTCTTAGAGGAGAGATCCTTATAGTATTGATGTTTCAAGCTAGCACGATGTATTTTATAGTCCTCAGCAGTAGTAGATGGATCATCATCAAGGTATTGTCCACAAAAGCCATCAAAATCTCTTTCAAAATCAGAATCATATGGATCACCATCAGGATTTATCCAATGTGATGGCCCATTTGTAGTAAGTAGGAACGAACGACGAGGAGGACTCTTAGGAATAGAGGTGTCATAGGTATCATTACATTGTCTGTCGTCATAGTCATCATAGTCTCCAAAGCTAGATGTGTCACTCTCTGTGGAAGAGGTATCATATTGCTCAAATTTTTTTCGGGGGCATGATCTCACAAAGATGTTGATTCGCAAGAGCTTTGATTCTCCCAATTGCAATTCTCCAGCATGATTGTGCAAATTTGTGGATGACTTTGGCAAAGTAAGCTTGCAAAATTATGAGATGCTTGGATGCAAATTTGAGAGATGATTGAGAGATTTTAGAGATGCAAATTCGAGAGATGATTGAGAGATGAGTTATGAAGAGCTGAGTCTTGTTTTTATAGAAATTCAAGGCTTTGGAGGTGCATGAGAAAAAGCCATAAATCACTCAAATAACTCAGGTTGATTTTTTAGTTATTTTTAAATAAAGGATAATTAACTCACAAAAACATGCAAAAGCTAAGCTTTAACTCAAAATAGAGTTTAGCTTTAATTGATAATTGATAGTTGTTTGCTTTTATGATTGTGCATGTTTTATTTATGAATTAATTTAATAATAAAGTGATTTATTTCCAACTTAACTACTTTTAAAAATAAAACAATTGATTTATGGGTTAATCAATTATTTAATCAAATTTTTATTAAAAACTATATTATTAAATAATGACAACTTGCTTTAATTAATTAAATAAGAATTTAATCAATTATTCATATGATATTAGATTTATTGTCAAAATTAAATAATACAATTAATAATAGATAGAATTAAATTTAATTACACAATTAAGTGGCAAATATTAAATCTAATTAATTAAATATGAAAAATATTAAATTAATCAAACTTTAGGATAAATGTGATTTATTGCCAAATAATTATAAAATTAAAGATAATTATGATGATTAGGAATATTACTAGGAATATTCCCCGATGCAGAATTTAAGATAATCAATTAAGATTCAATGATGTTTAGATGTGCCTTAGATTAGGACTTTGATGTCGATTTCGTTCGATTTGTCGATGTAGGAGGTTAATGAACATATAGCCCATTTTTGGGGTATTACAGCTGGTACAAATTAGAGGCTGACATCACATCGAGGAGATCCAAAAACCCTTAAATCAAATTTTGTTTCATCCAAAAGGGGTATCCGAGGCCAAATTTAGGGCCATTTGAATTTTGCAAGTGCGGTGAAGACGATTGAAGAAAAATAATTCAAAGACGATTTTCAAAAAGCGATATCTTAGTCATCTAGACTCCTTTTTTTGAGCAATTTTTTTGGGGGGGTAGAATTTCATGATCTACACAATGGTGCAGGTGGTGGCTAATCTTTGTTCCTGATATTTTTTGAAAATCACAAATACCGATTATTGCAGCTTCAGAGGCTTCATTCGGGCTCATACAGACACATTTTTAGGTGCAATTTTTTTTGAAAGTGCATATTTTTTATCCACTATTCAGATCTGGTTTCAATTTGGAGAAATTTTGAGTGGACATAGTACTTTCAAAATTTGGTCTATTTTGGCCTATTTTGGAACTTGTAATTGATTGGATCCTTGAGTGATCTTGTGTCTTATCTTCTTAAGCCGGCTATAGCTTCATATTCTCTGTTGTAATCATAAAAATTAGAAGTCCACTTTGGTCCATTTTGACAAGTGACAGTTGCACACACACTATATTTCATTATTGAATTATTCAATTGATCATATCATATTTGTCTCTCTTGTGCTATCAATTGAGCTTCTAGATATGGGCATTACATTCATTTCCTTCAGAAAATTATTACATGGTATCAGATAAATATCAAATTTTTTACAGTGACATTAATATTTTGTAATTAAGTACATCATCAGTTGTAATCGACACTTATTTTCAAAGAAAAATAATAAAAAATGGGTTTTTTGTTGGTGGGTCCAAATTGAAGGGACAATGAGAGTATTCATTTACAGAGATCTCTCCTGAACTGTGTATAGCATTTAGGTCATTGTGCATATTTTTATGACAAATATGACATGTAATGTAACGTCTAATGTGTTGATTCTCATCTTCAAAGGAGATAATTTTACATATTGGTGTATTAGAATGAAAAATTTACTCAAATCTAAGGATTTGTGGGATATTATTCAACATGGCTATGTTGAGATAGTAGATGTAAATGCATTAACTGAACAACAACAAAAAAGAATACAAAGCAAATATAAAGAAAGATAACGAAGCTTTATTCTTGATTCAAGGCACAATCACTCAAGCTATTTTTCCCAGGATAAGTGATGCTCTTCATTCTAAGCAAACATGACAAATATTAAGTAATGCATATCAAGGTGCACAAACTGCTAAATTCCAAACAATGAGAAAAAACTTTGAAAATGTAAAAATGACAACTAGAGTGAATATGTCAATGAATTTCTGACAAAGGTAGAAGGTCTAGTGAGTTAGATGAAAGTACTAGGAGAAGATGTAGATGACAAGCATGACATTGAAAATATTGTGAGAATCTTGATTTTAAAATTTGAAGGCATGGTCTCTACAATTGAGATTTCCAAGGATCTCTCAAGCATGTAAATTGAAGAATTAAGTGGAATTTTGTTAACTACTAAAGAAAGAATGGAAATTAGTGAAGAAATCTTATTGAAAGCATTTTACTCTAAAGAAAATAAGAGGAAAAAGAAACACATTCTTCAAGAGTCATAATAAAAGTGACAATAACAATAAGAATGAATACAAAGGTGAATCTAGCAATTCTAGAGGAAGAGGAAATCATTCTAGAAGAAGAAGTAGAAAATTCAGAGGAGCTAGAAGAGGAAGAGGTAGAAATAATGGGGGAGATAATAGTAAAAATAATGTGCAATGATTTCATTGTAATAAGTTTGGACATTATGCTTCAGAATGTTGGAGTAAACAAGGTGAAACCGAAAAGAGAAGTGCTCATAGCATTGTTGAAGATAAACAAAAAAAAAATTATTTCCTGCTTTCATACAAGTGTAAGTGAACATAATGTGTGGTATATAGAATTTGGATGTTCTTCACATATGACATCTAATGAGCATCTATTTTTCAACTTGGATCAAAAGCATCAAAGTACTGTAGTACTAGGAGATAATAATTCTCATCAAAGCAAAGGTAAGGGTACTATTGAAGATACAATAGAATATGGTGAAGTGAAGCATATCAGTGAGACCTTATTGGTTCCAGCACTAAAAAATAATTTGTTGTCTATTGGACAAATGCTAGAGAAAAATTATCAAGTGACTTTTGATAAGAATTCGAGTGCATGATAAGATATAAATTAAAAATGAATATAGTTGTTGCAAGAGCACAAATGAGAGGGGACATGATGTTTCCTCTCCATTTTACTCATGGGAACCAAACACTAAGGTCTGGTGAACTGTGTGAAATTAAATTTGGCATAAAATATATGGTTACCTCAGTTTTAATGGGTTGCTTTTACTCAAAAGATTAAAACTGGTTGAAGGTCTACCCTTTATTGAAGATACAAAAGAGGTGTGTGAAAATTTTATTGTTGGCAAACAACATAGGATACAATTTCCTATTGGAAAATTCAGTAGATCTAAAAAAAATCTTGAGATAATCCATACTTATTTGTGTGGTCCTATGGAAACACCCTTTTTGAAAAAATTCAAGTGTTTTCTAACTTTCATTGATGAATACTCAAGAAAAACTTAGGTGTATTATTTGGTTACAAAATCAGAAGTATTTGAAAAATTTGTAGAGTTCAAGAGGTTGGTTGAGAAACAAAGTGGTAAGTATATCAAAGTGATAAGGTCAGATAATGGAGGTGAGTGTATGCACCCTAAAATGGTCGCCTAGACTTTGGGCCCCATTTCTGCAATTTATCAAATCCCTGAATCAATATTTTCAAAAATCAACATTTTTCAAATATATCAATTTCCTTGATCAAATCATAATCAATTCAATATTTCCTAAGGTTTGAGCCTTATTTAATTTAAAAGAGAATACAAAAATAAAAATCTTATTTAATTAAGAGAACATGCTCTCTTTTAATTAAATAATAAAATCATTTTATCCTAAGCCTTTATTTAATTAAAAGGAATTTTCTCCCCTTTTATTTAAATAAAAAATCTCCACTTTTCTTCTTATCCTTGTTGCACAAATAAAGCATTTAATTCTTATTTATAAAGAAAAATTAAAAAAAAGTACTTTTGCCTCACATGGACATAAAGTAAATGCTCAACATAAAGTAAATGCTTCTAATTTTCTTATTGGAGGATATTTGTGCACAAGGATCAAGCTTCTTTTTTTCTCCATCGTTGATTAAGTCTTTTGCCTCTTAATCTCCATGGTCCATTGTTTTTCACTTCCTATAAAAGAAGAGCTCTCTTCCTCATTTGCACACACCATACATACTTGAATTATTATGCTACAGGTTTTCTAAGTCATCTTGAAGCTTTTGGAGACATTCTTGCATCAAGTTTTGAAGATTTGGAGCATCATTGACATTCATCTTGCATCTACATCACATCCTAGCTTGCATCATAGTTGCATCATCATGGTATCATTTTCTTTCATGTTTTAGATTAATCTCACATAGTTTAATTAGAGAGTTTGTAACTCTTTCATTTCCATTTTCATAACCTAATTTGCATACTTGCATGCTCATCTTAGATTAATTTTGCATTGCATTGCATTCATATTGATTTCATTGGAGATATTGAAATTCTTGCCCTTGTTTTCATTGTGAATCTCTCATTGTATGGTTGACTAGCAAGGTCATGAGTTTATAGCTCTAGCTGAGAGCAATTTTACAAATCTTGCAACTCCATGCATAAAGAGCTATGGATCGATTTGTGAGGGCTCATTCTTGAGTTTTCTTGCATGTAAGGATTCATAAAAGTGTGACAACATTTTAGCACACATTTTTGGCACCCACCATGGTGTAACCCACTTTTTACATGCTGGTTTTGATTATTTTTGGAGCTAACCCTTGTGCAGATTTGTTTGGAGACAAAAAAACCCTAGATTTGAAAGATTTGATCATATCTCCCAAATGGCTTGGTGTTTTAGTCTAATTTTTTTTTTTTAGGTTGGTGACATATCAGAGAAGCTCCAAAAAAATTTCAAAAATTTTTGGAGGTAATTGGTATTTTTTATGATTTTTTCTTGATTTTTTTATTAAAAATCAATTTTTGGCTCAAATCAACATATTTTTTAGAAATTTTTATATTTCTGAAAAGATATTGGAATTATATAGGGGGTCTATTCATTGTGTTTTTAATTTAGAAATCATATCATAGCTCATTTGGTCAATTTATAAAAACTAGTTTGTTTTGGTAAAATGGGTCTCTAGGGCACAAATGAAGAGATTTTTTTGAAATTTTTACATTTTTGGAAAGCTCTCTATTTTTTGATAGAGGTCTTTTTTCTGTATTTTGGGTTTAGGGTCCAAATTCATATGGTAAAAATTAGATCTTGTTGACTGGGTCAAATGTAAAAAAAATAAAATTTTGTGATGGGTATGCACTTATTTTTCATTGTTCAATGCATGATATGAGTTATCATTTGAATTATTTGCTGGTTATCATTGCTTCTAACAATTGATTTTTAGATCTAACCACCCTAGGGTTTGCATAAGTTGGATATACATTGTATATCTTGTTTGCTTGTTTTCTTGTCTTGTTCATTTGAAGGTGCATGACTTGCTTCCATGAAAAATGCTTAAAACAAACAAAAAAAGAGTGAAATCTACTAAGCGCGTTGCGTTGGACTTGAAGTATTTTGTTACAACTCTACAACATTTGAATCTTGGGATTAAAATTGAACCTCTCATGTGTTTGGCTTGAGTGTTTACATGCTTTCATAGAACACATTTCAATTGATGCTCTTAATGGGAAATGAAAGAACATAGATTTGTTTTTCCAAGTTTGTGTAAGTGAATGCTTGTGTTTAAACCTTAAGTAATTCTTAGTTTCAATATCAAATATCTCATTGAGTGATTGAGGGCATGGATTCATTCCTTGTTTACATAGGGAGTTAAATGCACCACTTTGTGGACTCACTCTATGTTTACTTGGAAAGTTAAATATTTCATTGATTCAACCCTTTGTCATTTGTGAGTAGTATTGATAAGCAACTTTAGATTACTTGTGATTGATCTAGATTGCTATCTTGGGTTATTGGACTCGCTAATCTGTCGGCTCCTCATTTCCGCCCCGTGGTTGCAAGATCAACGCCACATTAAAGGGGAGGGGTCTACAGGAAAGAAGCGTTAATTGCTCCACTAGGCAACCCTTTTGTGCTTTTTGAAACTCACTTGTTTTCTAAGGTGTGGACTCACTTTGAGTTGATGTGAGAAGTTAAATGTTCCACTTTTGGACTCACTTTGAGTTGGTGTGAAGAGTTAAATGTTTCACTTTTGGACTCACTTTGAGTTGGTGTGAAGGGTTAAGTGTTCCACTTTTTTGGACTCACTTCACATTTTCTTGAAGGCTTAAATGTTCCACTTTTGGATTCGCTTCACATTATCTTAAAGGGTTAAATGTTCCACTTTTGGACTCACTTCGTATTTACTTGACGAGTTAAGTGTTCCACCTTTAGTGCTCTAAATACTTTTGATAGTGAATTACTTAGTTTTTATTTCTAGAAGGCCTGCTTGGGGACACACAACCTCAAGGGACGACCTTAACTCCTATGTTCCGGTGGAGTATAAATATCAGGAGGTGAATCCAAAGACACCTCTCTTGGGAATTGAGTTTGATATCACTCTTGGCTAAGCCTCAAAGAACTTTATACCTTTGAGAAGTGAAGGAGGAGATTTGGGTTACCGTCTCCCCCCGGCTGTGTGATTTTGGATTCTTCTCATCTATGGATTTGGGCCTCACATACCTTGTGTATATCAAGGACTCCTTTTAGAAAGCCACGTATATCCTTGTAGACAGCTTGTTAAGGTGTTTTTGTGTTCTAAGTGCCTGCTAAAACATTGTCAAGAACATACACAAGTATAATCTTTAAGGACTAGCATACTAAGTCACTATCTCTATTCATGCGCAAGGTTTCTTTGTCCCTTGCTCATTGCTTGAAGACTATTTTCTTGAACTCCCTAGTTGCTATTCTATGTGCTTGATCATCATTGCGAAATCTTTTGAAAGATCTATTTGGAATATTGAAACTGAGTTCCGTCCTGCTGTAGTGAGTTCTCCTTAGAAGCTTGGTCTTCCTTGGTCAGTCCAGGTCAGATCCTAAGTGTTGTCATTTTGCTCTACATCTCAATCAATGTTATGGTATCAATTGCACAAGATGACTCTTAGTCTTCTTCTTTCTTCTCCATTTCTCATGTTCTTCTAAAGTCTTCTAATTCCCATGGGAAATTCTTCTTCTTCTTCTTGATTCTTTTCCTCTTACTATCTAGTCTACCTTCTTCTATTCATCTATTCATTTCTTCCATGCTTGATTCCTCCTCTTCTATAACCATGAATCTTGACTATCTGGTTTTGGAACCTTTATTAAGAATAGATGATCTTGAGCTCATTGACATATTCGAAAAGTGTTGTTCCTCCAAAATTCTCATGAGTGATGAATTTATAGCAAAAATAAAAGAAAAGATGATTAAATTAGATGCCTTTTCTAGAATCATAAACATGATCATATCATGATCTTCTTCTTCCAAACATTCTTCATCATCTAAATCTTCTCATTCTTCTTCACCTTCCAAGTCTTATCATGACTCTTCCAGACATCATTCTCATTCTTCATCTTCTAAGTCTTATCATGATTCTTCTAAACACTATTCACATTCTTAATCTTCCAAATCTTATCATGACTCTTCTAAACATCATTCAAATTCCTCATCATCCAAGTATTATTCTTCCACTAGGTCTTCACCTTTGTCTTCTTCACAATCTCATTCTTCTTCTACTTCTTCAAAGAGTCTTACTTCTCTTTAGAAGACATACCATAATGAGCAACGTGATAGTCCTTATGATACCTCTTCCATGAAGAGTGACGCACCCACCTATGATGACTATGATGACTATGATGATGGACAATGTAGTGATGCCCATGAAACTTCTATTCCTAAGCATCATCCTCGTGGTACACTTGTGATTTCTAAGGGGGAGTCGTATTGGGTAGACTGTGATGGTGATCCATATGACTCTAAATTTGAAGAATTCTTTGATGATTTTTGTGAACAATACAATATTCCTACTGAGGAAGAGAAAATCTACCGCGCTGATTTCAAACGTCAAAAGAATCTCTCCTCTAAAAACTCTCATGCTGAAAATAAAGATTGCACTCTCAAGCAAGATCATGTTAATGCTAAACCTTTGTCTTGTGATGGTTGCCATCCATCCTCTACTTCCTCCAATACCCACACACTTCCTAAAGCTTTTGAGTCTTCCAAATTTTTCATAAATCCTTCATCCAACAAAGATCCTAAGACTTTTCATGCGGTTCCCTATAGTTATTCTCAAGGGCCACCTCTTAAAGAATCTCAAGCTAACCTTCATTTGGCTGAAAATACTTTCAATAATGCTAAACGTAAAGAGCCTAAGCCTTTATGCGCTATAATGCCTATTTCAGCTAGTCTTTCAGCATCTCCTCCAAAGTCTTCCATACAATTCCAACATGCTTCCTTGTCCTTAGAAGTGGCTCCATGTCAAGAGGACTCTAAAAATGATAAAGAAAAGAACATAAAGAAAGATCAAGATCAAGAAACCTCCATGTCATCCAATTTTCTTCATGATGTATCTCCTCCATTTCATGGTTCTTTCGATCCTTTACACCCTTCCTCATTCATTCCACCATGTCTTAAATCTTCTCCTAAGCAAGATCGAGCTACTACTCACATCATTGAGCTTATTGATAAACAAAATAACCTTACTACACTTGCACTTTCCAAAGATGATACTTCCATTAAGGTTATTGAAATTGGTGTTGTTACTTCTGATGTTAAGCCTATTGAAAATCAAGAGAAAAATCCTACACCTATGTTATCCAAAGATCCTTGTCAAGATCAAAGTCTTCCATCTTCTTGTTCTACCACTCCATGTTCACTTCCACTTTCTTCTCTTCCTAAATATTTGCAAGCTGTGAACGATCCTATCAAAAAAATTGCTCATATTCAAGATGTTCACGATCCTATTGCAAATCCTAATGCTCACTCTAAAGATGCTGATGTCCTTGGATGTCATATAAATGCTGATGAATTGGTTGATTATCTTTTTGCATCTTCTACATCCATCCTTGGACCTCTTCCACCACTGCTAAGGGCTTCATGTCTTCCTTCCATCTTGGGTCCTTATGTCCCTTCACTTTCCCCTCCTAATTCTCCTAATTCGTCATCCATCTTTGGTCCTTACATCCCTCCATCTCCTATCTTTCCTCAAGATCAACATAGATGCATACCTTTGAATCCTTTTCATCCACCCACCCATCTAAACCAGTCATATTTTCCTCCTTCTTCCACAAGTCCCAAGTCTTTTGAAAGTAATTTGAATGCTCAATACAAGAAAAAGAAGTAATACAAGAATCCATCAAAGAAAGAAGATCACCATGTCTCCTCTAATCGACATGGGGGCATAAAGTCAAAAGAGATATCTAAGAAAAAAACTACAAGACAAGTATGGGTTCCAAAATTCATCATTCAAGATATTCTCTCTAAGACATCAAAAGGAAATAAAAAGCTTAAAACTATATGGATTCCAAAGTCTCTCTTGAAAGAGTCTAATGTTGAACAAAAAGTGAAGTTGACATTCAAGCTTCCAAAAGCTTCCATTTCATCTCTTTCCAAAAACATTCTTCAATTCCATGCGCCTAAACCACAACCTCTGCTAAATATTCGCTATATTCCTTCTCGTATTCCTTCATTCACATTTCCTACATCATCTCGCCACCCTTCAAGGTGTGTGTTGATGTTGATCTTGCCTTCCTTTCCGTCTACCCTTTCACAACCCTTCAATTCATTATCCTTCTACCTTCTATCATTTTTTTTCTCATTTGCCTATTCCTCCTATCTTCCAACCTCACTTGCTTTACATAGAGCCTTATCCTCCATTTTTCTCTTCCATCTTCCTTTCCCTATTTGCATCTTTGAGCATATCATTTTGAATCCTTGGCATATCATGGTTTATCCTTTCAAGGAGCACTATCTAAAAAGCTTGCCTTCTTCCAAAAAAGACAAAATTCAATAAAAATTAAAATCAAAATCAAAATTAAAAAAATAGAAAAAGTCAAAAATATATATATAAAAAAGAAAAGAGATGAAAAAAATTGAAAATGTGCCATGGTGAAAACCTGGAAACAGGCGCCTTGGTAGCAAAAGTAAAGAGAAATAAATTCATCCTATGGTGAAAACCACTCCCTTGTGGCGCCTTGGATAAGTACTGTGATGAAAACCTGACAATTAGGCATCATGCGTAGTTCTTCTACATATTTCATCCATTCCATATTCTCTTTTTGATCTTGACAATGTTGACCTATACACGAACAATTGGCTATCTTGTGAGTTATCTTACGATGATCTTGCTTTCATTCCATTCATGTTTAGCCTTCATATTTACTTTTCCTCCATTCATTCTAGCCTTTTGCTATCTTTTTCCCCCTTGGTCTTGATCTAATCATAAGAGTAAAACATGATACTATGAAGTCTCTTGACATGTCTACTTCTTTGGACTGCATCCCTTCCTTCTTTTGCAGTACGCTTTTGTGACTTATCCTATGCTGGTCTTTCATTGCTTATCCAAATGTGCTTTACATGACCAATTTTTTTCCCTAGCTTGGGTACTCTTGAGGAGTTTGACCTTTAGGATTTCTTCCCTCCATTCGCCTTCATTCTCCTTTCCTCCATCTCATTCACCAGCTTGCTTATCCATCTTGTCCTCCACATTGCTAGATATTGGGACTACACGATGTGATCTTGTTCATGAGTTTGATGCCCATTCTATCTGGGGGCATCCTTTGTACATATTTTATGATCCTGAAAAATACCAAAAAAATTGATATATGATGCTGAAAAAATTCTAAAAATCCTAAAAAGTCCTGACAAAAATACAAAAAAAATAAAAAAATGCAAAAAATTAAAAAAAAAGAAGAAAAAGTGCCCTGGTGAAAACCTGGAAACAGGCGCCTTGGTAGCAAAAATATAAAAAAAAAGAAAATAAATCAAAAAATGAAAAAAGATTCCAAGTGGTGAAAACCTGGAAACAGGCGCTACTCGAGGCCTTTTGCACCCCTATTTCTTAGCATGCGTCCTCGAGACCGAACCTTTCTCCATCATGCCTTGACCTTATTTGACTTGGTCTAGAATTGGTCTTTATCTTTGTCTAGGGGGCATAACTGTTAGCATAGGTCCTTTAAGGGCATTTGTCTCTTGGGGCATTTCAAACTAGTGTTTTTCAACACCACCCCAAATAGTGTTTTTCAACACTATCCTTGCGTCAAGTGTTTCTTAACACTTATCAGATGTCTTACCCAATAGTCTAAGTATGATGCGATATTGCTCATTTGCAGATGCGATGATCAGAGTCTGACTCTATGACCAACACACACAAACTTAAACAATCAATTCGCTTAAGATATGGTGACTTTACTTTTCTTTGTGTGCTATCTATGAGAATTTCTTTGATGAGTGGTCTCTCCCTGAGAAGTTTTTGATGATGCATAGCTAGAAGACTGAGGGTATGAGAACATGTTTTCTTTCTTTATCTGCTTATGGGTATATTTTGTTGATCCTAATTATCATAAGCATTTATGCTGGTCTTACTTGACACTATGGATTGACAAGGTATTATCCTTGACTGTTTTGCACGTGCATGCTTCTAGTTATCCTGACTTTCATGTGTCTTGATACAAGCATAATCTCACCATATCAAAATTTAGGTAATCTCACTGCATTAGTCATCTTGACCTCCATGTCTTTGATGCCTAGGTGGGATTTCCACATTTCTATTTGATAAAGATCATATTCATATCCACATAGTTATGCTAGTGTGCATTGTATGATCTTACGACGCTACCAATAATGCTCGATGATGATAATTAGATGTCTATAGGCGTTGTGACCTTGCAAGTCAACCACTTTCATAGTAGCTTGCATTCTTAGGTTCATCATAGTTTAGTTTTTGCATCTTGCATATGGAGAGAGCTCTCCTTTTTATCATCTACGGACTAGTTGGTCAACTGTGCTCATTTTTTGATTCTTATTGATCATATCTTTCATTTCTGGTCTTTCATGTCCCATCATTTTCTATCCATTTCAGACTCAAAACTAAAATCTGAGTCGCGTTGATTGACCATTTGAGGCACAATTCTTTGATTTTCGATGGAATTTCTTCCTTTCCATGTCTTTCAAACTTCTAGTCTTTCATTCACCCCTTTCGCTTCCTCTCTTTGAGGTTTGACTTAATATTTATCCTATATCTTTCCCAATCAAACCTAGTCAACCTGGGGCATATCTTCACTGTTTGATGGTTATCCTATCATGCTCCATCCTTCGATTATGATTTATTGTGACTTGATCAGGTTTATCAATTTGTTCTCCTCTATCTAATTTCGATTTCGATTCCGAGGGGGCAGTACCTATCAGCTTTAATCTTTGATTCAGCTTTATCATTCAGCTCAGCTTGAGATTCTTATCTCTTGTTTTGGATATGATCTTGAATCGACCTCATGTCCAGAATCTTTTGTTTATGTTTGTCCGGATGTGATCCCGAATCAACCTCACATTTGAGTTGTTTTGTGATCCTAGATCGATCTCACATTTTAATTCTTTTTTGATAGCATGTGTTCCCAGATCGATCACACATTAGTCAAAGAGGGGCAAATGTATGCACCCTAAAATGGTCGCCTAGACTTTGGGCCCCATTTCTACAATTTATCAAATCCCTGAATCAATATTTTCAAAAATCAACATTTTTCAAATATATCAATTTCCTTGATCAAATCATAATCAATTCAATATTTCCTAAGGTTTGAGCCTTATTTAATTTAAAAGAGAATAAAAAAATAAAAATCTTATTTAATTAAGAGAACATGCTCCCTTTTAATTAATTAAAAATCTCTTTTAATTAAATAATAAAATTATTTTATCCTAAGCCTTTATTTAATTAAAAAGAATTTTCTCCCCTTTTATTTAAATAAAAAATCTCCACTTTTCTTCTTATCCTTGTTGCACAAATAAAGCATTTAATTCTTATTTATAAAGAAAAATTAAAAAAAAAGTACTTTTGCCTCACATGGACATAAAGTAAATGCTCAACATAAAGTAAATGCTTCTAATTTTCTTATTGGAGGATATTTGTGCACAAGGATCAAGCTTCTTTTTTTCTCTATCATTGATTAAGTCTTTTGCCTCTTAATCTCCATGGTCCATTGTTTTTCACTTCCTATAAAAGAAGAGCTCTCTTCCTCATTTGCACACACCACACATACTTGAATTATTATGCTACAGGTTTTCTAAGTCATCTTGAAGCTTTTGGAGACATTCTTGCATCAAGTTTTGAAGATTTGGAGCATCATTGGCATTCATCTTGCATCTACATCACATCCTAGCTTGCATCATAGTTGCATCATCATGATATCATTTTCTTTCATGTTTTAGATTAATCTCACATAGCCTAATTAGAGGGTTTGTAACGCTTTCATTTCCATTTTCATAACGTAATTTGCATACTTGCATGCTCATCTTAGATTAATTTTGCATTGCATTGTATTCATATTGATTTCATTGGAGATATTGACATTCTTGCCCTTGTTTTCATTGTGAATCTCTCATTGTATGGTTGACTAGCAAGGTCATGAGTTTATAGCTCTAGCTGAGAGTAATTTTATAAATCTTGCAACTCCATGCATAGAGAGCTTGGATCGATTTGTGAGGGCTCATTCTTGAGTTTTCTTGCATGTAAGGATTCATAAAAGTGTGACAACATTTTAGCACACAGTGAGTACAAGTCAAATCGATTTATTGATTTTTGTAAAAATCATGAAATCAAGAGAGAGTTCACTACTTCCTACACTCCACAACAAAATGGAGTTGTTGGAAGAAATAATAGGACAATTGTTGAAATGGTAAGAAGTATGTTGAAAGAGAAAAATTTGGATAAAATTTTTTGGGCAAAAAGAGTATACACAACAATGTATCTTCTAAATATAAGTCCTACAAAATCAGTTAAAGGAATGACTCCTAAACAAGCATGGTCTGGGGTAACTTGCCAAGTGTTGATCACTTCAGAGTATTTGGATGTGTTTCTTATGCACACACACCAAAAGAAAAAAGGTCTAAGTTACATGATAAATGCCTTAAATGCATTTTTACTGGTTATGAAACTGAAAATAAAGCATACATATTGTATGATCCAATAGGGGAAAAAATTGTGATGAACAAGGATGTGGTATTCAATGAATTAGTAGAATATACCAAAAAAATGAAACAAAAGGAAAAGAGATAGTAATTGATGAGATTGAAGAGGAGGAAGAAGATGTACCCGAATCATCTAGCACACAAGAAAGAAAATATCAAAAATATCAATGAAGGACATAAAAGAATCATCTATTAACTCTTATGTTGGATTCAAATTTTGAAAAAATGACAACAAGGTCACAAGAAAAAGTGAATTTTACATTGATGACTCAAATGATGGAAAATAATGAGCCACAAACATTTGGACAAGCTCAAGAAAAAGAAGAGTGGATTGAAGCAATGGACAATGAAATAAACACAATTGAAAGGAATGACACATGGGATCTAGTTCAATTACGTCCTTAGTTATTGGTACAAGATGGGTGTACAAAACAAAGTATAAATATGATGGAAGCATTGATAAGCATAAGGCTAGATTGGTAGCCAAAGGGTACACTCAACATGAAGGTATTGATTATACTGAGACATTTCCACATGTAGCACGAATGGATGCTATCAAATTGGTTTTCACATTGGCATCTCAACAAAGTTGGATAGTTTATCAAATGGATGTGAAGAGTGCTTTCTTGAATTGATATATTGATGAGAAAGTGTATGTCTCACAACCTAGAGGTTTTGAAATACCTTCTAAAGAGCATTATGTTTGCAAATTAAGGAAGGCCTTGTATGGTCTCAAATAGGCACCAAGAGCATGGTATTCTAAAATAGACTCATACCTACAATAGAAAGGTTTTTCACGAAGTCAATTACATCCAAATATCTATATCAGAAGCTCACCTAAGGATATCTTTATCTTAGTTCTCTATGTTGATGATCTTATTTACAAAAGGAATAATTCAACTTTATTTACAAAGTTTAGAGCAGTCATGATTACTGAGTTTGAAATGAAAGATTTGGGACAAATGCACTACTTTCTTGGTATAGAAGTATGACAAAATAAAGATGAAACATTTATGTCTCAGAAAAAATATGCTTCAGATATCCTAAAAAAAAATTAGATGCAGAGTTGCAAACCAGTTGCAACACCCATTGAAGTTGGACTTAAATTGTCTACTTTAGATGTGTCAAAACCAGTGAATCCCACTCTATATAGACAACTGATTGGAAGTTTGATCTACTTAACTACTACTTGTCCGCAGTGAGTTTGGTCTCTAGGTTCATGTCTGAGCGTAAAGATTATCAAATATGTTAAAGGGACATTGAACTATGGTCTCAACTTTCAACATTTAAATGATAACAAATTGGTTGGCTATATAGATTCAGATTGGACATGTTATGCAAATGATAAGAAGTCCACTTTTGGTTTTAATTTTAGCTTTGGTTTTGCAGTATTCTCTTGGAAGTCCAAGAAACAACCAACAATATCACTTTCTATAGTAGAGGCAAAATACAAAGCTACAATATCATCAACTTGTCAAACTATATGGTTGAAAAGACTACTAGAAGACTTACACCAAATTCAGAATGAACCTACCTTGTTGTATTGTGACAAGAAGAGTGCTATACAAATGACAAAGAATCCAGTTTTTCATAGTAGAACCAAACATATTGAGATACATCATTAGTATATCAGGGAATTGGTTCAACAAGGTTTGATCAAAATTGTGTAGTACAAAAGACCAGATTGCAGACATCTTCACAAAGGCTCTAGCACGTGAAAGGTTCCAGAAGCTCAGAGATTTACTTCATGTTCTTCCCAATGGTCATTATGGGGGAGAATGAAAACACTAATGCCCATTGACAACCTTTTTTGACTTTGGGGCAGCCTCCTTTCAAGACTACTTACAGTCTTTGTTGACTTTGCAATCCCATATTCAATATATGGTTGTATGTATTTATGTTTATAGCTAATAATTGCAACTCTTTATGATTGTAGTTGTATCCTTGGTGAATATGGTTGAATCCCATAATGTCACCCCCCTTTTGATTTTCTATATGATGGATGCCTTGCCTCTCATTTGATTAATGCAATTTGGGGCTATTGCATATTTCTTGTTTTATGATCAGCAAATCATTGATTCAATTGCCTTCATAGCTAACAACAATCTTTTAATTTTTTTTTCTCAAAACAATGTATCTAAACCTATAAATACGCTAATGAGCATTGGTCATAGAATTATGAAATCCATATGTAACAACTTACCATTCATTAAAGACATTTTATTATGTTAAAAGACATTTAAAGACATTAACATTAAGCTTCAATTAAAATCAAACATTAAACCAACTTATTAAATTTGAATGAATAATTTTTTTATTATTTTAGACTAATATATATTCGTATCTAATCAACACTAAAATAAGTCTAACCATATCCAATCATAAAATTATCAACTAAATTTAATATAATTAAATTAAACAACTAATTTATAACAATACTGAATTAATGTAATTCCTAGCAAACTGATAAATACCCATCATATAAATAATAAATAAAAAATCTTCCCATTTACAATATTCTAAAAGATTCCCAAAACTAAACTTAAAAAATAAAAACATTACAATAATAATATTAGATCAATTTTGTCTAAATATTGCCTTTAAAGAATCTAAAATAATAAATAAATACCTAAAGAATAATAAAATATCTTTCTTTTCTTTGTAATTTACAATACATATACTATTAGTTAAGAATATATTCCATCAAATAAAATAAAATAAAAACAAATTATCAAAGTGAGAATCTAAGCCCTTAATCAAATAAAAGCTTTGACTCCCCCAAGAGCATAGATTCCCTAAGACTAAGATATAATAGTGGGAATCTTAATCAAACATGAAAGGTCACGGTTTTCTTTAATAAATTGACTTACCAAAGTATAAGGAAAGTATTTATTGGTAGAAAGGTGGGATTAGTTTCAATAAAAAGAAACAGATATCATTTTTTTTTATGGATCGCAATTTTGTAGCTAACGGTAACACCTTTCTACTATCCAACGAATGAGGAGTCAGCAGAGTTAATTTTAGTGATGTAATTATGAAAATAGCCAAACAATGACTTGATTTGCAACAATGTAACTATGCAAATAAATTGGAATACCCACATCATAAATATCAGATGGTTAGAGTGAATGAATGGTTGTTCAGTGCAAGGAAAAGACTGAGTATCTCTTTCTATTACCAATAATTTGAAAAGACCTCAGACAAAAGCGGTAGAGTAAACTTTTTGTAATTGGTGCAAAAAAATAGTTTTAATCACTCGTTAATGGAAGAAATCTATAAAGTGATGCAATAGTACTTGCTTAGCCTATCGGCAAGTACTAATAACTAGCACTTGCACTGAAAGAAGGTGCAAGGGGTGCGCCGATAGGTCGTAGAGGTGAAAGTACTATTCCAAAAAAATGTGTCATTGTAGTAAAAGTTCAAAGTGCGGACTATATTGTGCTTGTTTTTATGAAAAGTACATTTTCTCATGTGTTCAAATGTATTTGAATGTTACATTTTCTTTTGGTAATACCTTCAAAATATACAGCTTACCCAAACTTTAATTTCAAATCATCCAAATTGGATGTTGCTAAGTACAATACTTCCTTCTACAATGACACATTTTTTGGGAATAGTGCTTTCAACTCTACGACCTATTGACGTACCCCTTGCACCTTCTTTCAGTGCAAGTGCTAGTTATTAGTACTTGCCGATAGGCTAAGCAAGTACTATTGCATCACTTTATGGATTTCTTCCATTAACAAGTGATTAAAACTATTTTTTTGCACCAATTACAATTAAGTTTTTAAGTTTATAAATTGTGAAAACTATTTTTTAATGATATGATTGGCTAATACATTTGAGGTCTTATAGACCGTTTTTTAAGGAATAAAGAGCATGATTTGAGTTTTTTAAGGATTTTTATATAAATTTAAATTTAATATAATAACATTATAATATTAGTATTATTTTTCTATTGTGTACTCTATGAAAAATAGTTATTTGGCCTATATTTTTTTAATATTATAAAATATTAAATATTTTTAAATTTATTTTCATATATATCATATAAATTTAATTTTAATATAATAACATTATAATATTGTTATTATATTTCAATGAAAAATAGTTATTTGGCCTAAATAATTAACGCTAGAATTTACTAGCACTTGCACCAACAAGGTGCAATGGTACACTGATAGCAAGATATGCTTTAAATATTATACTAATAAAATAATATTGAAATATTATAAATAAGTTTTGTGTTAAAAAATAATGATACTTTGGCGTGACGAGGAGAAGATCTTGGAGTTTGTTGAATTAGGGAGCTCTATGCAATGGAAATAGGTAATTGTGGAAACCTCTTGTGCATCTTTGCAATCCTAGGGGATACATCCTTCTCCTCATCTCCTTTGTCTTCTTCTTCCTCCTCTTTCTCCTCTCCTCCTCCTCGTCCTTCTTCTCCTCCCCGTCCTCCTTCTTCCTCCTCTTCTTCATTGTCTTCTTCTTTCTCCTCTACCTCCTTTCCTTCTTATTTCTCCTCTTCCTCCTCTCATCCATCTTCATCTTCATCTCCTACTCCTCCTTCAACTTAAAAATGAAAAGATACAACTTGAAACCCTAAAAAATCCAGTGAAAACTCCATCCAACCCTAGTCTTATGGTGTTGCAGGGATAGGAAAAGATGAAATGAGTAAGCTAACATCTCCAGAGAACGACAATAAGGAGGGAAGACAACAGTGCACAAAAGAGCAGAAGTTGCTGAGTATAAGCTAAAAATGTTGTATGTCAGTTCTATATTAGAATCTCAAGAAAATTACATAGTAGTCAAGCTCATTTCTTCCATATTTTGATACAATTAAAATTTGTAAATTGTTATGAATGAATTATCACTTGAAGAATTAAAATTTGGTGCTATCATTATTTCTCGACCAAAATAATGATACCAAAAAAAATCAAAATCATACTAAACATGAAAGAACTACAGCCACCACTTGTTAATTTTTATGAAACCACAATAAGTATGAACCATGTAGTCAGATAACAGTCAACAAAAATTGCAAAATCTATCAAACAGAATATGTAAGTAAATGGAACAAGTATACATCCACAAGATTACACAAGATAAGATTTATGTGGGTAATCTTTGGGGTAGAAAACCCGCCGCAAATAGACATTCATGCTTATAATATTCAAAATATACCAAAATAAAGTTTTTCACAAAGTTTCAATCTATCTTTTGCACACTTCTTTTGCAATTTCTCTAATGTTTCATAACAAACAATGTTTGATCCAATGCCAAAGTTACAGCCTATACATCTGTGTAAACTTCTAACCTTGGCAACTTCACAGGAAAAGCTACATATACACATTTGCATGAGATTAGCAACCACCTAATCATCCAACACACATAGAATACCGTGAGACACAGAACTATAATTGACCATTACATGACGTAAACATGCACACATATCACCCATTATGATGTCTCCACATGGATAATTACCTTACATATAGAGTCGTTGTCACACAATGAACCAATAGTTATATCCTTTACATTGTCAACATACATCCATGTTTCCGATATATACCTACTTTCTTGCAATAGAAAACACAAACATAACAAACATAATTTCACTTCTGGCTGCTTGCAGTTACATGTGTCATCTTCCAAAACATGGCACAAGAATTTTAGCTTTGCCACAAGTGCTCCTACATCACTATTCATGCTTCTAGTGAACTCTATCTTCGTATGGAGTTGTGAGTTCTTCTAGATGATTAGCAGTTGTTGTCACAACACCACCACATGTAAAAAAACCATGCATGTTACACCACAACCTACTGCCACTACATCACCACATGTAAGTAAACATATATGTTGCACCATAAAACTTGAAACTCACCACCTTACATTGCAATATACTATACAGACAAGTTATTCCTACAAGGAATCATTGTAGGTGAATATCACCCCAAGTCCAAACACTTATGGTAAGGTTTTGTTTCACGTTAATAATCTCTAGCTCATTGTGTTTGTTGTGAATAATCCCCATGGTTAAAAATTGTCAAAACAAGGTTATTTATGACTATCTCCCATGCTAAAATCTTTTTCCAATTCAGAGGCAAACTTTGGTATACAAGTATCAGGCTGTTTTCCTAGAATCTACCCTCTCTCCAATTCTAAAATCACTAGCATTTGTCATGCACTGGCATATATCCCTGTGAGAGGACTTTATTCTAAATAATTGTTAAAAAGGTGCATTTACACACTTGGCATATTTGACCAATTCAAATTCACATTCATGCACTCAACCAACATTTCTCAGTTGAGGGTTTGATGCATTTCAATTGTTGACCATATGGGTTAATGCATTAAGTAACAAATCAAGCAGCCCGAAATATGCTAACATCTTGCTTTACCTCACTACATCAGAAAATCCAAATGCTCCTTCGTAAAGTGAAGATAAAATGGAAAAAAAACTCCCCCACATACGAAATTTCCTTTACTCTATGTGATCCCATTTTCAATTTTCTGAATCTTTAAAGAAAAGTTAAAACATAGAGAGTTCATGTACAGGACTCTAGGGTACAAAAAATTTCTACTATTTGTGTTTTCTTGAAAATGCACAATAAATTGTGTCCCCAGTTTTAGTATTTTCATTTAGCTCGCAGTGTAAAGGAAAAGGGCACAAACACCCAGAAGACCATAAAAGGTTTTGTTCACAACAAACCAAATGTCCATCTATTTATTAAATGTTATCAAATTCTGAACATAGTAATGCATCTAAAATACCCGTATTGAAAGAAACCTAAGACTCATATTAATTGTACATCTTCACGTTTGACAGAAGACCCAATTTACTAGTTCATAAAAAATAAATCAAAACTGGTCAAAAAAACCACCACGGATTCAAAACACATAAATGGGGTTTCCTCAAATTAACTTAGTGAAAAAATCCAAGACTCGTATTAGTTGTACTTAACATTAAAATCCAATGGCCTTCATGTTTGAGAGATGAGACAATTTACATAACTGGCTAAAAACAATCAACTCTGTGAAGATAAAACTAATATCAATGGTACTAGTAAACACTGTCAAAAGCCCCAAAAAATCATATTGTAAGGGGAACATAATTTATTAAACTCATTTAAAAAAAAAACTCATTGTCAGTTAAGAAGAATAGGAAATTGTGTTTACATGGATTGGGTATTGAGTGAAGGAGTTGGAGGAGGTGATGAAAAGCAGCTGTTGCGTAATGCTCTGTGCTCTTCCTCTATAAGTGTGTCCAACTGCATGGAGATCTCTGCTTTCTATTTGAGTTGCAGGATGTCGGAAGTGACTACAAAAGCTAAACAAAACAACACGATTAGTTATAAGGCAATCAGAAGAACAACGAAGAAATATCGTTATCCACAAAACTCTGCCGAAAAAAACACCTTACTACCATTATTCTGCAGAAAGAATGGAGCTCTTTTAATGCAGTGAAAATATTTCAGGTTGTCGTCCAGATGTTTAGGTCCGGGAAAAAAAATCAGTATTAGACAATTTCTCGGCATCAGATAATTTTCCGTCTATTGTGGTTCCCACAATAAAAAAGCCTATAGGCTTAATTATAAGAAAAATTATTATAGTTTAAATTAATTATAATTTATATTTTGTAATTATTTATAAAATTACAAAAAATTATTATTACAAATTATAATTATAATAATTATATAAATTTAAATTTAATATAATAACATTATAATATTGTTATTATATTTCAATAAAAAATAGTTATTTGGCCTAAATAATTAACGCTAAAATTAATTATAAGAAAAATTATTACAATTTAAATTAATTATAATTTATATTTTGTAATTATTTATAAAATTATAAAAAATTATAATTACAAATTATAATTATAATAATTTTATAATTATTTATATTAAAAATAATTTTACATATAAATTAAAATTAAACTTAACTATAAAACTAAAGGCCACTATGTGGCACTTATTACATATTATGTGTAGTCATTTCATTTTTTCACTTTTAAAAAAGTACAACTAAAATATATACTCTCCAAATTTATAATTAAATATACTATCTACTCATTTCACATTTATAATTATTTTTTACACTTACTTCGAAATATTTAATATAAATAAAATTAATAATTTAAATTATATTTAAAAGTATAACACTTAGAAAGATTTCTTTACTCCTGTAATTTTTATATTTTTTTAAATTAACTATAGAGGGATCAATAACAAAAAGTAACAAGAGTTAACTGGGTGAGGCCAAGCCTCAATCAGCAGAGTTCACGGATACATCAAAGATACACAAAAAGTATGAAGGCATAAAAAAAAACTAGTGCAGAATAAAATTATAATCTTCAACCCAGGCAGTCCAATCCCCTAGGCCTTCCATCCAGACAATGTTCTTCTTCTCCTGAATTTGCGCCAGCATGCTGAGTTGATGATCAGTAGCATTTCTGTTCTTGTGGACTTCATTTGTGAGTTTCTTCAAGGTAGCTTCAAAATTGGCAAAATTGTCCATACGTCTCCTCCAATCAAAGTTGTCCTTCAACTCATACACGAACATGGTGGAGTGACCCTCCTGGAGAAATCTTTTGAGCTTTTTCCTATCTAGAGTCATGTTCACGTTCACTTGCGAAGAAATTTTGTAATATGTGAGTTTTTAAGAAAACTCAGTTTGGGATCTGGGAGAGTCTTGATACCTTTCTTCGTTTCTATATTTCTAGATCTGCCACAAAATGTCAGAAGATAACATATTCCAGAAAACATTAGCATCCTTTTTAATACCATCAATATAACCAGTAATGATTTTAAAAATATTCACAAAGAAAGGGTAGTTGATACCTGTATACACCTAAAAATGGCTTCATTAATTAATTAAATATTTATTATTTAATTACTATTGACTTGATAAATTAATTAAATATTTATTATTTAATTAATAATTATTCCTCTATTTATTAAATAAATTATTCAATTTATTTAGTAGATTCAGTATAGTCTATTCTTCTATCCTAAGTCTTCTAATTAGTCTTATTAAAGTGATTTAATTAAATACACAATCACCTAAATATGACTAAATTTTCTAATCCACCTCACCTACCTAGTCACCTGACACATCACTTTGGCTAAGTTAAATAATTATTATTAATTATTTATTAGTAATTATCCTCACCCACACATGTCCTATTCTTAAGGGCTATGTGGCCTCATAGGACTTAGTCTCATGACCACATGTCCTCTCAACAACCAAGTCAAGAGACATTCCCTATTCCTAAGGGGCTTCTCAAGCCACCTCTAAGGGTCAAAAGTGACTCATAGGACACTTGTGCAAAGAGTCCTCATGAGGAAAAGGTCTCTCCCTCTTTCTCTCTTTGGTCTTTGTGAGACACTTGACATGTGTCTTTCCCTTCCACCTTCTTCTCCTCCATGTCAATGTGAGAGGAACATCATCCCTATTCTTCCTCTCACATTCCAACTACATCCCCCTTTCTCTCAACTCCTTCAACCAAGTCAATCCTAGCCCTAGGATCTTCCACCTTTCATTCTCAACCGTAGGATTGTGCCACCTAGGCCTAGATCCTCCAAAACTCTATAAAAGGAGCCACATTTCCCCTTTGTGAGCTAATAGGTATTTTTGTAATAGGCATTCAAGCAATCAAGCATCCAAGCATTCTAAGAGAAATCAATCCATATTATCATCATTCTCATTTGCATTCCATCCATTAGATTGCATAATCTATTGTGCACTCATTTCATAAAATCTCCACACTTTGGTAGCATCTTGGGAGAAGGCTTCATTTGGAAATCTGAGAGCTCAACCTCTTCAAGAAATCAAGGCTAGGAGGACAATGGAGACAAGCTGCATGGTAGGTGAAGGTAATTAATTTAGTTCCATCATTTTATAGTTACTTTGTATTCTTCATTATGTTGCATTAGATTGATTTATTGTCTTTAAATAGTTAATTTATCATCTCTAATTATTAGACATCTAATTTGCATACATTTTTGGCGCTAGAAGGAGGGCCAGCCTCCATTTTTAACATTCTATTTTTTTAGTTTTCCATGTGCAGACATTTCCAAGTTTTTACTATGCATTCGTTCACGATTCCTGCACATTCATTCATCTGTTCTGCGCATGCATTTCTGATCAAATTTGTCATTTTTCTCATTTTCCATTTAGGTTTTTTATTAACAACTGCGCATCCGTTCATTTATCCTGCACATACATTTCATTTTTCTGCACATCCATAATTCTGTTCTGCGCATATGTTTAATTAATCTATGCATTTATCCACTGTTATTGCGCATTTGTTATTTACAGTAGTCGGGTTTAAATTTCTAACTTATTTTGATTTTAGCTAACTTTTGACAAGTTTTCTATTTGTTTTGGTAGTTTTTAGGCTGTTTTGTAGGACGTTTAGTAGAAGACCCTATTGCTAAAATTTCTAACACATTTCTTTGCAAGGATTCCTAAGGGGTGTTGCAAATTAAACCATAACCTCGTTTGTGCTTTAAAAAAAGACATGCTTTTGCTTTGTGTGTATTTTTTAGCATAGCTCAAGTGTTTGTTGTGTCTTTCTTAATAGCATATTTGTAATCCCAATATTATAACAACGTATCCTCTGCCCTCGCCATTCATGGACCTTGGGTGTAAGAGAAACTGTTATAATTTTTAGAGGGCAGTCTTGGTGGGAAAAGAGGTACTCACCCCAAGGAATGACCCAACCGGTAACAGGCTAAAGCCAAACCCTTCCAAACCGGTATATAAAAAATGCTAGTGTGATTAATCTCACATTAGACAGGTGTGAATTCGTTGTGGCAACCAAAATCTCCTCCAGTACCCCAGTGGTGTGTTAAAGTCCTACTTAGTAGAGGTGAAAGCCTTGCTTTGAAAGGATTGGGAGAGCCCCCTTAATTGGGAAAATGACTTGATCACAACCACCTGAACGGATGTCCTTACTAAAAGCTTTTGTTTAGTGGCCAAAAACCTTCTATTTGCTGGCTCAAGGAGTCACCCAAGCTCGTGAAGACACCCCACATTACTCATGGTTCATAGTAGAGATAGCAGTTCTTTGGGAAGTAATGACCCATTGAATTCAGAACTTGGTGTGCCTGAGAAGTGAGTGCACTGTAAGGAGGAGCCCGTGCCTCCAAGTTCCTAGGCTGTTCACTATGGATTTGCGTGGCTGGATTTTATTATCCAAGTGGGGATTCAGTAGATATCATCCTTGCCTACCATAGGATTGTAAGCATGTTTGTGCATTCATATTAGCATAGTTAGATTAAAATCATTTCTGTCTTGCTTGCGTGTGTTTATGCATTTTTCATTTTGCCAAAAACTAGAAAAATCTAAAAATTTTCAAATCATATCAAAACTTCAGAACCTGCACATATGTTAAATCTTGCTGCACATTTGATCGAATTTGTTGTGCATCTATTCATATTGTTTGCATTTTTTATTTTACCAGTTCACATCTGTCACATCTTTCTATGCATCTGTTCCATTTTATTACGCATTTATTAATCTTTCCTGTGCATTTACAACAGTGAGCATTTCCACAAACTTGGTAATTTTTCAAATCACTTTTTCAGATACCCATTTTCGTCTTTAGTAAGATTCTGGAAAAATAGTCAAGTTACATAGACATCTGATCTTTAGTTTGACCATTTTCATCACTTTTCACCATTCCTTCATCAAGACTCATCAAATCATTTTTTTTCTTCCAATCTTTGAAGTTCTCAATTTAGTGTTGAAATGTTACCTTATCTATCAGATTCTGATCTTTGTGAGTTTACCATATTAGGATATATCATCCTTAACCACCAAACTTACTTATGTTATTATATCTTGATTTCTCTTTGTCATATCATAGTGAGATCTATACCTCCTATTGCCTTAGAGTTTATCAAGTTGTCATATCACTTTTCAACACATTTCAGTATCTTGTCTATGAATCACTTTCCATATCTTCTCATCAAGAATCTTTCATTCCACAATCAATTTTCTCAATTTTATGGTTCAAACTCGATCTCAGAAACTTAAACAAGCCATTAATCCAGAATCCCTAGACAAGATGGAAGGAAATACCAACAATGAAGAAAATCCTTGGCCCGAAGCTCCTAAGAAAACTTCACTTTTTACATCCAATGACAAACCCACCGATGACGAACTTAGGGAAGCTTCACAAGATCCTCAATTTTATCATGTCATGGAAAGACTCTTAGGCTTGGATAAAGAGATGTATTTCCTCATGCTTTCTCAACAAGGAGCTAAATTACCAAGTGATTTTGATGTTTCCTATCTTAGAGAACCAGCTCACACAAACAATCAAGAAATCCCTAAAGGTTCTCAAGATACTCATGGAGCAAAGGAAACCAATCAACAATCCAATGCTTCTCATAGTCATGAATAACACACTATTTCTCAAAATGATCAGCAAAACCATGCTTCCCAAAATCATGCTTCACAAAACAATGCTTCCCACAACAATGTTTCCCAAAACTCTCAAGGAAACATGTTATCTTTGGATCCCGTTCTACAAAAAATCCAGATGCTTCAACAACAAATCCATGACATCCAAACTAGATCATCAACAAAGAAGTATTCCTTGGATGATATATGTCCTTATCCTTTTGATAAGAACTTAGCAATGATTCCATTCCCTCCTTATTTTGAGGTACCAAAATTTGACAAATACAAAGGGAATTCGGATCCACAAGACCACATTCATGAGTTTTGTGCTGCTTGTATTGAAGTCGCTCACAATGAAACTTATCTTATGCGACTATTTCCACAAAGTTTAGGAGGACAAGCCATGGAATGGTTCTCCAAACTACCCCTAGGCATCAAATCTTTCAATGAGCTTCTTGACAAATTTGTGACTCATTATTCATATAACATCAAACATGAAGTCACTATGCTTGATCTTTGCAATGCACATCAAAAGAATGGAGAACCCTTCCTTACCTTTTTGCAAAGATGGCGTTAATTGTTTGCCAAATATCCATGAATGATTCCTGAACAAGAAAAGATGGATATTTTTGTCCATAACCTTACACCAGAAATGAGTTATAGGTTACAATTGCAATGTCCACCAAATTTCAATAAGCTCATAGACAATGGTATCAAGATTGAGGAAGCCATGGTCAGAAAAGGTGAGATCAAACTTTATTCTAAAGACAATGTTGGATCCTCAAATTCCAATTCCAACAACTATAACAATGACAAATCAAAATTCTGGAATAAAAACAAAAACATTGTCAATGATGGGATTGTTGATAATCGTAATGTCAAACCAACACAACCCCTTCTCAATCTCACGAGTCAGGCCAATACTACTCAAGGAACCTACAATAATCAATCATCAAATCAAAATACCAACAAAGATTCATCTAAACCAAGATTGCCTTTCATGTCACCTCGAAGAAACTTTACTCCTTTAGGGGAATCTCTCGAATCAACATTACGGAAGTTAATCACAAAGAAACTCATTACGCTTCTTGAAATGAAAGATTTCAAACCTAGAGTGAAACCTTCTTGGTGGGATGAGAATGATTATTGTGAATTTCACAGAGGCAAAGGACATAAAACCAATGATTGCAAAAGGCTCAAAAATGTAATTCAAGATCTAATTGAAAGTGGTGAAATTAGTGTTGACGGACATACCTCAAATGAATCACATACAACTTTCAAAGATCCACTTCTTGAGCATGAAAAAGGAGGTTCTTCCAATACTAAGAGTGACAATCAAGCCAATTATAATTCCACTCCCTATCGATATGTTGGTAACATTTTTGAATGTCATCCTTCTAAGTATTATGCCAATGTCATTACCATCAAAGGAAAATCAGAGAGTCACCCAGTCCATGTTACTACTCATGCTCAATCCAAAGTTACTCTCCAAGGAATCTAGTCTAAACCAAATGCACCTCACAATAAGTCTGTTTATCTCCCAAAGACTACAATGAATATTTCCAACCAATACAACCTTTTGGAACAACTCAAGAAAACACCTGCCCAGATATCCATCTTAGAGCTTTTGCATCTATCCCCATCTCACAAAGATATCCTTGAAAAATCTCTTTTAGAAACCCAAGTACCCACAAATCTAGATCATGATCAATTTCAAGCTATGGTGGGCCATTTAACAACCCCACATTACTTATCCTTCACTAAGAATGATGAATTAGCTATTACCCAACCTCATAATGCTCCCCTACATATCGAAGTCCTTGTCCAGAGTCACAAAATCAAACGAGTACTAATAGATGGAGGAGCTGGCTTAAATATCTGTACATTGAAACTAGTCCTTGCATTGGGATTCTTTGAAAATGTTGTTGATCCCAAAAAGAAAATCACAATAAAGGCTTATGATGAAGAAGAGAGATCATCCAAAGGGTCTATTGTTCTTCCAATTAGAGTTGGTCCTATAATCAAAGATGTACCTTGCCAAGTCCTAGACATGGATCTTGCTTATAATATTCTCTTGGGACGACCATTGATTCATTCTATGCAAGCTGTACCATCAACCTATCATCAATGCTTGAAATTCCCTCATAATGGTCAAGAGGTCACTATGAAAGGAGACACTAATCCTTTTCAATATTGTAGCAATGTGAATACCTCTGATTCTTTGGTTCCTTATAATCATACTAGATTTTCTGCAACTGCACCCATTGATCCTGGTAATATAGCATCAACTTCAAAATCAAATGGGATCAAGATAGACATCAAATAAAGAAGTATGGGAGAGTACACTTTAGATCAAGATTTTTGCATCACAGAGTTACCTTTATCTCCTAGATCATATGGTAGATCTTTGATCACTAAACAACAATCAGAACCCCCTTCAACACTTGTTTATGACACATTTATAAGTGGGGGCACAATATCAAAAGAGGCAGTTGAGTGTAATGCTGATTATTTGCTTAAGTCACAGAAGAATGAAGAGGATATCAAACATGAATATATATCACCTGATGTCTATGGTAAAGGGTATACTTTGCTACAAAAGATGGGATACCAAGGTGCTGGACCTATAGGGTTGCAAAGAGAAGGGGTTATCAAACCAATTTTACAAAATCCCAACTATCAAAGAGACACTACAGGATTAGGATACAAAGGAGGACAAAAAGAACTAAAAGGAAAATCAAAGGTCATGTCTTTTCATGAAATATCTAACGCTCCTACCTTGCAATTCAGGAAAAATGGTATGTATGTAGATCCAGAGAAACAAAGGATAGCATAGAGAATCATTGATAGACTTGAGGATAATGATGATTCTGACTCAAATGATTATGAATGGGATTCATTATCTAATTGTATTGAAGAGATAGGAGTTGATGTTGTCCATCACCATAGTAACGATTACCATGAGGGAGAGAGTTCAAGGAGTGACTCACTAGGATTGGTCCCACGTGATACTACTTTTGTCGATTATGAGGAAAGTGACCTTTATCTTGCGATAGACGAATCGGATGAGAGTATGGAAATAGACCTTGCTGATACCATCATAAAACTTGACAAATTTTCCATTAATACCATCTCTGCCTTTGAAACTGACCCAAATGATTTGATGCCCCTTGTACATCCTAAACTCATCGATTGGGATTCTCCCGATCATCTAGAACTTGATGTATTCCATAATGATGATGCAATCATTGACTATCTTGGAATCAAAGATCATTTACCACTAGGAGATCACAAGTCAAGATTTTTGATAGAACTCAATGACATGGCCTACTTTGGTGAGAATGCCAATCCTTTCAGTCATAAAAATATAAAAATAATCAATAGATCTAATGGTGAAAACCACTCAGTGGCAGTATTAGATCTAAAAATAGTAAAAAGAAATGATGCATCTGATGGTGAAAACCTCTCTAAGGTGCCTAACGATGGAAGGATTGACACTCTTCCCAACTATTTGTATCAAGAGCAATCTGCCATTCTTATAGAACCAATAGTACCACTCAACATTGGAACAGAGAAGTCTCGTGCATCCTCAAAGTAGCAGCATCCTTGACAGAATCAGAGAAAGAAGCTTTTGCAAAATTTTTTAGAGAAAGACAAATCAACTTTTCTTGGTCCTATGTTGATATGCCTGGTCTGGATCCAAATCTCATAATGCATCATTTATCTATCTGACCAGGTGTAAAACTAGTTAAGCAGAAACTCCACAAGATGCATCCCCATATTGCACTAATGGTTAAAGCGGTATTGAAGAAGCTCTTAGATGTTAGATTCATTCAGGATATTGATTATGCTAAGTGGATTTCAAATATTGTCCCCGTCTCAAAACTAGACAAATCTATCAGGATTTGTATTGATTTTCGAGATCTTAATAAAGCTTGTCTAAAAGATGACTTTCCTTTGCCAAATATTGACATTATTGTTGACCTGACAACTGGGCATGAGATGTTATCATTAATGGATGGATTTTCTAGCCATAACCAAATCAAGATTGCACCAGAAGACCAAGAAAAGACTGCTTTTACTTGTCCATGGGGTACATACTGCTGGAATGTGATGCCTTTTGGCCTCAAAAATGCTGGAGCAACTTACCAAAGAGAAATGACTACAATCTTTCATGATATGATGCACACCATTATGGAAGATTATGTTGATGACATTTTAGCAAAATCTAAAGACAGAGCTGGTCATTTGAGAGTATTAAATAGAATATACACCCAGATGGAAAAGTATCAGATTCAGCTCAATCCAAAGAAATGTGCATTTGGAGTCACATCCAGCAAACTGTTAGGGTACATTGTCTCAGCCAAAGGAATAGAAGTGGATCTAGAAAAAGTTAAAGCAATATTGGAGATGGCTTCCCCCACTAACATCAGTCAGTTAAGATCCTTGCAGGGACGTCTCCAATCTATTCGAAGATTTGTTTTTCAACTAGTAGATCGAAGTCATCCCTTTCAACATTTGTTGCATAAAAATATCTTATTCCAATGGGATGATCAGTGTGAAGCAGCTTTCAATAAAATCAATCAATATCTGGCGAATCCTCCAACTCTGATGTCACCAATTCTAGGCAAGCCACTCTTGCTCTACATTTCTGCTACAACAGTTTCACTAGGTGCTCTACTGGCTCAGCAAGATCATGAAGGAAAAGAAAAGGCCATCTATTATATCAGTTGCACCCTAGTGGGATATGAGCTAAATTATTCTCCTATAGAAAGAGCATGTCTGGCCATTGTTTTTGCATCATAGAAATGGTGACATTACATGTTGTCACATTCAATCCAGCTCATCACAAAGATTGATCCTTTAAGGTATCTATTAAGCAAAACAACACTGAAAGGCAGATTGGCTAAGTGGGTCATGCTACTTAGTGAATTTGATATTGAATATGTAGAAAGGAAGGCTATCAAAGGTCATGTGATAACAGATTAGCTAGTAGATGCTCCATTAATGAATGACCAACCTATACATACAGAGTTTCCTGATGTGCACATTTTGGCTTTATCTACACAAACCTGGCAACTATATTTTGATGGATCGTATACTCAACAAGGTTCAGGAGCTGGTATTATTTTTGTCACACCACAAGGATACACCATTCCAAAATCTTACAAGCTGCTCTTTCCTTGCACCAATAATGTAGCAGAGTATGAAGCCTTGCTGATTGGGTTAAAGATGGCTTTACAATGGAAAGTAACTGAAATAAATGTCTATGGGGATTCTCAGTTGATTATAAACTAGGTTAATGATGATTATCAGACTAAGGATGATAAGTTATTACCATATAAATGTATGGTTGATGACTTCAAACAATATTTCTCAGTCATCCATTTTGAGTAGATTCCTCCGCATGATAACAAAGCTGTCGATGCCATGGCAATGATTGCTTCTTTGTTTGATACAGAAGATACCAAGGTCTGTTTTGAGTTCTTGGTGGAATCCCTGACTTGTCTTTCATATGATGATCTTGATACAAGTATTATATGTCATCTAATTGGACACGACTCCCAATCTATGGAAAAATTTATTCCTATCTAAAAAATGACATCCTACCCCTTGACCTATCCCACAATAAAAAATGAACTTTTCTCCGCCAAGCCTCCCGTTATGTCTTAATATCTGATACCCTTTATCGGCGAGGTCTTGACGGTACTCTCCTTTGATGTATCAAGCATGATGAAGCTCAAATTGCCTTGTGAGACGTACATGAGGGTATTTGTGGGACACATTTGAGTGGTCCCTCTTTAGCTAAGAAACTCATGTGTATGGGTTATTACTGGCCTACCATGGAAACAGATTCCTTTCATTTCGCTAGAGCATGCAAGAAATGTCAGATACATGGAAACCTTATTCATGCTCCAGCACAAGAGTTACATCCTTTTACAACTACCTTGCCATTCAGTCAGTGGGGGCTTGATCTCGTGGGTGCTATCAACCCTCCATCTTCCAACGGTCACAAATGGATTCTCACTACCACAGAATACTTTACTAAATGGATTGAGGCCGTTCCATTAATTACCACCACAGGGAAACAAATATCCATGTTTATCTTAAACTATATCATTTGTAGATATGGTATACCTATGTATCTCATTACTGATCATGGGAAATAGTTTCAAAATTAGGACATGGATGACCTGTGCACAAAATTTCATATCACCCATACTATTCCACCATATACTATCCCCAAGGAAATGGCCAAGCTGAGGCGTCAAATAAAACTATTGTTAAAATCCTACAAAAGACTGTCAATGACGTTGGCCATGACTAGAATATCCAACTAAATCTAGCCTTATGGGCTTATCGTACCTCCATCCGTACTCCTACTAGAGCCACTCCATATTCCCTTATCTGTGGATCCGAAGTAGTCCTGCCCCTCAAGGTTGAGTTGCCTTCACTTCGTGTCACTCTCAAAGATTTGTTTCCTGATGAAGACTATAGAGTTGCACGGTTGACTGAACTAGAACTGCTGGATGAATGCCGTCAGAGAGCTTATGATCATTTTAAAGTCTATCAACAGCGTCTATCCCGTCAGTATAACAACAAGGTAAAGATTAGAGACTTTCAGTTGAGTGACTTAGTCCTTCGTGAAAATCCAAAGAATCAACAACACCGTGAAAAGAAGGGCAAGTTCAAACCCAATTGGTTAGGTCCTTTTGTAGTTACAACAGTTTATGGTTCTAGGGCTTATCAGTTGTCTACGTCTGAAGGAGATCCTTTGGATGAACCTCTTAACAATATTCATCTGAAGAAGTTCTATCCTTGAAATCCCAATGCAAGGGTTATGTATATATTTTGTTAAAAAAAAAAAAAAGAAATCAAAAGAAAATTGCAATAAAAGCATGTGGTGAAAACCTAGAAACAGGCACCATGTGTATCAAGTTAGCTCCTTTATCTGTTAGGATTCTTCTAGTGTGTCTATTCATTGTATATATCCACAATACAATGGCTAGTCAGTCCCCATAGCCGCCATTTACATATCATCATAAAATGGCCAGTTCATACACCATCCATTGTATCTACCCATAATAAAACCCCATCATAGCTTGCTCATTTGTCATGGTCTTCATCCTAGTCTTGTTACGTCTTTCTTCATCCATAATAAGTCAGTCCATCACCTAGCTGGGCGCATGTCCTTGACCTAGTTCAGGAAGTGGATCTATGATAGTCATGACTCTTAGAGGACACAATGGAGTGATTTTCACCAGACAAAGCAAACTAAATCACATGTTCTTTCACAATGATATCTTTATGATGAATCAAAATCTGTAATCTATCCTTCGAAATAGGACTGTTTATCTATCGAATCTTGACTATACATCATCACTTGAACTAATCACTATATCTTACACTATCTTTTTGGCAAAAGAAATGTATATTCATGACATGCATGTTAGAATGATTTGTTGTAAATTATGCATTCATATCTGGATTTCATTGTTATCATGTTTCCTATGCTATTCCATGATATCTTTGACATGAGTTTGAAACTCTAAAATGTCATTGATTAGGATAGCCATGATGGGGCATGGTATTTTCTTTGGTTATTGTTTGTGGGATATTTCCCCATGAAATTGAAGGAACAAATAATTGGGGTGTCTGCGCATAAGTGCCTTCATTCATTTAATAGTATTGACAACATCTAAATCATGTTGCTCTACATATGCTATTTATGGTGATACGCCAGAACATACCTCAACTCCAAATATTTGTTCCCCAATGGAGGGGGGAATATTCCTTGTCTGTTATGAAAATGAAACTCAGGTCATCTCGGTTCAATTATACCTAGATGCTTGTCAAGTTTGCAATATTAAACTCCATGCAAGAAGTGCTCAGGTCATCCTGGTTTAATTATACCATGACGCTTGCATTTTCTTGCAACATAACGAGCTCAATGATGAAAATCAAATTACAGTTATTATGAAGTTCTAAGATGTTACCTAAAGTTGTGGAGATACATTCATTTCATATTACATTTCGTTGCAACAGTTCATAACTTACATATTAGTGCTCCTTTTATAGAGATTTTTAGGTTACCTTTCTTATTAGGTTATCTATTCTTTTAGTCTATTCTTCTTGTGTCAGATACATTGTTACTTAAGTTGAGGACATTTGGACAACCAAAAATATTACGAATTTTTGCATTTAACATTTTTTTCACTTAATCATTTAGAGACATATGTTATCTTTATTAGGAGTGTTCATTTGTCTATACTTTAATCATTTATTATAACGATCATTTCATCTCATTTTTCTTTTACTATGTACATTATCATGTTATCAGTTGTTATATTCAAACATCTTAGGTATATTATCATTTCTTACATTAACCATCATTTGCATTACACTGTCATTTATTATCTATAACATATGTTTTATCATCATGCATTTATTGTTTATTACATTGTTAATTAAGTATCCATTCATTATCCACTATCTGCATTGTTTTACATTGTTGTATTAGTAATCACATAATATAGCATTAGTAAGCATCATTTAAGACATGCATTTGTACATTAACATCATCTGTTAGGATTTTAACAATTATGCATTACATAGAAAATAAATTATTTTGCATTCTAAGACATACATTCTATGCATATTAAAGTAAATCATCACATCTTGCATATGTCAGTACGCACATGTATATAAATCATCAAAGCAAATCATGATAGAACTGCATCACTGTAAATATAGAATCAATCATATCGCATCCATCATATAAAAGTCCATAAAACAAAAAAAATGTCCAAATGTCCAATGATATAAATCAATACAAATGTGTCCATAGTCAGTGTCCATCAAGTCAAAATATAATGATACAATGATCTCTCAAAATCTATGAATCACTGCCTCCAAACTCTGTCTGCCGCTGTCTGCGGGATGCAATGTGGCCCTGTGCTGCTGAACTCCCTGATGCTGAGGATCCACCCTGATCTCTTGAACCTGTCGGTGCTCTAGGAGGGCGTGATGATACACCCTCTCCACTAGCTGGTGCCCCTCTGTCATGAACTACCGTCCTGATAGCCACTGAGCTCTCTCTATAGCTCCCTATCCACTGATCCCTTGGGACCACCTATCTGTACACCTCTCGCTAGTAGGATATCTCCTTCCCAACATGTATCATGGCTCTGATGCTATCTCCATGAGGACCCAACTCCTCTGTGCGCTGCAACTCATCCAAAAGCATCTCAGACTCCCCAAGTCTCTCAATAGCTAAGTCTCGCTCATGTCTAAGCACATCCATCTGCCTCTCTAATCTCTCAATGCGCCTCTCTAGACCTAGAACCCGGTCTACCTATACCTGTGTAACTGCTAGTCAGACTGGCAGTGAATCAATATCTGGCTCCTCCTTAATGGCATCTCTCTGAAAATAGGGATCATGTCTCCCAATATCCATGTCAGCCTGCTCATCCTATACCTATACATCTACCATCTCAGCATATGGCTCATCTAGTACATCATCCTAAACCTGGCCACCCTGTACAGCACCGCCCTATGCCAATAAGATGTCTACCTCATCCTGTCCCTGCACCTGTACTTGTGTAGCTAGTCCCTGTATTGGGGCAGCTGGTATCTATACCTAAGTGACAGGTACCTGTAATGGAGCTCCTACAGCTGGCTGTGCTGGCTATGCCAGAAGCTATCTCCATCCTTGTCTAGCTAGGGGAGGCATCAATCCCCTCTATCTCACTCCACCTCCCCTCATCCATGGTCCTGCCCTATCCCCTCTCCCTCCATCTCCACCACCATCTCCACCATCTCCTCCTCCATCTCCTCCACCATCACCACCACCTCATCTCCCTCACCCACATCTATCTCTCCCTCAGAGTCTCCCCTGTCATCTCTCTGCAGGATCTCTCTCTGGAGGCCTAGTTGCTGGATCTGTAATCCGTGCTATAGGAAAGTCTCTCAAGAACTTCTAAAGATTTGCAGTCATCCCAGGGTCTACCAATGTCTACCTCATGGTCCATGCCTGAAATGGCATGTCCACAAACTCTTGTCGGGCTGTATCAAATGATGCCATGGGTCCCTAGTCCCGTCTCTCCAAGTGAGTACGAGCATGCTCTGTCACTCCCTGCGGCATACCCTGGACTCTGCCAAACTTGTACAAAACCCGGCTAACCAACTGTCTCTCCAAAATAAAGGGTGTCCACCCTATCAGCCACCATGACTCAAAGCAAAAACCTAGCTGCCACTCATCATCCCAAGGCTCACAACCTAAGTACAGTCTCCATGTCACTGTATCTAAAGTATCAAATGTGTACCGCCAAAACTCTAAATGGCCCAATTTTGCCTGTGACAAAACTAAGGAATATAAATGAATGTAGGGCTGCCCTGTGCCCTAAAATCTAATGGCCACTGGTCGCGTCACTACAATCTGCTCCCATGCCCAAACATGGAGCAGTGTCACACCTGTTGATAGAGATGCACCCACATGGTACACCACCTGATGCATATCATGATAAAGATGTGCTAATAAACACACACCCCAAGGAAATTAGGTCCCCTCCATCATCCGCTATAATGTGCAGCCCCATCCCACTGCAAATCCATGTGACCTACGATCAGGGCATACAAATCCCCCAATCGCTCTTGCGAGAACCACTAGAAGCGGGTCATATAAATCGACCATGTCCTCCCAGCTAATCTCTACATCCTCTATATTATCATCATCGAAAATGGCTCTGTACTCTATGACTCTACCGTGTCGATCATACTAAACCAACTCACCTATGATGGGAAGACGAAGGATGTGATAAACATCCTCTAATGTGACTGTCATCTCCCTTGTCGAAAGATGGAAGGTACTCATCTCTGAGTGCCATCGCTCTACTAATGTCATCATCATACTGAGATTTGCCTGAATCTCAGGCATGTAGATCATGTAATACAACCCAGACGCTCTGATCAGCAACCTATCTATCTCTGACAGTGCCGGTCTCAGATTTTGTGTGATGGGATATCTCTCTCATGACATCAAAATATCTGTAATATCCTCCTATTCAAGTCAACAACAATCAAACTATCAGATTTTGATAAACTAATCTATCAATCTATCTATCCTATCATATCAATTTCAAACATGTTTTATCACGTGTTTTAACAAGATAATTCTATAAATTATCTACCAACAAGATTGGTTAACTAGCGACCATGCTACAATGTTGCCTATCTTAATCAAATCGATCAACATCAACCGTCGATAGATCAAATCGGCTTATCGATATCAAGTTTGACCTAATTGACTATCACCTTTGACAATATTCTACCACTTAACACACATGCGCAACATTGAAACATGTATGCAAAACTTTCTTTCACATTTGCGTAGGTTTTTACAAATGTGCAGTTTTCCTCCACATTTGTGCAACAATTTTGTATGAATGCGCAGATTTTAGTATATGCGCGGTTTTATTGCATACTTGCGCAGCGCTAAATTTCTCCTAGTATGAATGCGTAGTTTTCCTACATGAATGCACATAAGTTTTTAATTTTTTGCGCAAACGTTGATTGTTTCTGCGCATTGATGCGCCAAAACTGCGCATTCATTCTTCGCCTGAAAACAAAAAAAATTTCTACCCTAATCTATCATTTAATTCACCCTAAACATGCTAAAATTCTACTCTAACATGCATCGAATCATGAAATCACAAAGTAGGATCAAGTCACCTACCGGTTCACCTAAATCGGGTGGTCATTGGAAGCGTCTGACTCTCTTGAAGCAGTGATCTGACAATGGGAATGACATCTTGGTGGCTCTACTCTTCTCTCTCTCGCACTCTAATCTCCAAATGACAAGTGTGCACAATGAGCTTATTGTGGACCCTTTAGCCCTATTTATAGCCTGTGGACCCTATGTGCTTGGTGTGTGGACCCTACTACCCATTTTTCTCCCATTCCAACCCATTTTCATCACTCTTTTCTACCATTCTTTCATGAGATTAATTATCAACTCGAAAATAATAATAATAATAAAATAATAAAAACTAAAAAATCTTTTTTGTCAATCAATCTCTCAAGGGGGCATGCATAGGTCGTCTAAGACATTGTCTGGGGCAGGGGCAAAAATGCTTGAATTTTCTTTGAAATAATGTGACCAACACATTATTTCAGAGAGGGGCAAAATGTATACACCTAAAAATGGCTTCATTAATTAATTAAATATTTATTATTTAATTACTATTGACTTGATAAATTAATTAAATATTTATTATTTAATTAATAATTATTCCTCTATTTATTAAATAAATTATTCAATTTATTTAGTAGATTCAGTATAGTCTATTCCTCTATCCTAAGTCTTCTACTTAGTCTTATTAAAGTGATTTAATTAAATACACAATCACCTAAATATGACTAAGTTTTCTAATCCACCTCACCTACCTAGTCACCTGACACATCACTTTGGCTAAGTTAAATAATTATTATTAATTATTTATTAGTAATTATCCTCACCCACACATGTCCTATTCTTAAGGGCTATGTGGCCTCATAGGACTTAGTCTCATGACCACATGTCCTCTCAACAACCAAGTCAAAAGACATTCCCTATTCCTAAGGGGCTTCTCAAGCCACCTCTAAGGGTCAAAAGTGACTCATAGGACACTTGTGCAAAGAGTCCTCATGAGGAAAAGGTCTCTCCCTCTTTCTCTCTTTGGTCTTTGTGAGACACTTGACATGTGTCTTTCCCTTCCACCTTCTTCTCCTCCATGTCAATGTGAGAGGAACATCATCCCTATTCTTCCTCTCACATTCCAACTACATCCCCCTTTCTCTCAACTCCTTCAACCAAGTCAATCCTAGCCCTAGGATCTTCCACCTTTCATTCTCAACCGTAGGATTGTGCCACCTAGGCCTAGATCCTCCAAAACTCTATAAAAGGAGCCACATTTCCCCTTTGTAAACTAATAGGTATTTTTGTAATAGGCATTCAAGCAATCAAGCATCCAAGCATTCTAAGAGAAATCAATCCATATTATCATCATTCTCATTTGCATTCCATCCATTAGATTGCATAATCTATTGTGCACTCATTTCATAAAATCTCCACACTTTGGTAGCATCTTGGGAGAAGGCTTCATTTGGAAATCTGAGAGCTCAACCTCTTCAAGAAATCAAGGCTAGGAGGACAATGGAGACAAGCTGCATGGTAAGTGAAGGTAATTAATTTAGTTCCATCATTTTATAGTTACTTTGTATTCTTCATTGTGTTGCATTAGATTGATTTATTGTCTTTAAATAGTTAATTTATCATCTCTAATTATTAGACATCTAATTTGCATACAATACCAAACATACACCAAATGCTTTTGGCAAAGAAACAATAAAAAAAAATATGCCTGCTAGTGTCAAGAAGACCACAAAGACTACAGACATCAAAGCCAGTAGAATATTTTCTCAGGGGGAGTCTATCAACAAGTAGGAGCCATCTAAAGCATTTGATCTTAGGCTCAATGGGCGACTTCCAAAGTTTGTCAAGGTGAGCTTTCCACATATTAACATCAAACTCGGTAGACCAGAGTTTGTTAATATGAGAAATAATGTCTCTATTAGCATTAATGATTTTATAAATATTTGTGGCTTTAATTTTATCCACAACCGTGCCATGAGGCCATTTTATCTTAAGAAATCTTTGAGTCAACATGACAAACCGTAGGCAGGTCCTTATAGGCTTTGGAAATCATGTTATAAGTCCTTTTTTGAAACATAGGAATATGAAATTTAGCACTGATGTCTTCCCAGCTAATAAGTTTGTCCTCCTCAAATAGGCAAATGAGCTAAGAGATTCCCAGATTATTCCAATGCTTAGCAGAGCACCCTTGGGTGAGGGCAAGGGGTTTCCCAGCAAGATGCAGATTCCACCAAATGGATCTTTCACCGTACATAGTTCCTTGATCATGGAAGGCTTTATTAGTGATGTAAGGCTTAACATATTTTTATATTTTTTTAAAAAAAACAACTAAATATATACTCTCCAATTTAATAATTAAATTTGATACACTTCCTTTAAAAATAGTTAATTTGAATTAAAATAAATATTTAATTTCAAAAAAGTTTACACTCACATATCCTTTTTGAAATATTTAATTTAAATTAAAACAGAAATACCGATGTCTTACTATTTATACTAATGCTATTTCATACATCCTTAATTAACATATTTCATACAAATCCCTAAAGTAAGATTTCAATTGTTAAATTAAAAATATAATAAAAATTTAAAAAAAAATGACACATGTTAATTATATTACAAATTATTTAATATACAATATTATTCTTATTAATAATATTATATAAATATAACTATTATAAAATTTTAATACTATACATCATATATATTACATTATTAATTATTTAATATATATAAAAAGTTATGATTATTATTTTATTTTAAAAAATTCTTTTGAACATAAATTATAATTATAATTAATTATAAAATTAAAGGCAAGTACTGGCCACTACGTGGCACTTGTTTTATATTTGGGCATGTGAGCTAATATTTTCTCTATTATTCTATGATATGTTGCTACTATTGTTTTTTATCTCATTGTGTTCTCATGGGCATATAATAATTATCTATATTGATGGAAGATTCAAATGTATGGTGATATAGATATTAGACTTCAAAATCTGTTGTGTACTTAGAATTTAATGTTGGTGATGCTAATAGTTGACATCAAGTTTAATATGAAAAATATAGTACTTAAATCAATATAAAATAAATTAATTTTAATATAAATGTAAATAAAAAATATTATAATACATGTGCATTAAATTTAAATTATAAGCATTGATTAAATTTCTTTTTTCAATTTAATTTAAATGTATTATAAATAATTTCCTCTATTTTCCTCCTATAAACTTGACTTGGTAATCCACCTATCCCTATTCTGATATGATCAGGTGACACAAATGACACAAAAGAGAGTAATGTTTGAAATCAATCTAGAATGGTTTTTTTCTTACTTGTATTAGACCCTCATTCAATTCACGCATTAACACAATGGAGAATTCATACTCAACTTCAAGGTTTTAGATTCTCACTATGTGCATCATCATATCCACTTGTATTCTATCTATCCATTCTTTCCACTACTTGACCCTAGGCATGATGTGTTTTGATGAAATATGCTTAAAACTATAAGTGGAAATGACTCAACATTTTGGATAGGGATTCTTCTATTGTCCATTTGTTTTTTTCTAAACATCAAAATTTCATCTCTTCCATAGGTTTTCTTTAACTTCTTGTATTACCCCCTTTTCGGTGCAAGTGTTAGTTATTTTATATTTGCACAAGTGAGCTAATATTTGCTCTATTATTCTATGATATGTTGCTACTTTTGTTTTTTTATCTCTTTGTGTTCTAATGGGACATATAATAATAATTTATATTGATGGAAGATTCAAATGTATGGTGATATAGATATTAGGCACGTGTAATTAGAATTTTAATGTTGGTGAAGCTAATAGTTGACATCAAGTTTAATATGAAAAATATAGTACTTAAATCAATATAAACTAAACTAAATTTAATATAAATGCAATAAAAAATATTATAATACATGTGCATGAAATTTAAATTATAAGCATTGATTAAATTAATTTTTTCAATTTAATTTAAATGTATTATAAAAATTTATATTGATAAGTAAAATAAATTAAAAGATACTAATACATTTCATATATATTTTTGTAATTAAATTAAAATATTATAATATATATGTACATTAAATTAAATCATAGGTATTAACTAAATTGTTTATATAAACTATTTAATAAATAAGTTATTAAATAGTTTATAGATAATAAAAACAATTTTTTATTTTATTAATATAATTGTAAAAAAATAACTAATTTCAATTTAAAATATGTTTTTCTTAAAATCTATAAAAATTTCTAACTATATTTTTCCCTGTTTATAGAATCTAACCATAAAGCTTACATAAAAAATCTTTCAAATTATTTTTAACTTAATTTAAAGATTTACGTGCGTACTATGTACGTGCAGGGCCAAATCAAGTCATAATTTATAGCCGGTGCCATAAGAAATGACCAAAAGCTAGTGCGGATTTGGGGAGGAAATTGTGTTTGTATACATGCACCACATGTTTGAATTCCTCACACTCATCAAGAAATCAACAAAGACCAAGATGTGGTAATTTGTACACTCCCTCCAAAAATCTCCACATTAGGGTTATAAAATTATGCTCTTACCATACAAGGAAATAAAATTAATTATGTAGTGATAACTATCAAATATACATTATAAGGTTGTATAGACATCTTTAAATTACATAGAGTAAAGTGGTTTATAATATTATTAGATTTTTTATATCAAAGTTGAGGGATTATAAGATCAATTATTTTGAGAACCAACATTGACAATGTTTCAATTGTTTACCCTCTATTTGATAGTTACATGATTATGTTAGAAAGTAATGTCCACCAAGATAACTGAGAGGGGGGGGGGGGGGGGTGGTGAATTAGTTATCTGATAATTATAAATTTTATCAACTTTAATAGATTTTAACCATGTAAGAAATATAATCAACAACCATAGAAAGATATTCATACACAATAACACAATGACACAAGATATGTTGACTAGGGAACCTCTTGATCAAAGAGTAAACCCCGGTGGGAATGATGCCCACAAATGATGCACTAATATGAATATTCCTTGTGAAAGGGTGGACTCTGTTAGGAGTCTTATGAAATACATTTAGTACATATGAATCCCTGTTAAAAGATTTTGAATCTCTGCTAAAAGATTCTAACTCTGTTAGGAGTTATGGAAGACAGAAGGACCCACTACCCAAACAGCTTCAATGGCAAGATCACTGAACACACTGTCCAACTAATCTCTATTTTATTCAATAGAATAATATCAAATCATTATCGATCTCAACAATATGTTACCTCTTCTCTGACTGTGCCAAACTGCACTCACTGCTACACCAGATCTCAATTCCAGATCTCTATACCTCGCATATCCTCTTTCACAAATTTGCTTTCACAACTTTATTCACTTCATCATTCATTCCATATCATATATCACAACAAGGAAAACATTCCTTCCTTTATACCACACTCAAGTAATTACAAATGATTCGGCATCCAATTTACAAAATAAAAGTTTCCACACGTTACATCAAAATTACACAAAACTATCAACTTCCAATTAGAATAATTCTTCACTCGTGTGACCTCAAAGTTTGCACTGTTAACCATGTCACTATCAACATGTCTTCAACTACTCTCTAACTATGCAAAACCAGATTCCATCCTGATTAGGAGATATCATCTAATTTCCACAAACTGCTACTCAGGAACACTGCCTGAATACTGCTTTCACCAAAATGCTCATAACTTCCATGAATAAAAGAATTACTGTCTGCACTCTTAACCATGAACATAAAACATATCACAAAGTAAATCCTCAACATAACATAACTTGATCTATAGTATCCCACGTGCGCTAATCCAAACACTATTTATTCCTCTGCTAATCTCTAGTAGATCACTGTGTTGACATCAATGACAATCACAGTCATGAATGCAACAACAACTGCTATAGAATGGCTGCCAATATTCCCATAGGATATATTCAACATTCATTCCTAACAATCTCCTCCATTGGCATTGATGGAAACATAGATGAAAAACATCCTATGTTCCATAAATCCAACACTGCAACACTTCTACTTTGAAAAATACTTTCGAATCCTCTTCATCAATCAAATCTTGCTTTGTTTTCCTATTCAGTTCTTTCCAACATATGGTACAACTAGTTTTTCATGTACACTTCTCCCCCATTGACATCAATGATAGAAATTTCATCATTATGTCAACAACAACTCCAATGTCAAAAGACACTATTTAGAAAATACATTCACTAGAGTCCTTATGACTCAGCTCAGATACACATACTCCCCCATAGAGGAAGTACCAACATCCAGTCTAGAAGAAAGATAAGGCTCATATACCACTGGACGGATGCAACAAACTAAATCACTTCTCAAAAGTAGGCTAGGACATAACCCCAAGCATACCTCTCAGATACTCAAATGTATCCTTAGGCAAAGGTTTTGTAAATATGTCTGCTATCTACTACTTTGTGCTTATGTACTCAAGTCTGACTTCTTTCTCAACAAATTTCTCTCTTACTACATGATACTTAATCTCAATATACTTTGTCTTAGAATGTAATACAAGGTTCTTAGATACACTAACTATGCTGGTGTTATCACAATGTATAACAATAGGCACCAATTTTTTTATTCCAATATCCTTCAACATATGCTTCATCCAAATTATCTGGTTACAATTGTTTTCTACTGCTACATATTCTACTTCTGCCGTGCTCTGTGAAATACAATTTTGTTTCTTGCTTAGCCAAGAAACCAATCTTCCTCCAAGGAAAAATGATCCACCACTGGTGCTCTTTTTATCACCAACACTGCCTCCCCAATCAGCATCTGTATATGCACATAGGGTAAAATCATCAGATTTTTCATACCACAATCCATACTCAATTGTGCCTTTTAAATATCTCGGTATCCTCTTCATTGCTGCATAATGTGATTCTCTAGGTTCAACTTGAAATCTTGCTACAATTCTAACTGAATGTGCTATATCAGGTCTTGTATGTGTCAAGTACTGCAATCCTCCAATCATAGATTTGTACTTTTTTTGTTCAACTGCAGGAGTCTCATCTGTGCTAGATAATTTATGTCTAGTTACCATAGGTGTTCCAACTGGTTTATAGTTCTCTATTCCAAATCTCTTCAATAAATCATTCAAGTACTTTTTCTGACTTACAATGATACCATCACTGTTCTGTGTTATCCGTAATCCCAAAAAGTATTTCATTTCACCAATCATACTCATTTCAAATTCAGTCTTCATTTCATCAGAAAGTTTATCACTAGCTTCATCTTCTCCTCCAAAAATAATGTCATCAACAAAAATAACTACAACCAACAAAACATTTTCAATTTCTTTTGTGTACAGGTTGCTATCAGTTGTGCCTTTTGTAAATCCCAATTTTAACAAATACTTATCCAATCTTGCATACCAAGTTCTAGGTGCTTGCTTTAGTCCATATAAAGCTTTCTTTAGTTTACATACCATGTCTCCTTCTTGAGTCAAAGGAAAACCTTCAGGCTGCTCAATGTAGACTTCTTCTTCCAAATCACCATTCAGAAATGTTGACTTCACATCCATCTGATATACTTTGAATTTCTTAAAAGTTGCATAGGCCAAAAACATTCTTACTACTTCAATTCTTTCTACTGGTGCAAAAGTTTCTTCATAGTCAATTCCTTCTTGTTGTGAGTATCTTTTACATACCAATCTTGCTTTGTTCCTTACTACTTCTCCTTGTTCATTCATCTTGTTTCTGAATACCCATTTAGTTCCAATAACATTCTTATCTTTAGGTCTAGGGACCAATTCCCATGTCTTGTTCCTTTCAATCCGGTCTAGTTCTTCTTTCATAGCTTTAATCAAATGTTCATCTTCACAAGCTTCACTAGTAGATTTAGGTTCAATTTGAGAAATCAAACATAACTATTCTTGTACCTTATTTCGATTCTGAACTCCTTTGTCTATGCTTCCAATAATCTGCTCAATAGGATGATTCCTTGATAAATTCCTATTAGGTGTCACTGTCTCAGATCTTACTTTAGGTGTCGGTTCTTCAATGATCTCACTGTGGCTTTCATTCAACAAGTCACTGTCAATTTCATAGAATAATTCAGTAGTTTCAGTGTTAGTTCTGGGATGAGTTCCTTCATCTGATTCATAATCAAGCATTCTTTCCTAAATTTTAAACTTTTCATCAACTTTAACATCTATGCTCTCAACAATAGTCTTAGTTCTCTTATTGTAACATCTATAAGCTTTTCTCTTCAAATAATATCCAAGAAATATACCTTCATCACTTCTAGGATCAAACTTTCCAATATCATCATCTCTCTTTATATAACATTTGCTTCCAAAAATTCTAAAATACTTAACTGAGGGTGCATGTCCAAACCATAATTCATAGGGTGTCTTGTTTGTGTCTTCTCTAATTTGTACTTTGTTCATCGTATACACTGCTGTGTTCACTACTTCTCTCCAGAATATCTTCACCAAGTCATTCTCAAATAACATAGCTCTTGCTGCTTCAGCTCCTTTTTGCAATACCATTTTGTTCAGGTGTTCTAGGGGCTGAAAACTGTCTCTTAATACCATTCACTTCACAAAAAGTGTTAAAATCTCTAGAAGTAAATTCTCCACCTCTATTTGATCTCAAACATTTAATTTTCATTCTAGATTCATTCTCAACTTTATTCTTTATGATCTTAAACTTATCAAATGCTTCAGACTTTTCTTTAAGAAATGCAATCCGCAACATTCTTGTAAAATCATCAACAAGAATCATAAAATACCTTTCTCCATAGAATCCTCTAGTCCTTGTAGGACTGCTCAAGTTTGTATGAACAATCTCCAACTTCTTTGCAGATGTAAACTTCTTACTAGGAAATAAACTTCTCTTCTGTTTAGCCATCACACATTCATTGCAAATCATGTTATTAAGCTTCATAATTCTAGGCAAATCTCTTACTGCTGTACACACTAAAATGGTGCACTTCTATGAACCATTACATGCAAGGTTGCTCAAGAATGAGGCCTCACAAAGTGGCTCATAACTCTCTATGCATGGAGTTGCAAGATTGAAAATTGCTCTTAGCTAGAGCTACAAGCTTGTGACCTTGCTAGTCAACCATACAATGAGAGATTCAAGTGAAGACAAGCGAAACAATGCCAATATCTCCAAGAACCAAATATGCAATGCAATGCAAATCTAAGTGAGAATGCAATCTAAGCTATGAAAGGAAAGTACAATGCAACTAATCTATGAAAAGAAATAGCAATGGATTACAATGCCTCCTATTTAGACTATGTGAGATTAATCTATTGCATAAAAGGAAATCTACACTAAGAATGCCATTATCATGCAACTAAGAAAGAAAATATGCAACTAAATGATGAGAGCAACAAGTCTCCAATATCCTCAAAAGCTCCAAATGCACCTAAAACTTGCAGCATAACATTAGCATAAAAACATGGTATATGCAAATGGAGGAGAGAGCTCTCCTTTTATAAGAAATGCAAAGAAATGGACCATTGAGATTAAGAGGCAAAAAGTATTAATCAGCGGTGGAGCTTGAAAGAGGAGCAATCCATGTGCACACATATCCTCCAATAGGAAAATAAGAGTTGACTTTATGTCCATATGAGACAAAAAGTGCTTTTCTTTTATTTTTTATTTTATTTTTCTTTATAAATAAGAATTAAATGCTTTATTTGTGCAACATAGGATAAGAAGAAAAGTGGAGATTTTTATTTAATCAAAAAGGGAGGAAATATTCCTTTTAATCAAATAAAGACTTACGATAAATGATTAGCCCATAGGATAAAAATCCAATATATGATCAAAATTAAGATTTGATCAAGAAATTGATAATGTTGAAAATATTGATTATTGATAAAACTGATTCAAGATAAATAAATTGAATAAATGGGGCCCAAAGTCTAGGCGACCATTTTTGGGTGCATACAACTGCAAGTGTAGTACTCACTTTCACAATGTTATCAAAATTTATATGACAAAATCTTTTGTGCCATAACCAACTGTCATCAATCTTAGTAATCAAACATGTCATCTCAGTAGGATTCAACTAAAATACATTACCTCTTGTTCTAGATCCAGTGCCAATCAAATTTCCATCTTTATCTTTTATCACACAAGTTTTCTCAGTAAACCAAACTTGATATCCCTTATCAACTAACTTTCCAACACTCAAAAGATTATGTTTCAAATCATCCACAAAGTAAACATCATCAGTATTAGTCTTTCCATCAAGAGTAATGGATCCTATACCTTTAATCAAACAAGGTGCATTGTTTCCAACTCTAACAACTCCTCCATCATAATTGTTAAACTTTATGAACTTTCTCATGTCTCCAGTCATATGATGTGAACAACCACTATCTATAATCCAATCAGCTTTCTTTTCTACTTGAGAAACTAAAGTCTTTTCTTCCTTAACTTTAGTTTTAGGATTTTCTTCCTTAATTGCTACAAATCCTATATCATCATTGTTCTCTATATCACTTTCACTCAAAGGTTTTTCAAGACTAGCTTCAAGTTCTTCATCATTTGCATAGTAACATTCTTTAGATCTTCTAGGGTTGAAATTCTTTCTATACTTCTTAACTCTCTTAGGACACTTAGATGCAAAATGACCAAATTCTTGACAAGTCCAACATTAAAAAAAATTTCTTACCGTCTAGTTCTCTCTTCACAAGCAAGGCAATACCTTATTCAATCTTCCTATCTTCTTCATTTTTAGATCTGCTGCTGCCAGCATAATCTCTGCTCACACTGATGCTTCTTGACAAAGTAGGGTGAATACTAAGAGCACTGAATGTTGTCTCCATTCTAGGCAAGTCTCCTAATAACCTCATGTTCATCTCTATTGCTTCCAATCTTCCAAGAAGAGTCTCTCTTGTAAAGTTTGAAGTACAAGGTATAACTTGTTCAATCATATGTGTAGTCTGCTTAAATGCAGGAGTCAACGTCCTCAGAATTTTCCATATCACTTCATTCTCTATCTTTGTTCCTCCATAGGCTTTTATAACTGCAACAATTTTTGACATGCTACCAATATAGCTTCTAACAGATTCATCTTCCATCATTCTTATATCTTCAAATGCACATATCCAGTTATGTAATCTGACCTTCTTTGCATGTTCATCACCTTCAAAAGTAGAGTGCAAAGCTTTCCAAATTTCATGAGATGTTTTTAAAGATTTTACCTGACTGTACTCATTCTCTGGAAGGGGTGACAAAAGTGCTTCCCTAGCAAGTATGTTACACATGAATAGATCTCTCTCATCATTACTACATGTTTCAATATCATCTTCTTCAATGATAGTCTTCTCATTCTTTTTTATCAACCAATAACCTTGTCCTAAATAAAGTAGATGTGTCTTCATATTTTCTTTCCAGCTGTCAAAATTCACTCCATCAAACGTAGGGCTTTCTTTCCTAAAATTCACCATGGATCTCCTTAAGTTGTTAAACTTTTCTTTTAAGGACCTGCTGCTTTGATACCAATTGTTAGAAAGTAAAGTCCACCAAGATAACTGAGAGGGAGGGGAGGGGGGGTGAATCAATTATCTGATAATTATAACTTTTTATCAACTTCAACATATTTTAACCATGTAAGCAATATAATCAACAACCATAGAAAGATATTCATACACAATAACACAATGACACAAGATATGTTGACTAGGGAACCTCTTGATCAAAGAGCAAACCCTGGTGGGAATGATGCCCACAAAAGATGCACTAATATGAATATTCCTTGTGAAAGGATGGAATCTGTTAGGAGTATTATGAAATACATTAAGTACATATGAATCCTTGTTAGGAGATTTTGAATCTCTGCTAAACGATTCTAACTCTGTTAGGAGTTATGGAAGACAAAAGGACTCACTGCACAAACAACTTCAATGGTAAGATCACTGAACACACTGTCCAACTGATCTCTAGTTTATTCAATAGAATAATATCAAATCATTACTGATCTCAACAATATGTTACCTCTTAATAGATCTCCTGCAGGTAAAGGCTCAGGTTCCCAGCCAAGAAGAGAAAACATTAAGGATCAGACCCTTGCAATAGGAAAAAATAGCTCTAAGGTGACATAAGGAGGCTCGACATCTAAATCAAACAAAAAAGGGGGTCAAATAAAATTTGGAGGAGTTCAAACAAGAGGACAACAACAAAAAGTGGATACTGGAACACCTAAAAGAGAAAGGGGTAGAGTATTTGAGAAAGAACAGAGAGAGCAGGAAGCAAAACAAAATATAGCAGATGGTAGACAACTCACCATCGATCAGGTCTATCCTCCTAATTTTTAATGAATATTTTATCTTGGAATATTAGAGGTCTCAATAGCCCTCATAAACAAGATGTAATTAGGAACTTAGTTAGAGATTATAAGCCTGATATTTTGCTTATTCAAGAAACTAAAATGGTTAGAGATAAGATTGTTAAAATCAATTTGCTAAAGAATGGGGATAAGTTTAATAGTGACTCTGAAGGGGCTTTTAGAGGGTTGGCTATCTTCTAGAATACTAAAAGCTTCACTTGCAACCTGTTGAAAGAGGACAAGAATTTCCTGGCAGTTAAAGTCAGGAGTATTAAGGATAATTTCTCCCAGACTCTGATTAATGTGTATGCCCCTAATACTAAAATTGGTCATCTCAATCTTTGGAAAAGGCTTCATGACATTAGAAAGGATCACCTAGATGATAACTAGATGATGATGGGAGACTTCAATACGCCCCTGAAAGAAGCTGAAAAGAAAGGAGGGAACAATACCCAAGTGGAAAGCAGGGTAGATCTTATGGATTTCATAAGTAATGAAGGTCTGCTGGATATTGACCTCAAAGGAATTGATTATACCTAGACCAATAGAAGAGTGGGAGTTGATCTCATATAGATCAAGCTTGACAAGGTCCTCGTCTCTCATGGATGGATTGCTAATTTTTCCTGCTCCCTCTCCTCTCTTAACTGCATTGGTTCAGATCACTATCCTATCTCCTTTATTGCCAACTCCTTCAGAGGAAAAGGTAACACACCTTTCAGACTGGAAAAAATGTGGATGACTCACCCAAAGTTCAAAAATAAAATAAAGGAATGGTGGAATATCAAAGTGGAAGGAAAATCTATGTTCCAAGTGGCTAAAAAAATGGCAAATATCAAATCTAAAGTTAGACAATGGAACAAGGATGTCTTTGGTGATATTTTCCAAACTAAAAGCAAAATTCAAATGGATCTTAAAGAAATTCAAGACAAGATTCAGAGTATAGGGTTGATGGAAGATCTTAGAAAAGAAGAAAATATTATCCTTGCTAATTACCATAATATCATAGCTAAAGAGGAAACTTTTTGGAGATAGAGATCAAGGTCTCTTTGGTTGAAAGCGGGAGACAGAAATACCAGATTTTTCCACTTAACAATGATGAAACACAAGGCTATGAACAGAATCAACACTTTGATTACCCATAGGGGCACTCTCAATAAAGAGGAAGAGATAAGGAAAGATATGATGGGCCACTTTGCTTTAATTCTTTCTAGAGAACAAGGTCTCAATCAAGATGATCAGAACTATTTGTTGAGTTCCATTCCCACGCTGTTGGAGGCTGGGGACAATCTCTTTCTTAAGTCTATTCCAACGAAGGAGGAAATTAAAAAGGCTATCCAGTCTTTTGAAGGTGAGAAATCCCCTGGGCCGGATGCCTTCCAAATGTTTTTCTTTCAACACTATTGGGAAATTATTGGAAAAGATATATGTGGTGGTGTGAAAGAATTCTATGGCTATAAAGCTATTCTTAAAGAGCTCAACTCCACCTTCATAGCCCTGATACCCAAAAGACCGGGAGCTAACATGGCTGACAGCTTTAGGCCTATTAGTCTTTGCAATTCCTTGTATACGATCATATCAAAGGTTCTGGCTACAAGGATTCTCAAGATTCTCCCTCATCTCATTCCCCCCCCCCCCCCCCCCCCCAACAAATTGGGTTTGTTTCGGGGAGACAAATCCTGGACTGGATTATGGTTTTTCATGAGAATATTCACTCACTAGAAAAATCAAGGAAACAGGGTTTCCTTATGAAACTTGATCTATCAAAAGCCTATGATAGAGTTGATTGGGAGTTTCTTTCAAAAATTCTTCAGGCATTTGGTTTTGATGATGGAGTGATCAAACTTATTATGCAACTTGTTACTACGGTTTCTTCTTCAGTGATTGTGAATGGGGGATCCTCTCCTTTCTTTAGACCTTCCAGAGGGTTATGTCAAGGAGATCCTATATCTCGTATCCTTTTTGCAATCATGGCAGAAAGTCTTGGGAGATTCATTACCCTTCAGGTTTCTCAAGGTTTGATTTCGGGTTTACAACCATAATCCGGAGGAATTATCTGTTCTCATGAACAATTTGTTGATGATACGATTCTGATGGGAGAATATACTGTGAAAGAGGCTAGGAATATGAAAAAGGTGTTAAATGTGTATGCTAGTGCTACGGGTCAACTCATAAATTTTGAGAAGAGTGCCCTATTTTTCTTCAATACTCTTGAAGCCAAAATGAAAAAAATATCTACTATTCTAGGTTGCAAGATGGGAAGCATCCCGACCTCTTATCTTGGTCTATTGCTATGCTTGAAATCGGAGGCTAATTTTTGGAATGAAATCCTTGATAGATTTCATTCAAAACTGGCAGGATGGAAAGGGGTGATTCTCAATCAAGCTAGGAAAGTTCAACTGCTGAAGGCTACTCTACAAAACCTTCCTGTTTATGCCCTTAGCCTATTCAAAATACCTCAAAAGTTTTTTGATTTAATTGAGAAGATCCAAAAAAGGTTCCTTTGGACAGGAGTGGAAGACAAAAAGAGACTCAGCCTGGTGGCCTGGGAGAAGATTTGTAAACCAAAAAAGATGGGGGGTCTAGGAATAAGAAGCATAATTAATACTAATAAAGCTCTCCTAGCAAAATAATGCTGGAGAATTTTTTAAGATGAGAAAGAATGGACTATGATAATGAAAAGGAAATATCATCTAAGTAATCTTGAAGGAGTGCTCCAATCTCAAATTGATATCCAGGGATCTTTCGTATGAAATAGTATAAGTAAAGGCAAGAATCTTATAAACAAAGGTGCTATTTGGAAGCTGGGAAATGGCAAAAAAATTTAGTTTTGGAATGATAAATGGATGTCGAAGAAGCCTCTTATAGAGAATGAAGAATGAGGGAATGCTATCTAGGATTGTAAAGATTCTATTGGTGAATTTGTGAGTGATTATTGGAAAAATGAAGAGTGGATAGACCTTGGGCTGAAGGATATCAGATTTAAAGAAGTGAATAAACAATTAAAAAACTTCTTTATCAGAGAAAATGAGGTTGATAAACTTATTTGGGGTCCGGCTACCTCTGGAAAGTTCTCGATTGCTTCTACTTCAATTCGTCTCCTCCCTAATGAGGCCCAACCTTTGTGGGTGCAAGTATGGAATAAAAACCTTACACCTAAAATTAACATGTTTTTTTGGCTGCTTGTCCAGAACAAAATTCTCACACAAGACAACCTTATGAGAAGAGGGTTTCAATTGCCTAATAGATGTTCCCTGTGTTGTCAAGAAGCTGAGAATTGCAATCATTTAATGATACACTTCTCTTTCACTAGAGAGGTGTGGGACACAACAATATCATCCCTTGAGCTCAATTGGGTGAAACCTAACTCTATCCAGGAGTTTTTCCAGTAGTGGCAGAGTCCTTTCTATGAAAAAAATGCTAGGGATATCTAGAAATTTGTCTTTCCCCACTTCTCTTGGCATATTTGGAAGGAGAGGAATAACAAAATCTTTAGAGAGAAAAAGGCCCCTCCTTCTTTGGTTGCAAATTCAGTAACTAGAAGCATAATGGAGAACTATAGAAGTATGGGAATGAAAGACAGTAATCAATGGGATCCTTAACCTAAGAAGGACAATATTATCTCATGGGAGAGACTAAAAAGTAGTCAGATTCAGAATCCCAGAGATAATGTAATATGGACAGCTCCTCCCTTTGGATGGCTTAAAGGGAACTTTGATGGTTCGGCTAGGGGTAATCCTGGAAGGGCTAGAGGTGGAGATATTTTAAGAGATGTTGCTCAAAACTTCTTAGGAGCAATCATTGTCCCGCTGGGTATCCAAACAAACCATGTAGCGGAGGCTGAAGCTGCTCTTTACCTGGTTATGATGGCAAAAGATATGGGCTACATGAAATTATGGCTGGAAGGTGATTCCCTAAATATAATCAATTCTATTAAAGGGAATTCTAAGAGCTCATGGACAATAGAACACATCATTAAAAAAATTAAAATTATTATGAATTCCTTTGAAGAATGCCACATCACTCATGTTTATCGTGAAGGCAACAAACTGGCGGACAGGCTAGCAAATGAAGGTACCTTGAGTGACATCACCCAAAAGTGGATAGGGGAAGCAAACCTAAAGGCTGAGATTATGAGTCTAATCAACTATGATAGGATTAATCACTATGAAGGAAAAATCACTTAATATAATGATGATAAGGACAAATCATTTACCGAGGAGGTCTGCATGTAAGGCAAAGTGTGGGATCATTACTCTACAATTAATAAAGCATAGACAATAGGTTAATATTGATAACCAAAATAGAAAAGAAAATCAGAGAAGTAAGGCAGACATCATTGGTAAGGAGCCAAACCAGTACATGAGAAACAAGAAAAAAATGGGAGGTGGTTTGAAGAGGGAGGAACCACCTGACTGTGACAAATGGAGATAGGACATAAAAGTTTGGAAGAAGCTGAAGAAAGGGGGGGTTACGCAGTTCATGAAGAAGCTTCATGGGCACAACAAAAAGATCACTTCTTTATTTGTGAATGGTTGGGCTAATGGTAAGGCTCATTTATGGGGCAAGTCCTTCACTCTTACTATTTCTAGTATAGTAGAAATTACTGGTTTACCTTTGGAAGGTACCCATTTCCATAGAGGAAATCATAGACTAGGAACTGAAGCTTTTACCATTTTCCCTAAAACTGACGATGAGAAAGCCCTTATGACTAAGGGAAATGGTGACTATGTGGACATTACCACTATTGATGAATTATGGGCCAAAATCTTGAAGGCTATGATAGAATATTTTATGCTTGATGGGCGGTATTCCAAAATTTACAACTTCCATTTTGTTTTTTCTAACCACTTCAGGCATAATAGGAGGATTTATTTCCCTTACTATCTTTTGAGTTCCTTGAACAACAACATTATGGGACACAGGAAAAAGGATAGTAACCCCATGCTGCATGAGGGCTTGATCCTTCTTATTTCTGACCACATCAAGGATAATATTTCAGACCCTATCCCTAAAAGGATCACTGGTAAAAGAAAGGAGAAGAATGAGGGGGATACAAAGGCTGAGACTAGTAAGAAGACAAAGAATAAGAAGGATAAGGCCTCTGTTGATACCAGTGGCAAAAATACTACCAACACTAAGGAATTAGTGAAAAGGCCTCACTCCCGAGGAAAGGGTAACATTGAGGAAGGTAATGATGAGGATTCAGGTGAAGAAAAGATAAACAATGAGAAAGAGGAAGGAAATGAAAAAGATCAGGAAGAGGAAATGAATGAATGGATGGAAGAGGAGAATGATGATAAGGAGGAGAATAGTCAAGAAGATGGAGATGAAGAGGAGGAAGTGGATGAGGAAGAGGAAGAGGCCTAGGAAAATTCAATTGAAGATGCCATGAAAGATACCCTTGATCTTAATAGGGGTGCTGAGAAAGAGGAAGATGGCACTCAGGTGTCATCTATGGAGGCTGAAATCACTTTTCAGGGTGTCCCTATGGAAGAAAATATTATCAATGTTAAACCAGATTCTGGGGATGGTAAGAACAGAGATGAGGATGGTAATGATGATGAGGGGCTTATTGTGGGAATTACAGCTAGCCAAGAGAATGAAGGTAAGGAGATTGGTAAGACCCCCTCTTCAAATGAAATAGATGAAGACAACTGGAAAGAAAATAAGGAAGGTATGGAGAAGATGACCATGGTGGAGAACAACAACAACAAAGAGGAATCTTTAATCCTCTTGAGGGAAGCAACTTTGTAGGAGGAGGAGAATAATGCTGAGAGTCAGGATAAGAACATGGAATGGAAAAAGGAAATGCAGGAAATGAAACTCTAGATCCAGGAAATGGAAAATGCCATGAAAAATATGACTACTAAGATGGGAAAGATGGAAAATAAGGTTCTTGATAAGGTGAAAAACAAAAATAAAAATGAGGATGGTACTGTTGAGATGAGCAAGATCGTTAATGACAAGTTGAAAGACTTAGAAGCCAAAATTAGCAACCATGACAGTATGATTAAAGGTGTTCTGAGCCACAACAATGGGGTCTGAAGGTGACTATTATGAATCTGAATATGTTGCATAACTATCTAGAAAGGAACCTGCTGGAAAGAAGAAGAATCACCATCGATGAGGATGCTGGCAATACTGGTCTGGGGATGAGAACTAGAGGGCGCATCCAGAGGAAGGTCCCCCAAAAATTGAAAGAACTGAAGGAGCTACAAGAGACTATCCGGAAGATGGAAGACATCCAGAAGAAGGCTGTAGAAATGATAACAGATAATTAGCTAGTTCTTGTTGGTAGTTGTTTTGTTGTTTCTCTTTCTTTTAGTTTCTACTGTTGAACTGTGCAGTTGTTGGTCCCTGCTTTTTTTTTTTCCAACAGGTGTTTCATTTTGAAAACTTTAATGCTCTATCTTTATGCTTTTTTGTAACTAGTTTTAGGTCCATGTAAAACCTACTTTTACCTTAATCAAAAACAATATGTTACCTCTTCTTTGACTGTGCCAAACCGCACTCACTGCTACACCAGATCTCAATTCCAGATCTATGTACCTCGCATATCCTCTTTCAAAAATTTGCTTTCACAACTTCATTCACTTCATTCATATATTCCATATCCATATATCACAACAAGGAAAACATTCCTTCCTTTAGACCACACTCAAGTAATTACAAATGATTCAACATCCAATTTACAAAATAAAAGTTTCCACACGTTACATCAAAATTACACAAAACTGTCAGCTTCCAATTAGAATAATTCTTCACTCATGTGACCTCGAAGTTTGCATTGTCAACCACATCACTATCAACATGTCTTCAACTGCTCTCTAACTGCACAAAACTAGATTCCATCCCGATTAGGAGATATCATCCGATTTCCACAAACCACTACTCAAGAACACTGCTTGAATACTGCTTCCACCAAAATGCTCATAACTTCCATGAATAAAAGAATTATTGTCTGCGCTCTTAACCATGAACATAAAACATATCACAAAGTAAATCCTCAACATCGCATAGCTTGATCCGTAATATCCCATGTGCGCTAATCCAAACACTGTTTGCTCCTCTGCTAATCTCCAGTAGATCAATGTGTTGACATCAATGACAATCACAGTCATGAATGCAACAACAATTGCTACAGAATGGCTGCCAATACTCCCATAGGATATATTCAGCATTCATTACTAACAGATTATATTTAAAAATTTTACTAAAATGTGTCAGTAGTTTATGCTATAATATATTTATTAGCTATATAATTATATTTATATATTTTATAATAATGTACTATTTTTTATAGCCATCATGTACTAGTTGTTTAGAGGAGAGTATATCTAATAGTTGTATGATTATATATGCATTTGTTTTATAAAAAATATAAAAGGATGAAAATATGGTATTATATTTTGTTTCTTAATTATATTTTATTTTAATTTTTGAATAACAATTTTAATCAAATAATCATCACAGAAAAATTTGATCTTTTCTAGAATGTGTAATTTACAATATGATATAGATTTTTTTTTTTTATCGGTAATAGGCCGAAGCCAAGATCAACGTGGGGTTCAAGAAGACTTGAACTCAAGACCTCCCAAATGAGAGGCTCACAACTTATCGTTGTGTTGTGGGGTGTTCCCCACAATATGATATAGATTATTAAATAATTATAAAAATATTTTAAAAATTATTTATGTTATTCATTTTATGAAAGTTTTTTAATCTACATCTACCATCCTTTAAATTTTAATTTCACTCTATTTATTAATAGATTATCTAAATGTAAATGAAACTCTTAAATTTTGACATCAAATTAAATATATTAGACTTTATCATAACATATCTAAACTAAATCTCAAAATCAAACTCTTTCACTTTTAAACTTCAACACTATTTTTTTACTTATATAAATGTAAATTTTAAAATTTTAATGAAAAATACTTAATCTCAAATTTTAAATTGAAAATGTCTCTACACCACTCATAAAAAAGATAATATTAAATCATATAAGCTAAAAAAGAAAATCAGATCCCTTTAAAAATCTCCATTCTTAATTTATATATCAAATTTGAATGTTATAAAAAAACAAAATTAAATATTAAATCCTACGCTAAAGAGAAAAATCATATCCTAAAAGTTTGAATTTCAATCCAAAACTGTTAATTTCTAAATAAAAAAATCATAGACTTTCAAACTTAAAATCAAAACTGTCAAAATTAATTTTCAATCTAAAATTGTTAATTTCCAAACCAAAAATTTACATTCTTTCAAACTTAAAATAAAAAATGTAAAAGTATGAATTTTGATAATTTCCAAACCAAAAAAGTACAGACTTTCAAACTTAAAAACAAATATGTGATTCTTCAAACAAAAAAATATTAGTTTTTCAAACTTAAATCCAAAACTATTTAATTTTCAAAACAAATTTTTTTTATAGACCGACAAAGTTAAAAAGACATTGAAAAACTAATTTGCTTTCATAAATACTATTTAATTATCAAATTGTCTCCCTTTATCAACCCAAAAAAATCAGTCTTCTCAATCTTTATCTGTATAATACAACAAATTAACCTATATTTTAATTAGATCAAATTTTCCTATATATTGGAAAGCAATATAATGTTCGTAAGAACAATAAAGGGGCGCTTACTTATAAAAGAATTATATAAAATGTAAAAATAATTTAATATTAAAATGAAATTTATATAAGTATAAAAAGACATAGTTACAAAATGGAGCTGTAAAAAACCAAAATATAGACTCCAAAACCATATGTCAAAACCAAAATATGTTGTTTTCCCTAGAGAGTGATTCTTGCTTCTACTATATCTTATTTATGGACCAAAACTAGCTATTGCAAAAGACCATGAATGGACAACCTATTAAGGAATAAATTGGTACATTAGATGAATCTTTTGCGTCAACAACCATTTTTCCTTTGTGTCATCTAGTTTTACCTCCCTTGACATTCCGTTCAAAAGAGACCTAGGAAAAAAGTGTAACCACCAAGAGAGATAAAATATCTAAACTGTTTTAGATCTCTTCTTCACAACATAAAATTCCCAGATCAAATTAAACAAAACATAAGAATTCCCAGAATTGTAGATTAGCGGGGTTTACCAGGAGTTGTAATGTTTTTTGTTTAGTAGATGATTTGGTGGAATTTAGTTTCCATTTAAGTCAGATTAAGGGAAAAACTCATCGATTAGACAGATTTAGCAACAGATTATGGAAATGACAGAATTGTGATATTTTTTCATTTACCAAATATTTGGGGGGGAGGAGGGGGGGGGGGGGGGGGGGGTTGACAATCACCAGCATGAAGCTCCCAATCACCAACGTTATCACACCATTCATGTATGATTTCACCACAAAATCCACCTTTCGAATGCCCATGAGCGGAAATAAATAGAGAGGTGCCAACGATGTGATCACCATGGGCACCGCTTTTGTCATCCACATGGAAATCACATCGTTGGCACCTCTCTATTTGTTTCTAGCATAGAGGAAACAAATTCTTGGTTTCTAGACACCATCAAGGAAGATTCCATGAAATTCCTATGACTCAAAACAACTCCTTTGTTGATCCCAATAGTCCCAGAAGAATACAACAGTACAACTGTGCCCCTTTGCCTGATTCTAACCATAGGTGGAGGACTCTTTTGGGCTCCCCTGGGTAGGAGTTTAGAAAATAGAGTAATGAGTATTCCTGACTTAGACTTCACACTAAGATCATATCCAATTATGACTGTGGGAATGCCCAAATCCTGAACTTTATGCCAGACCTCAGGGACTGTAAAAATGAGCTTGGCCTTGGAATCCTGCACCTGTTTGGTGACTTCCATGGTGGTGTATAGAGGATTCACTATGGTTGCTACTACTCTAATTGAGATGATTCCCAAAAAATAGAGAGGAAAGTTGATAGAATTTGGGGCAAATATGAGAACCACATCTCCCTTCCTGATAGCCAGTTGGTATAATCCACTGCCCACCCATTCTACCCTATCTTTGAAATCTTCAAAATAGAGTTTTTCCCCTGAATCAACATCAATCAATGCTATTTTGTGATCATAAGATGCTAAGTTTCTAAACATGAAAGAGACTAAGTTTGTATGCTCATCCTTTGGAAGTAATAATGGAGGGTAGAGGGATCTGAAAATTCCATCCTTTCCATAACCACTCTTTTCCACCATTTTTTAATTAGTAATGGCTCCTCAGTGTATGAATGTTCTACCAAGTTTATAATGTATCTTTTTGAGGATGTAGTCACTGATTGAGTATAGCTCCACTCTTCTCCCCCATGTCCACAAACCTGCTCACCAAAATACACGCCACAAGCGATGGCAGGGAGATAGCGGTTAAATAGGAGTTTTGACCCCATTTTTGCATATGGGAGAATTAATGTCTATGAGTATGAACGGTAGAGCAGACAGTAAATAGGAGCCTCCATCAAACACAGTTGATAGTACAGAGACATAGTGTGTATGAGAAGAAGATATGATGTGAAAATTGTTCACAACTATCCCAGAAACTGGCTTCCAATACTATTTTTGTGCGTGAGATAGGAAAACCAGTAGTATGAACGTGAGACAAGTTTTATTCATGTACGAATGCCAACAATCTCACAAGAAAAGCCTATCGGCTAATTATATAAAAACTGTTTATACTTTAATACCTTTAGACCAGATTTATTACAATATTTTATGTTTTCCACTTGGCCTCTGCTACATGGTTCAACAGAATCGTCACTTGAGATTCTTCACTATTGGATTTTTCAGAATTGCTATCTTTTTTTCTTTGAAGTGACTATAGTTGAAACTAAAGCATTCTATTAAACAAAATGTTTAGCAGCCTGTAATAAAATAAATTTAATATAAACAACATTAAGTATCAATTTATGTAAAATTAGTAGACAAATTAGAAACCACAAAATAGAGACAAAGAGACACAAGGTTTAACATGGTTTGCCAATTTGGCTACGTCCACCAGAGAGTAGAGCAAAGATCTTATTATTATTACAACTTACATACAAAGGGATTTGCCCTCATATTTATACAATAGTCTTCAAGAGAAGATGAAGAGACAAAGATAGGAAGAAGAAGGGAACAATCAGGGAATATGAACTAAACAATCAGACTTCACACCCAACAATCTCCCGCTTGAAGTTTGACTGATGTCGCAACTTCATATTTGAACAACCTCCCACTTAAACTCTGCTTTCCTTTACCAATACCATGGTAATCCATTGCCAATAGACAACCTTCATAGCTAAAATAGAAACCAAAACCAGTTGCTAATCACATCCAACTAACCATACAACATCAGTAGATTTATAACTAGCATATCCAGCCCGTACAACTCACCATGTAGAAAAAAATTACATCTTCCAACAAAACACATCAAAAACCATTGATGTGCAAAAACCTAGAATACCATTATAGACCAAATCAAATTGTATGAGCAATGTCAACTAAAAGTTGACTCAATCTACCAATTAGCACATAGAAGGTGTGGCAATAACTTGAGATGATCTGCAAACTGCAACCAACCTCCTACAAAATTACATCTTCCAAGTCCTCAAGAAAAGACCACATATTGTAGTTAAAAAACAATTAAGTACAACTATAATAGATGACCTCAAAAACTCTTGGAATGAACAATCATGCAAACCATAACTCATCCTTCTACCAACACCACCAAGTGCTTAGTTGTGCCAAGTATGATCTCCTTTACCTCCCCCAAAGAGAAGAGCATTTACAACACCCAACCACCATGGATGAAAGCTCTTGTTAAACAAGAAGAACAAACTTGAAAACATTCCAAAACTAGGAACAATCTCAACCATCTCCTAAACCCAAAAGCATAAGGAGATAAATTTGCCGAGTAGACCAAGAGTAGGGAGGGAGAATGATCCTCCATGATACTCCAAGTCACAATGACTCTTCTCCAAGAACAATCTCCTCTAGGTCCATAATGAACTCACATCCATCCACATGTGTAGTCTCCTCGGTCTTCATGCTGAAACCTCCAAAGAGAACCTACCTCAATAAATATTCTCTAAATTAAGAGAACTATAGCCTCACCCGAGCCTCTTAATTTTCAAGAGCACTTCCATGGTCAATCCACCAAAGTACTTAATACCAAGAGCACTAACCATACCAATTGTCAAAACTCCCACTACACATTTGCATAACCTGGGAACACAACCTAACAACTTAATCTCCACAAATCAAAACCTCATGCTCCAAAGAACATAACTTGTCAAGAGAACCTGTATCATACCAACACTCTAATCTAAAATCAAGAGCTAACCAATGACATAATAAAAATCATCTCCAATCACAAGGAGGAAACCATCTCATGACAATAAAATTCTTCCAAAAAACCTGAAACTACAATTGTTCTAAAAATGAGCCAAATCAAACATCACCAATCCGGCAACCCTAGGGATTCTGGAAACAACTCTTCCTATTCCCTAAGACTGTGCAAATGTTTGATGCCCAACTTTCATGCTTACAACATAAGGCTATTGTTTGTTCTTTTCCATATATGCGTGCATGGAATTGATGATATTAGGCCTCACATAGGCTTTCATGACATTCAACAAGTCAACGGTATCTTCCGCCTCATTTTCCAGTGATTGCACTATCACTAGTGGCAAAGTTGTTAGGAATGGGAACACTGGGAGGGGGGGTGAATCAATGTTCACTATATATTTAGATTTTCTTAACTCTTTAATCTTAGCTTGATTACTTAAGTACTAATATGAACATCAATGTAAACAAGATAAACAATCACAACACATAACACCAATATGGTTACGGGGAAACCCAAATAGGTAAAAACCCCAGTGGGAATTGACACCCACTAAGAACTATACTAGTGTTTTATGATCATTGTTAGAAGATCTGCAACCCTGTTAGGAGTTTTTCTTTACAATGCTTTTAGTACAGTGACTTGGTCAAAGGCCAGACCCTGTTAGGAGTCTTTTACAATAACCGGGTATGTGCAAGATCATGAGGGGCCAAAAGTGGTGATGTGAAAATATTCACTTTCCACTCATCTAAAAGCACATGAAAATGCGTGTTGACTTTTTAGTAGGCCAGGGTGTTAGTACACTTGGGAAAACGTACCACCAAAACACAGGCCTAATCAGGTACTCAATACCTATGGCATAAATTCAAAACCCGCGAGCCCTTTTCCTCATTTCTTTTCACATTTTGGCTTGGGAAAATGGCTTGAAATATCATATACATGATATATTTTTGGGTATTTGATTTTGGCAACAACAAATTCAACTCCCCAGCATATTCGGTAAGTAAATTATTTGTATATTTTGATTATTTTATTTCATTTTCATGCTAAATGTCATTTTTTTTTGTTGAAATAGGGTTTTGTATTTATATTTGTAATAATATATGAAATCAGATTGAAATTTAGATTTTTTTTTAATTTAATCAGGCATGGCTAACAACAATGAAGAAAATAACCCTCCCGCACCAAATAACGATCCCAAAAACAATCCCCCATGTCAAAACCCTCAATCTTTAGAAGATTTGAAACAAGATAATTTGAACACAATACGAGGTTTCCAAAACACATATCAAAATATACCTACATTAGGTCCCATGCTTGCCACACTAAATACAATTGTTGAAAATATTAACACACTCATGTAGCAACATAATGTTGCTCTTCATTGGCGTGATGATATGCACGCCCAATTTGATGATGGGCTTGACCATGATGGGATTATGGCCCTTAATATAAGTAAGGAAGATATAGCCGCCCTTTTTGTCAATCCTAAAACTGGAATACAAGTTGACCCCAAATTATCAATAAAATGGTGCACAAATGAAGCAATGTGCACACACTTTTGGGATCATTGGTGGATGGTTTTTGATAAACCACCCCATAGCAATTTGGAGATCCCATTTGATTTCATAAAAAAATTGTATGCTAAGTTTGTGCTTGGTCACCATGTTGATTATTGGAGTATGAGGCCCAACATGGGTGTAGGCAGAGGAGCTCCTCAAACTAGGCCATTTGCCCAGTGCAAAAAGGCCACTACCCTTGTCCCCCCCACTGATGTTGCACCCCCTCCTCAAGTGCAGCATCCGGATATCATTGCAGAGGCTACCTCACAGACTATTAGGGCCATTCATTTGCTGAGTGATTAGTTGATCATGCAAACCAGGTTAGTGTTGCCTCCTGGTGTGGATGATGCTGGTGCATCGACATCTTATCAGAGTTCACATGTATGCGAGCCCCATATTTGCATTATATGCAAGAATATGTGCCTCAGACCGCTTACTAATGCTGATACATATCAGTAAGTTATTGATGAGGAGGATATAGGAGACGTAGCTGTAGAGGCTGCAACACCTCATGGAGCATCTACATCTCATGAGAGTGCTCAGGAGGTGTACGCAGAGCCATGGACTCCTATTGATACGGTAAGAGTAAACATTATAAATAAATTTGTCACATGACTTATTTAATTTATTTATTTAGATTAGTTGTAATGATTGCATGCACTTATGTATATATATTTTTTCCATTTATGTTCAGTTGATGACACAGGAGGATTTGAGACAGGTGGATGAGTCCACAGCTTCGGCCATTTCATTTGGCCTTGATGCCTATACGGTATATTATAAATTATGCACCCATTAGTTTTTTTTATATCATTTGGTGTACATGCTTAAATCTCTATCAATTAGAGCAATCAAATTCATACATTTACTAATATATTGTCATCTTATTGTACTCTTGCAGATTAGAACCGATGTTAGTGGGGGGCACGAGGGGGTTCCTTCATCAGGTGTCGACAAAGGAAAGGTAATTAATTGTTTAAGATTAATTATGCATGCATATGTATGCCACTTGTGTGTACGTAATAAATATTTTACTTGAATTTATTGTATAGGGTTTGGCTATCGATGATGTTCTGACACAGGTTCGGGAGCCTAGGCTAACAGGCATCTCGATTCGAAGTGATAGTCCGATTGTACGTAGACTTTTATATATTGTTATTTGTATTTTGTAACCAGGGTTGTTATGATGAAGTAAATTTATATATAATTGACAATCTTTTTACTCTCATAGGTTACTCCTAGTGTGAGGGAGGGCCCACGAGAATCTTTTGTATCTTTGTTGACCCAGCCCACTATTCTAGAGGAGGGATCACCACATGTAAGTTTTAATTTTAGTTCAAATCATGTCCTATTTTGTAGATTTATTACTCTATGTTGCACCACTCTACTAATCTCATTATTGCAAATATATATTTATAGGTCAGAGTTGGTATTGTTGGCATGGTCCCTTCTCTACCAAGGACTTATGCTAGGACACTTGATTGTGGTAGGCGACCGAGAGGCCAAGTATAGATATTTGTATTTAGTTATAATTTTAATTAAATTACTGTTTGAATTATAAATTATATATATATATATATATATATATATATATATATATATATATATATATATATATATATATATATATATATATATATATATATATATATATATATATATATATATATATATATATATATATATATATATATATATATATATATATATATATATATATATATATATATATATATATATATATATATATATATATATATCTGTGTGTGTGTTTGTGTGTGTGTGTGTGTACAAATCATATAACGTAAGCAATCTAACTTGGGTTTGAAGTCATTTTTGTTGCAGGATCAATCAGAGCCTAACACTTCTTCAAAGAGGCTACATTTTAATGATCCCCCTACGGAATAGGATGTAGTTTTAGTTTTTTGGTCATTTAGAGATGCCACTTGGCACATTTTGAGATGGCATATATGCCACATTGTACACCTTGAAACATTGATTTTGTAGACATTCTGAAATGGCATGTGCCATATTTGTATATGGAGATACGTTTGATACATTTGATACTTTCTATATATAGAACATGTTCATTTTTATGTTATATTTGTGTCATCTTTTGTATATATATTTATTATTCATGTTAATGGAATTGAATGGTGAAGTTTTATCTTGACTATGATTATCATTATGATTTAAATTATATCTTGTTGAAGTTACATTTGTTTTTCTTTACTCTGGAATACCCTGTTCATGGAGCTTATTATGTTTGAGGTTTAACTTCTATAGATTTTCTATGTTCTTATGTTTCATATCATTATATATACTCACTTGAGCCACTTAGTACTACATTGTTTCAATACTATATATATACTCACTATGTATATAACTCATCATATTGGGGTTTACTAAATGCACAGAGAAATGTAGCACTTGTGTTGTTAGGTCACTTGGGTCAAGCGTGGTCAACTCTATGGGTGGAATGGGGTTGTCACTAACATTTACCCGGCCAACCAGAGCCTAAAGAGAAGATGGTTCGATGCAATGTCAAATGGTTTGAAAGATACGCTACTGAGTTGCTTTCAACTGACCCTCACTGCAAGTTTTGGCATCGACTGAGGTCGTCTTGCCAAATGCAAATGAAGTCAAATCACCCAAAATAGAGAGAGGTTATTGTAGACCTTGGAAACACAATCTTGTAGTGCCTAACAGTTTGTCAATACCTCTCATGAGGTCTGAGATACGAGTCTCGAAAGATCACTGCCCAATCATGCTTAGTGCACCTTGTGGTCACTTGGGTCGAGCGTGGTCGCGAGCGTTCCAGTGACTCCGTGGGTGGAATGGGGTTGTCATTGGCATGTACCCAGCCAACTAGACCCAATGGACAAGACAATTCAATGCAATGTTGGACAGTTTGAAAGATACGCTGCTGAGCCACTTTCAACTGACCCTCACTGCAAGTTTTGGCATTGACTGAGATCGTCTTGCCAAATGCAAACGAAGTCGAATCACCCAAAACTAAGAGAGGTTATTTTAGACCTCAGAAACATGATCCCATACCACCTAAAATTTTTTTGATACCTCTCACAAGGTCCAAGATACGAGCCCCAGAAGATTGTTTCCCAATCATGCTTAGTGCACCTTGGGGTCACTTGGGTTGAGCGTGGTTGCGAGCATTACAGTGACTCCATGGGTGGAATGGGGTTGTCAGTAGTGTTTAACCAGCCAATTGGAGCTGATGGAGTAGATGTATGATGTAATGTCAGATGGTTTGAAAGATACACTGCTAAGCCGCTTTCAACTGATCCTCACTACAAGTTTTGGCATCGAATGAGATCGTCTTGCCAAATGCAAATGAAGTCGAATCGCCCAAAACTGAGAGAGGTTATTTTAGAACTTGGAAACATGATCCCATAGCACCTAACAGTTTGTTAATACCTCTCACAAGGTTTGAGATATGAGCCCTGAAAGATCGCTACCCAATCGTGCTCAGTGCACCTTGGGGTCACTTGGGTTGAGCATGGTCGGGAGCATTCCGGTGACTCCATGGGTAGAATGGGGTTGTCACTAGTGTTTACCATGCCAATCAAAGCTAATGGAGAAGATGGTTTAATGCAATGTCAGACGGTTTGAAAGATATGCTGCTGAGCCACTTTCAACTGACCCTCACTGCAAGTTTTGGCATCGACTGAGATTGTCTTGCCAAATGAAAACAAATTTGAATCACTCAAAACTAAGAGAGGTTATTGTAGACCTTAGAAACAAGATCCCATAGCACTTGATGGTTTTTTGATACCTCTCACGAGGTCTAAGATACAAGCCTTGGAAGATCGCTGCGCAATCGTGCTTAGTTCACCTTGGGCTCACTTGGGTCGAGCATGGTCGCGAGCATTCTGGTGACTCCATGGGTGGAACGGAGTTGTCACTGGTATTTACCCAGCCAATCAGAGCCAATGGAGCAGATGGTTTGGTGCAATGTCAGATGATTTGAAAGGTACGTTGTTGAGCTGCTTTCAACTGACCCTCATTGCAAGTTTTGGCATCGACTGAGATCGTCTTGCCAAATGAAAATGAAGTTGAATTGCCCAAAACTAAGAGAGGTTATTATAGACCTTAGAAACACAATCCTGTAGCACTTGATGATTTGTTGATACCTCTCAAGTTTGAGATACGAGCCCTGGAAGATCATTGCCCAATTGTGCTTAGTGCACCTTGGGGTCACTTGGGTTAAGCGTGGTCGTGAGCATTCCAGTGACTCCGTAGGTGGAACGGGGTTGTCATTGGCATTTAAAATGTCATGAAAATGAACCACCAGCTTATAGTCCACACCATTTTTAGTAACAAAAAAGTTAACCCTTTTACTCTCCTGTGCAAACCCATAAAGCACGTCACTTGCAAACCATAAAACACACAATGCATTATGGTACACTAGGAAACCTGCAAGAAGTTGTATTTTACAGATTAAGTAGTCCTTGGGAACATGTCCTTGTCTACAGTGGAAACAATTAGGTTTTCATTCTGAAACAAGAGAACCAAATGGGAAAGTATGCACACTTCTTTTCTTGACCCAGTTCCGTTGAAATGACTGTTAGTGGTATGTTTGAAATTTGAACTGTGAAACTAATCATGATTAAGCTTGTGAAATTTGAACTGTGAAGCTTAATATGTTTGAGGTTTAACTTCTATAGATTGTTTGAAATGATCCCTTCTTGGCACTATTGGCCACCCATACATGATTTTGGTCATAAGTCCTTATCAAGACTTCTAGGACATTTAACTTTTAAGTCAAATTGATTGTTACAAATTGCCATTATAGGCTTCAAAAGATCTCAATTAACCATTAAGGATCCTTTTGTCCTTCTATCTCTAATTGGATCCATGGTGACCATAGGTGTCTTAATAGGTGCTCGTGCACAAGTTACAATCCACATACAAAACCAAGTTTATTGACTCAAAATACAATCTAAGAAAGGTGAAATTAATGTATTGAAATTAAGCTTAACGAACTTAGAAAAAAATGCACTAAGTTAACTTATTACCTAGTCAAGTGTTCCTGAAGGGTCATCTCTTTGCTTCAGGGTCTCCAACAGTGCTTCATGATTAGCAGTACTAATAGTCCAAAGTTCTTTTGTCTTTGGTCTTCCTTGATGCTTTGAAAACTTGACATTTGTTGCTATAACAAGGTGTGAATACATGAGAATAGTTTTTTGCTTCTCATATTCTTGAAATGCAGGAATTCCATTCTTTCTAATCATGTATGTTTGCAGCCATGTTCCTGCAACAACAACTGAACCAGTAGGATATGTGAACCCATCACCATCTGTCATCAGTTGTACAAGCTTATGTTTACCTTGTACACAATGTGCTAACCAATAATTTGACCTCTCATCATTCCCCTATGGTGCAACCAATGCAAAAACATCTCCTGGCTTCAGAAGATCTAAAAGATGGTCATACTCAATTGAAGTGTCCATGTCATCATTTCTTATAGAGAGTGTTAAAGATAAAGGAGTTAGATACTATGGAACCCATGTATCCACCCACTCACTTGACTCACAATGATCCCAATCATACTGAAAAAACATGGGGCAAAAACAAGCCAACTCTCATGTCCAAATGGTCCATGTACTACTATTGGAGCTTCCAAATGAATGCATTTTTGAAGAGTCTTTCACTGTTTGACAATCCAATCTATCTCCTATAGTTCCCTCCTCAACCAACCAAAATAATCTATGCATTGTAGAATCAAGAGTCCTCCACTATGACAATGCTAATGTACACCAATCAACAATAGAATGAGCATCAAGAAGTACAACACCTGAAATCCTCAATTGCTCCTTAACTAGAGCTCTCTTCACACACACACCTACTCTGTCATGCTCCCCTTTCCCATCCCCTGACTCAAAAAAACTCCAAATATGAGGTACACCTCTCTCCACATGCATTCTACACAACCAATAAAACATTTTGGCATTCTTAAATTGACCGGTGCAATTATCCAACCAAATGAGATGCCTATCCATAGCAATACCATTTTCCTGCAAGAAGTCAAAATAGTTTTGGAAACAATGTTCAACAAACTCATGAGAGTGAAACCTGTCGTCGCTCATATAAAAATGGTACTCTCTGATTATCTTTCATCCATCTTTTGTGCTATTAGGGGAATGTCTATATGTGATGTGTACAAAAATAGCAACCTAAAGGAATTGTAATATTGAGCTCGAGTCTCATTTTGGGGCTGCAATGTATAGTTCTCTGCAAAGTCTACAATGGATATAATAGTTCCAATGGGGAATGTTTCCTTACATGTCCTGAATTGTTGATCCAACCATTGAGACCTGTGAATATTCCTTGCATACTTGTAAAAAAGATTTGTCTTGAAATCTGAGATAAAATCAGCAACATTGTATTCTTTTGCAACTAACTCACATCTAGAGCCTTCACCTCCACTCTTCAATGTATATTTCACTGTTTCATATACCTTTTTTTGGATGAGTGTCTTTCCAAAATTGTGTTCCAAACCCTCATGAAAACATGTTCTAAACTTGGACAAGCCACCACATTCTGAGCACTTGGCATTTAAGCAATCTAATTTTTTATAAAATAAACAACCATCATCTCTATGACATAAAAATTGATCTAGCAAGTCTCTTGATGATTTGGGAAGACCACTTGCACCACAATCCTCTAGCATTTCATTAGTATGAAAAGTAGAACAAATGGACCGTAATAATTCATGATGCATTGAAAACTCAACATGATATTTGCAACATGTATTTTGAATCTTAAGGGGTACACAATAAAATGGATTCACGGATTCAAAAGACCTTTTTGATATTTTCAATGTTGGATGTGTCTCACAAAACTTTTTATACAACACTGTTTGACTTACCTCCACATAATGTTTAGAATGTGGAGTGCGGTCTCAATTGCCAACTCTCAACTTCAAGACATCCTTCGCATTTGGTGACACTCTTGAGTTAGCATCGCAAAATTGTTGAATTTCATCCTTGACATCATCTGTTAGCTTCTTATCGAAATGTGGAAGTCTCCCACCATAAGCCCATGTATCAATTTGAAGAAGATCATCAAGTCTTTCTCTTCTTGCAAGTGCTCTACCCAAAGTTTTACGGTCTATATTGAAGTCAACACAAGTTTTTCTCATCAAACAAGCCTTTCTCAACTGATGACTTACTAAGGAGGTTGTAATAACCCTCCGAGAAACTCTCTTATTTTTTCTCTACTAGTCTTCCCAATGCTAGTGAGAGCATTGAAAAGATTCTTCACAACAATGGCATTTCTGTCCATTTTCTTATTCACATGAATCTTCAATTTCACAAGCACATGTCTCATCTTTTGCATCTTTAACAACTGCACAAAAATTTGGCATTGCTCAACCAATGTCTTGTTTCTAAAAAATTGATCATAAAGTCTTGAAGCCCACAACCTAACGATTCTATGTGACCTCTTTCCTTCCCAATTATTCATAATGTTCTTCTCAATTTCAATTAACCATTTAGGTGTTCTTGAAAGCCCCGAATTTGAAGATTGATTATCTTTATTACAAGGGACTTCATTTCGCATATAATTTGGAGATGTATAACGTTCATGTGGTTCTTGTGCAACATTTTCATTCCCCAAGTCTACATTTTCAATCTCCATTTATACATTTTCATCTTCATTCCATTCATTGTCATTCCCCAAATCTACGTTTTCATTCCCCAAGTCTACATTTTCATTCTCCATATCTACATTTTCATCTTTACTCTATACATTGTTATTCACAAAATTAATTTCCATATTATTTTCAAATTCAACATCCTCTTCACTTACAACTACATTTACGGGGTCACCTTGATTAATGTTTAACATACCTTATCTCCTTCTTCAGTGATTTTCCCTATCTTTTTCCCTATATGCTTGAATTTCTTCATTCGTCACCTTCCTCTTTTGTTTAGCCTTTCGACGACTGGTGCTTCCCATGGTGAGACCACAAGTTGACCAAACAAAAAAATGGGACCCAAATCAAGTTTTCTTTTCCTGTAACCCATGAAAAAGTCTAAAATCCTGTGCTTGTCTGGTTTGTGGGGACAGGGAATATTTTGGTCAAATATGACCAGTCACAAATCGGGTACCCGATATTTCCAGGCAGATAAAAAAGGGTGGGAGCAAATGAAAAAATTAAAATTTTACATATAAAATGGGGTATATAATATATAAAATGTATATTATATATATACTAGAATGTATTATATAATAATGTATATAATATATATATAAAAGAGGCATACATACATACATACATACATACATACATACATACATACATACATACATACATACATACATACATACATACATACATACATACATACATACATACATATATATATATATATATATATATATATATATATATATATATATATATATGTATGTAATGTATATTATATATATACTAATGTATTATATACTAATGGATATAATATATATACTAATAAATATTATATATATATAATACATATTATATATATAATGTATTTGATAAGGCGTATTAGGACCCCTTGTAATTTTAGCTGTCTGACTATACAGAATAAGTAGATGTCATCTGTCCTAGAAACTAGTACTAGGACCCCTAGGAAGTCCCCATGACCCGTTTTGACACATTTGAATGCTTAAGTATGTTCGAAGGTGATGTAGGACACCTTAGGGCACACTTGAGCATTCCAATGTGTCCATAGGGGTCACGGGGACTTCCTAAGGGTCCTAATGTGTGATATGGCCTATTAGGACCCCTACGAAGTCCCTATGACCCCTTTTGACACATTTGAATGATCAAGTGTGTCCAAAGGGGTCGTAGGACCCCTTAGGACACACTTTAGCATTCCAATGTGTCCACAGGGGTCACGGGGACTTCCTAGGGGTCCTAACGCATGATAAGGCATATTAGGACCCCTAGGAAGTCCCCATGACCTTTTTTGACACATTTGAATTCTCAAGTGTGTTCAAAGGGGCCATAGGACCCCTTAGGACACACTTGAGCATTCCAATGTGTCCATACGGGTCATGAGGACTTCCTAGGGGTCCTAACATGAGATAAGGCCTATTAGGACCCCTAGGAAGTCCCCATGACCTCTTTTGACACATTTAAATGCTCAAGTGTGTCCGAAGGAGCTGTAGGACCCCTTAGGACACACTTGAATATTCTAATGTGTCCACAGGGGTCATAGAGACTTCCTAGGGGTCCTAACATGTGATAAGGCCTATTAGGACCCCTAGGAAGTCCCCATGACCCCTTTTGACACATTTGAATGCTCAAGTGTGTCTAAAGGGGCCGTAGGACCCCTTAGGACACACTTGAGCATTCCAATGTGTCCATAGGGGTCACGGGGACTTCCTAGGGGTCCTAACGTGTGATAAGGCATATTATGACCCCTAGAAAATCCCCATGACCCCTTTTGACACATTTGAATGCTCAAGTGTGTTCGAAGGGGCCATAGGACCCCTTAGGATACACTTGAGCATTCTAATGTGTCCATAGGGGTCATGGGGACTTCCTAGGGGTCCTAAAGCATGATAAGGCATACTAGGACCCCTACGAAGTCCTCATGACCTCTTTTGACACATTTTAATGCTCAAGTGTGTCCAAAGGGGCAATAGGACCCCTTAGGACACACTTGAGCATTCTAATGTGTCAAAAGGGGTCACGGGGACTTCTTAGGGGTTCTAACACATGATAAAGTGTACTAGGACCACCTAGGAAGTCCCCATGACCCCTTTTAACACATTTAAATGCTCAAGTATGTTTGAAGGGGCCGTAGGACCCCTTAGGACACACTTGAACATTCTAATGTGTCCACAGGGATCATGAGGACTTCCTAGGGGTCCTAACATGTAATAAGGCCTATTAGGATCCCTAGGAAGTCCCCATGGCCCCTTTTGACACATTTGAATGCTCAAGTGTGTTTGAAGGGGCTGTAGGAACCCTTAGGACATACTTGAAAATTCCAATGTGTCCATGGGGGTCACAGGGACTTCCTAGGGGTCCTAACATGCGATAAGGCCTATTAGGACCCCTAGGAAGTCCGCATGACCCCTTTTGCCATATTTGAATTCTCAACTATATCCGAAGGGGCTGTAGGACCCCTTAGGACACACATGAGGATTCCAATGTGTCCATAGGGGTCATAGGGACTTTCTAGAGGTCCTAACACATGATAAGGCATACTAGGACCCCTAGAAAGTCCTCATGACCTCTTTTGACACATTTGAATGCTCAAGTGTGTCCAAAGGGGCCGTAGGACCCCTTAAGAAACACTTGAGCATTCTAATGTGTCAAATGGGGTCATGGGGACTTCCTAGGGGACCTAACATGTGATATGGTGTACTAAGACCCATAGGAAGTCCTCATGACCCCTTTTGACACATTCAAATGCTCAAGTGTGTTTGAAGGCATTGTAGGACCCCTTAGGACACACTTGAGTGTTTTAATGTGTCAAAAAAAGTCATGGGGACTTCCAAAGAGTCCTAATGCATGATAAGGCATACTAAGACCCCTAGGAAGTCCCTATGAACCCTTCTGACACATTTGAATGCTCAAATGTGTCTGAAGAGGCCGTTGGACCCCTTAAGACACACTTGAGTATTCTAATGTGTCAAAAGGGGTCACGAGGACTTCCTAGAGTTTGTAATGCATGATAAGGCATACTAGGATCCCTAGGAAGTCCTCATGACCCCTTTTGACACATTTGAATACTCAAGTGTGTCCAAAGGCATTGGAGGACCCCTTAGGACACACTTGAGCATTCTAATGTGCCCACAGCGGTCACGGGGACTTCCTAGGGGTCCTAATGTGCAATAAGGCCTATTAGGACCCCTAGGAAGTCCCCATGACCCCTTTTGACACATTTGAATGCTCAAGTTTGTTCAAAGGGGTCGTAGGACCTCTTAGGACACACTTTAGCATTCCAATGTGTCCATAGGGGTCACAAGGACTTCCTAGGGGTCCTAACGAGTGATACGGCCTATTAGGACCCCTAGGAAGTCCCCATGACCCCTTTTGACACATTTGAATGCTCAAATATTTCCGAAGGGGTCGTAGGACTCCTTAGGACACACTTGAGGATTCAAATATGTCTATAGGGGTCATGAAGACTTCCTAGAGGTCCTAACGTGTGATAAGGCATACTAGGATCCCTAGAAAGTCCTCATGATCCATTTTGACACATTTGAATGCTCAAGTGTGTCTGAAGGGGCCGTAGGATCCCTTAGGACACACTTGAGTGTTCTAATGTGTCAAATGGGTTCATGAGCACTTCCTAGGGGTCCTAACATGTGATAAGGTGTATTAGGACCCCTAGGAAGTCCTCATGAGCCCTTTTGACACATTTGAATGCTCAAGTGTGTTCGAAGGTGTCGTAAGACCACTTAGGACACACTTGAGTGTTCTAATGTGTCAAAAGGGGTCATGGGGACTTCCTAGGGGTCCTAACACGTGATAAGGCATACTAGGACCCCTAAGAAGTCCCTGTGACCCCTTTTGACATATTTGAATGCTCAAGTGTGTCTGAAGAGTCCGTAGGACCTCCTAAGACACACTTGAGCATTCTAATGTGTCAAAAGGGTTCATGAGGACTTCCTAAGGGTCCTAACACATGATAAGGCATACTAGGACCCTTAATAAATCCTCATGACCCCTTTTGACACATTTGAATACTCAATTGTGTCCGAAGGTGTACTAGGACCCCTAGGAAGTCCTCATGACCCCTTTTCACACATTTGAATGCTCAAGTATGTCTGAAGGTGTCGTAGGACCCCTTAGGACACACTTGAGCATTCTAATGTGTTAAAAGGGGTCAAGGGGACTTCCTACTGGTTATAACACATGATAAGGCATGCTAGGACCCCTAGGAAGTCCTCATTGTAATACCCCAAAAATGGGCTATAAGTTCATTAATCTCCTACATCTTCAATTCGAACAAAATCGACATCAAAGTCCTAATCTAAGGCACATCTAAACATCATCAAATCATAATTGATTATCTTAAATTCTGCATCGGGGAATATTCCTAGCAATATTCCTAATTATCTTAATTATCTTTAATTTAATGATTATTTGGCAATAAATCATATTTATCCTAAATTTGATTAATTGAATATTTTCATATTTAATTAATTAGATTTAATATCTTGCCACTTAATTGTGTAATTAAATTTAATTCTATCTATTATTAATTGTATTATTTAATTTTAACAATAAATCCAATATCCTATGAATAATTGATTAAATTCTTATTTAATTAATTAAAGCAAGTTGTCATTATTTAATAATATAGTTTTTAATAAAAGTTTGATAAAATAGTTAATTAACCCATAAATTAATTATTTTATTTCAAAAAGCAGTTAAGTTGAGAATAAATCACTTTATTTATTTATTAAATCATAATTATCCATGTGCACATTCAAGGACCAGTTAAACTCAAATTGGAAAATCAATGCAAGTTGTTAGCTTTTTGAAACTCAACATCTTTTTAAGTTTTAAAGTTGATCTAAACTTCTAATTCGAGTTGAACTGTGCTTTTGCATGATTTTTGTGACTTAATTATCTGTTATTTAAAATTAACTCAAAAATCAACCTGAGTTATTTGAGTGATTTATGGCTTTTTCTCATGCACCTCCAAAGCCCTGGATTTCTATAAAACCAAGGCTTTAGCTCATCTCAAAGCATCTCATAATTTTGCAAGCTTACTTTGCCAAAGTCATCTACGAATTGCACAACTATTTTGAAGAATTGAAATTTGGAGAATCAAAGCTTATTGCGAATCAAGGCTATTGTGAGATCAATTTGTTTTTTTTTTTACATTCATTTAGATTCTTTTTCATATCATTGTTAGATCATTTTAGCATATCAATTTCCATATTAGCATAGATTCATATCAGTTTTCATCATATTATTGCATAGAAAATATTTTTTTAAAAAAATATTAATTGCATTCATATTTCATATCAGTTTGGCATTCAAATCTTTCATTTAGGTGTCATCTAGGTCACTGATCTCGATAACAATCTGAGAACATTAATCTCGCACCTATTAGAAGGCAGTAAATCGCTTGGTTAAATTAGATTTCAATTTTGCACGATTTTGATTATAGCTAACCTCTAATGTTTTACTGAAGTGTTGTGTTTATAGATCAGGTACAAAATTCACACACACTTTTTTGGCACCCACCGTGGGGCAACCCACCTTTGCATGCTGGTTTTGATTTTTTGTTGGGAGCTAAAACCCTAAATTTTCAAAGATTTAATTTTCTCTCCCAAACGGCTTTGATTTTTAATCTAAATTTTTTTTTATAAGTTGGTGACATAATAGGAAAGCTACAGTAAAAAATTTAGAATTTTTTGAGATGTTTTGAATTTTTAATAATTTTTTCTTGAAATTTTAGAAAAAATTAATATCTGACGCAAATCAGCATATTTTTCAAAAAAATTTATATTTTCAGAAATATCTTTAAATTATACATGGGGTCCACTTTTTGTATTTTAAATTTGGACACATTATAATAGCTCAAATAGTCAATTTATAAAAACTGGTCTATTTTGATAAAATGGGTCTCTAGGGCACAAATGAAGATATTTTTCTAAAATTTTTGCATTTTTGGAAAGCTCTTTGTTTTTTAATAGGGGTCTTTATTTTGAATTTTTATTTTTGTGTCCAAAATCATATCAAAAAAATTAGATCTTGTTGACTAGGTCAAATGCAGTGCAAAAAAATTAAAATTTTGTGATGGGTATGCACTTATTTTTCATATGATTCAATGCATGATATGAGTTGTCATTTGGATTAATTTTTGGTTATTATTGCTTCTAAAAATTGATTTTTAGATCTAACCCTAGGGTTTTCATAAGTTAAATATACCTTGCATATCTTGTTTGCTTGTTGGCTTATTGGAGAGTTCGTAGCTTGCTTGCATAGTAAAGCTCAACAAAAATTGCTAAAAATCAGGTAAAATCTACTAAGCGTGTTGCAAAGATCCCAGGTATTCTTCTTCATCTAATAACATTTCTATTTGGACTTAAAATAAATCTCTTATGTGTCTGGCTTGTGTGCATCTTTTCATGCTTTTGTCTATTTCTACACACTTGCATAATTGATACTAGGTTGTGACCCCTTAAGGATTTATTAAGTAGTTTTAGATACTTGTGATTGATCTTGATTACAATCTTGAGTTATTGGGCTCGCTAATCCACCAGCCCCTCATTCCGCCCCGTGGTTGCAATCTCAGCGCCATAAAAGGGAGGGGTCTACAGGAGAGAAGCATTAATTGTTCCACTTGGCAACCCATTTGTGCTTTTAGGAACTCATTTGTTTTCTAAGTTGGGGACTCATTTTCAACTTATGTGAGGTGTTAAGTGTTCCACCTGGTGGACTCTCCTCATATTCGCTTTAAGCGTTAAGTGTTCCTCTTTCTACTTTTTGGATACTTTTGGTAGATTTGCTTTTGGAAACATACATCTGTGCTCACATAGTAATTAGGCCCTATGAACACTATTCACGATTCTTGAGAGATTGGATTCCCAGCGAAATCCTCCTTGATGACAAAATCCTTGTAGGTAGGGAGGATACTTAGTGTGTTTCACATTCAACTTGGTTAGTGTGTCTTCTCTTATTGATCGATACATTCTCTCCTAAGAGAGGTTGATAGATCACGTGGGGTAGACATCATGAGCTTTGGTGAATCAAAATTGGTTAGTGCATCTTCCCTTATCAATTGATACATTCTCTCTCCGGAGGAGTTGATAGATCACATGGGGTTGATATCATAGACCTTGGTGAGACAAACTTTGTCTTAGTGTGTCGGATTAATCTGCTTGCTTTGTTTAGGTTAAAAGTGAAAAGGTGTCAAAAACCTTAGATCTGGAGCCAAGTACCCTTGTGGTATACTACTGTGAGTCACCTTTAGAGAGTGTTAACCGTAGTGGATAATCCCTTCACAAGGTAAACTGCATTGATGAAACCTCAAGTGGTAATAGCCATTTTCACCATGGTAGTGACAGCCGCTATATAAATGTCCTTGTGGAAGAAATCTCCACGGGTATGGTTCATTGTTGGGTTGTCAGATCTCCCTAGCAGCTCCTGAAGATTAAGTTCTCAGACTGTGTCAAAACCCTGGTGCACCAGGATTGGAGTTCACCCCTTTGGATCATAAAAGTTGCAGAGTCAAACCATTACTAAAAACCCTAGCGAGACCAAATTTTCATTTTATAGGGTATATGTGCATTATTGCAAAACATTTTTGGAACATACACAATTAGCGCTTCTGAGGATTAGAATGAATAAATCATTTGATTGTTCATGCGCAAGGTTGCTTTTGCCCTTGTTCAGTGTTTTGAGACATGCTTGAAATCACTTGCTTGTTGTTTTGCATGCTTGTTTATCTATCTAGTTATTGAAAACGGACAAATCTATTACAATCCTCAAATCTGGACATTGAAATTTGCAAACAAATCTGAAAAATCAAAATTTGCAAAATCTGAAGTAAAATCTTTTTCTGGAGTCAAAAGTCATCTCAGGAAGTCAGAAAGTCATACGAGTTTCCATCAAGTGTCATTTCAGTACTACCCTTCTGTCGTATGATAGCAAACCTAGTGTCGTACGAGTTTTCATGCCAGCAAATTCTCAAAGTCAAAATCTTGCAACTGTCATATGATATTGTCAAGTGTCATTTCATTACAACCCATCTGTCATATGATTGAGTACCCAGTGTCGTACGAGTTTCCATGCCAGCAAATTCTCAAAGTCAAAATCTTGCAACTGTCATATGATATTTTCAACTATCATTTCATAGCATACCCACTGTTGTATGAGTCTACAGAGTGTCGTTTGGGAAATTTTTGAAAGTTATCAAAAAAATTGTCAGAATTGCCAGATACTTTAGCTTTTACAGCCTATTTCCAAAATCTGTCAAATGAGTCACTGTGTCAAGAACATAGCAGTAGCCATTGAGAATCAGTACACATGTCTCAAAGAATCAGTACACATGAAATTTTTTTTTTGATCACCGCTATGATGAAGCAGCTTCAAGCTATGCAAGTTGAACTTAACAATCTTAAGAAAGAAAAGGAACCTAAAGAGTTCTCCATGGAATCTCTATACTCTTTTCCATTTGATAAAGACTTGTACATGTCACCATGCCCCTGAAAAGAATTTGAGCAATGTGATAACCCTTATGATACCTCTTCCATGGAGAGTGACACATCCAGCTTTGGAGACTATGATGACTATGACGATAGATAATGTAATGATACCTATGACACCTCTGTTTCTAATAGTCCTCCTCATCGTGTGTTCCTACTTACTACAAATGGGCCGCCACATTGGATAGATCGTGATGGTGATCCATATGATTCTAATTTTGAAAGAGACTTTGATGGCTTTTGTGGACAATACCTTGATTATGATCCATCTACTACTGCTGAGGACTATAAAATGCATCGTGCTAGCTTGAAGCATCAATACTATAAGGATCTCTCCTCTAAGAACTCTCAGGCTGAAAATAAAGATTACACTCTCAAGCAAGATCATGTTAATGTTGGACCTTTGTCTTGTGATGGTTCCCTTCCATCCCCTACTTCCTCCAATACCCGTACATTTCCTAAAGGTTCTGAGTCTTTCAAATCTTTCACAAAACCTTCATCTGAAACAAGCCCTGATACTTTTCATGTGGTTCCCTATAGTTATCCTCTAGGGCTACCTCTTAAAGAAACTCAAGCTAACCTTCACTTGGCTGCAAATACTTTCAATAATGATAAACTTAAAGAGCCTAAGCCTTCATATGCTATAATCCCTACTTCAGCTAGTCCTTCACCATCTCTTCCAAAGTCATCCATACAATCCCAACATGCTTCATTGTCCTTAGAAGTGGCTCCATGTCAAGAAGACTCTAAAAATGATGAAGAAAAGAACATAAAGAAAGATCAAGATCAAGAACCCTCCATGTCATCCAATCCTTTTCATGATGTCTCTTATCCGCTTCAGGGTTCTTTTGATCCTGCACATCCTTTTTCATGTATTCCACCATGTCTTAAGTCTTCTCCTAAGCAAGATCAAGCTACTACTTACACTATTGAGCTTATTGACAATCAAAATGACCTTACTACACTTGCGCTTTCCAAAGATGATACTTCCATTAAGGTTGGTAAAAATGGTGTTGTTACTTCCAATGTTAAGCCTATTGAAAATCAAGAAAAAAATTATGTGCTTATGCTATCCAAAGATCCTTGTCAAGATCAAAGTCTTCCATCTTCTTATTCTACCACTCCATGTTCCTTTCCACTTTCTACTCTTCCTAAGTCTTTGCAAGTTTTGAACAATCCTATCAAAGAAGGTGCTCATATTCAAGATGTGCATGATTCTATTGAAAATTCTAATGCTCACTCTAAAGATGCTGATATCCTTGGTTGTTGTATGCACCCTAAAATGGTCGCCTAGACTTTGGGCCCCATTTATTTGATTTATCAACCCTGAATCAGTTTTATCAATAATCAATATTTTCAACAATATCAATTTCTTGATCAAATCTTAATTTCGATCATATATTGGATTTTTATCCTATGGGCTAACCATTTATCCTGAGTTTTTATTTACCTAAAAAGAATATTTCCTCCCTTTTTAATTAAATAAAAAGCCCCCACTTCCCTCTTATCCTAAGTTGCACAAATAAAGCATTATTCCTATTTTATAAAAAAGAGAAAAGCATTTTTTGTCTCATATGGACATAAAGTCAACTCTTATTTTCCTATTGGAGGATACTTGTGCACATGGATTGCTCCTCTTTCAAACTCCACCGCTGATTAAGACTTTTTGTCTCTTAATCTCAATGGTCCATTTCTTTGCATTTCTTATAAAAGGAGAGCTCTCTCCTCCATTTGCATATACCATGTTTTTATGCTAATGTTATGCTGCAGGTTTTAGGTGCATTTGGAGCTTTTGAGGATATTGAAGACTTGTTGCTTTCATCATTTAGTTGCATATTTTCTTTCTTAGTTGCATGATAATGACATTCTTAGTATAGATTTTCTTTATGCAATAGATTAATCTCACATAGCTTAATAGGAGGGATTTGTAACACTTGTTATTTTCTTTCATATCATAGTTTGTACTTTCCTTTCATAGCTTAGATTGCATCCTCATTTTAGTTGCATTGCATTACATCTTCATAGTGATTCTTGGAGATATTGGCATTGTTGCCCTTGTCTTCATTGTGAATCTCTCATTGTATGGTTGATTAGCAAGGTCACAAGTTTGTAGCTCTAGCTGAGAGCAAATATATCATAGTCCCTTGCAACTCCATGCATAGAGAGCTATGAGCCGCTTTGTGAGGCCTTATTCTTGAGCAACCTTGCATGTAATGGTTCATAGAAGTGCACCATTTTAGTGTGTACATTTTTGGCACCCACCGTGGGGCAGAGTAGACTAGTTTTGTCCCTTCTTTTTCTGCATTTTCGTCATTTTTCATCAATTTTTTAGCAAATTTTTAGCGTAATTTTTATTCTCTGATTTTCTGTCTCAGAATATCGCGTGATACTTCTCAATATATCACGCGATATACCTTATAATACCCGTGCGACACTTCGTGTCTCAGAAGAATCGCACGACAGTATTGAGGTATATCGCCTGGTGTCGTGCGAAGTATCGCCCGCCTATTGTGCAGTATATCACCCGAACTGAGGTATATCGCCCGGCTATAAGAAACTATGTCGCGCGATACTGGTGAAGTCTGAGGTATATCGCCTGAACCTGACAGAGAGCTATTTTTGGGCTATTTTATCTATCTTGCAAGTTTTAGGTTCTCTGCTATCTCTGCTATCTATCTTGCAAGTTTTAGGTTCTCTGCACTCTGGAAAACGGGTGCCCATTTTTTTTTTTGAAATTTTGCAAATGGTATCAAAAGTTTAAGTGTGATATATCATTGGAAAGGTCTTTCTGAGCCTAATCCAACCATGATGATTTCATTTTCAGATTTTATCATTTGATCAGTTATTTTTTGCAGATTATCTAATTTTTCATGTATTAATCATTGTTAGATTTTGGATTTTGATTCTCCTAACTCTTGTTGGTCTAACAAGCTGTGGTTGTAGGTGCTTCTTGCTTGAAATTTGCTAAAATCTCATGTCAAAGAGGGCTACTAATAGTTTTTGCAGGGTTGCCCAAGCATAAAAACAAAAAAAATAAAAATTCTTGCTTGTTTATTTGCTTTCTTTTTAAGTGTGGCAAAAACTAGTTGTTTCATTTATTAGGCACTTAAGATCTTGTTGTAGGAATTCTTGGGTGGTAGGAGAAGTATGCTCTTCACCATTTTGGTGAACCAGAAAATCTTGACCCATCTTTGAATTTTGAAAATAAGAGGGTAAATGAACTTTGCTTGGTGTGTTTGGGAGAGATTCTTGAGATAGGGGAGTATGCTCTTCACCCTTGTGGTGAACCAAAAACCTTGAACCACAAGAGTTGATACACTTTTTGTTTAGTTGTTAGAATCCTTTAGTGGGCCTGCTCTTGAGCAATCAAGAGGAATGACCCAAGTGGGGACAAGCTAATACCGAGCTATTCCAACCCACTATAATCTCAAGGCTATCAAGGACACAAAACCTTGGTAGACATAACACTTGTCTTCACTTAATGAGTAGCTCATGGGATTGTGACCATGGGGAAAGCATTGAGCAAGAATGCTTAAGGTACTCTTGAGGCTGCGAGGTCCTAGTCCTTCATGAGGAGCAAGAGGGGTGTTATGAACGGAAGCCCTTACTAAGAACCATAGGTTAGAGGCCACCTTATTTAGCCACTTATCTTCTTAGTGCAAGGATTGATCCAAGTGGACTAACCCGGATCACCCCAAGATACTCACCATATGTGTTCCTTTGGTTGTGTTGTTTGACACTTTCACGACAAAGCCAATATCTCTTGTGGGCAACCACTTGGTGTGAGGCAAGGGGGCATCAAGTTGTGGGCTAAGTTGGTAAGTATTGAGCCTTGTCTTGTAGGTAGATATTGTTTGAAGTGTTTTCGATTGTGCGATGCCAGTGTAAACATTCTCAACATACAAACAAATTGGTAGCATTCATAGGGTGCTTTTTCAATTCTGATATCACAAGTGTTTGTCTTGGCAAGGTTGCTTTTGCCCTTGTTTCAAGTGTTTGAAGACATGTTTGATCCCCTACTATTTGCAAACCTATCTAATTGTTGTTGAATTTGTGATTGAAATCAGACATTTTCACCCTCAGATTCAGAAACTTGAAATTAGACCTTAAAAAAACTCAAAATTTTGCACAAATTGGTCAAGATCAACATTAGTATCACATTAGCCAAAGAGAAATATCACATTAGAAGGTTGTTCTTGGTAAGAAAGTTTATCTCTAGAATTGTGAGCTACATTCTTAGAAAATTCTCGTACTCTTATTGTCCAAATAATTTTCATTTAATCTCAATTTCAATGATATTTTGGCCTAGTCCAACCTCCTGATTCAAAAGTGCAAGGATATTCATCCTTTGATTTGAAGCACCTCTTTGACAGTGTTGGTAAAGCCCCTTCTTCTATCTTTTCATTTCTCTTTGGACAATAGAGAACTTTGATTATCCTAGTTTGGTGTTGACATTTTGTGAGGTCATCCTATTATCAAGGGTCTTCTATTTTCAGTCTTCCTTGGTCAGTCCAGATCTTAGATCCTAGGTGTTGTCATGTTGCTCAACATCTCAATGAACGTTATGGTATCAATTGCACAAGATGGCTCTTAGTCTTCTTCTTTCTTCTCCATTTCCCATGTTCTTCTGAAGTCTTCTATTCCCATGGGAAATTATTCTTCTTCTTCTTGATTCTTTTCCTCTTACTATCTAATCTACTTTCTTCTCTTCTATCCATTTCTTCCTATGCTTGATTTCTCCTCTTTTGGAACCATGAATCTTGACTATCTAGCTTTGGAACCTTTATTAAGAATAGATGATCTTGAGCTCATTGACATATTTGAAAAGTGTTGTTCTTCCAAAATTCTCATGAGTGATGAATTTATAGCAAAAATAAAAGAAAAGATGATTAAATCAGATGCCTTTGCTAGAATCATAAACATGATCATATCACGATCTTCTTCTTCCAAATATTCTTCATCATCTAAATCTTCTCATTCTTCTTCACCTTCCAAGTCTTATCATAACTCTTCCAGACATCATTCTCATTCTTCATCTTTTAAGTCTTATCATGATTCTTCTAAACACTATTCACATTCTTCATCTTCCAAATCTTATCATGACTCTTCTAAACATCATTCAAATTCCTCATTATCCAAGTCTTCTTCTTCCACTAAGTCTTCAATTTCCTCTCCTTCACGATCTCATTCTTCTTCTACTTCTCCTAAGAGTCTTACTTCTCTTCAGAAGACATACCATAAAGAGCAACGTGATAGTCCTTGTGATGTCTCTTCCACAAAGAGTGACACACCTACCTTTGATGACTATGATGACTATGATGACCATGATGATGGACAATGTAGCAATACTTATGGCACCTCTATTCCTAAGATTCCTCCTTGTCGTGTGCTTAGGCTTACTAAAGGGTCATCCTATTGGATAGATTGTGATGGTGATCCATATGATTCTGATTTTGAGAGAAATTATGATATTTGTTGTGAATAATATGATACATCTACTTCTATTGAGGAAGAGAAAGCTTTCCGTGCTGATTATAAATGAAGATACTATGAGCATGTCTTGTCTAAAAACTCTCATGATGAAAATAAAGATTACACTCTCCAGCAAGATCATGTTAATGTTGAACTTTTGTCTTGTGATGGTTCCCTTCCATCCTCTACTTCCTCCAATACCCACACACTTCCTAAAGCTTCTGAGTCTTCCAAATCTTTCATAAATCCTTCATCCAATGAAAGTCCTAATGTTTTTCATGCGGTTCCCTATAGTTATCCAAAAGGGCTACCTCTTAAAGAGACTCAAGCTAACCTTCACTTGGCTGCAAATACTTTCAATAATGTTAAACCTAAAGAGCCTAAGCCTTTATGCGCTATAATGCCTACTTCAGCTAATCCTTCACCATCTCCTCCAAAGTCTTCCATACAGTCCCAACCTGCTTCCTTGTCCATAGAAGTGGCTCCATGTCAAGAGGACTCTAAAAATGATAAAGAAAAGAACATAAATAAAGATCAAGATTAGGAACCCTCCATATCATCCAATTCTCTTCATGATGTATCTCCTCCATTGCATGGTTCTTTTAATCCTCTACGCTCTTCCGCATTCATTCCACCATCTCCTAAGCAAGATCACACTACTACTTACACCATCGAGCTTATTGATAATCAAAATAACCTTACTACACTTGCATTTTCCAAAGATGATGCTTCCATTAAGGTTATTAAAAATGGCGTTGTTACTTCCAATGTTAAACCTATTGAAAATCAAGAGAAAAATTCTACACTTGTGCTATCCAAAGATCCTTGTCAAGATCAAAGTCTTCCATCTTCTTGTTCTACCACTCCATGTTCATTTCCACTTTCTTCTCTTCCTAAGTCTTTGTAAGCTTTGAATGATCCTATCAAAGAAGTTGCTCCTATTCAAGATGTGCATGATCCTATTGAAAACTCTAATGCTCACTCTAGAGATGTTGATATCCCTAGTTGTCATATAGATGCTAATGAACTTATTGATTATCCTTTTGCATCTTCCACTTCCATCCTTGGACCTCCTCCACCAATACTAAGGGCTTCATGTCTTCCTTCCATCTTGGGCCCTTATGTCCCTTCAATTTCCCCTCCTAACTCTCCTAATTCATCATCCATCTTGGGTCCTTACATCCCTCCATCTCTTATCTTTCCTCAAGGTCAACATAGATGCATACCCTTGAATCATTTTTATCCACCCACCCATCTAAACTAGTTGTATTTTCCTTCTTCTTCCACAAGTCCTAAGTCTTTTGGAAGAAACTTGAATGTTCAATATAAGAAAAAGAAACAATACATGAATCCATAAAAAAAAAAAGATCACCATGTCTACTCTAATCGACATGGAGGCATAAAGTCAAAAGAGATATCTAAGAAGAAAACTACAAGACAAGTATGGGTTCCAAAATCCATCATTGAAGATATTCTCTTTAGATCATCAAAAGGAAATAAAAATCTTAACGCTATATGGATTCCAAAGTCTCTCTTAAAAGAGTCTAATATTGAGCAAAAAGTGAAGTTGACATTCAAGCTTCCAAAGGCTTTCACTTCATCTTCTTCCAAAAATATTCTTTCATTTCATGCGCCTGAACCGTAACCTTTGCTAAACATTTGTCATATTCCTTCTCGTATTCCTCCATTCACATTTGAGAATTATAACAGACACACCAATCCTCTCTTCGAGGAGTCAGATAGCAATAATGAACCAGAATATGGTTCACACTTGGACTAGAATATGGTTTACGTTTCCTCCATTTTTCCCATCACCCTTCAAGGTGTGTATTGATGTTGATCTTACCTTTCTTTCCATCTACCTTTTCACATTCCTTCCATTCATTATCCTTCTACCTTCTATCATTTTTCCTCATTTGTCTATTCCTCCTGCGTCTTCCTTTCCCCTTTGGCATCTTTGAGCATATCAGTTTAGATCCTTGGCATATCATGGTTTATCCTTTCAAGGAGCATTATCCAAAAAGCTTGCCTTCTTCCAAAAATTTTAAAAAATAGGAAAAATAAAAAAATAAAAAAATAAAATAAAATTAAAAATGTGCCATGGTGAAAACCTGGAAACAGGCACCTTGGTAGCAAAAGTAAAGAGAAGTAAATTCATCCTATGGTGAAAACCACTCCCTTGTGGCACCTTGGATAAGTACCATGATGAAAACCTAGCAATCAAGCATCATGCGTAGTTCTTCTACATATTTCATCCATTCCATCTTCTCTCTTTGATCTTGACAATGTTGATCTATACACGAACATTTGGCTATTTTGTGAGCTATCTTACGATGATCTTGCTTTCATTCCATTCATGTTTAGCCTTCATATTTATTTTCCTTCATTTATTCTACCCTTTCGCTATCCTTTTCCCCTTTGGTTTTGATCTAATATAAAAAAATATTAAAACACGATGCTATGAAGCCTCTTGACATGTCTACTCCTTTAGACTACATCATTTCCTTCTTTTGCATGTCTACTCCTTTACTTCTTTGACATGTCTACTCCTTTGAGGCTTATCCTATGCTGGCTTTTTATTGCTTGTCCAAATGCACTTTACATGACAACAATTTTTTCCTAGCTTGGGTACTCTTGAGGAGTTTTCCATTGAGGATTTCTTCCCTCCGTTCACCTTCATTCTCCTTCCCTCCATCTCATTCACCAGCTTGCTCATCCATCTTGTCCTCCACATTTCTAGATATTGGGATTGCACGATGTGATCTTGCTCATGAGTTTGATGCCTATTCTGTCTGGGGGCATCCTCTGTACATATTTTATGATCCTGAAAAAATACCAAAAAAATTGATATATGATGCTGAAAAAATTCTAAAAAGTATAAAATGTCCTGAAAAAATATAAAAAATCATAAAAATTTAAAAGTTCAAAAAAAATATAAAAAGTGCCTTGGTGAAAACCTGGAAACAGGCGCCTTGGTAGCAAAAATACAAAAAAAGAAAAAAAGAAAAAATTGCAATAAATCCAAGTGGTGAAAACTTGGAAACAGGCGCTACTTGAGGCCTTTGCACTCCTATTTGTTAGCATGCGTCCTTGACACTTAGCCACTTCCCATCATGCATTGACCTTATTTGACTTGGTCTGGAATTGGTCTTTGTCTTTGTCTAGGGGGCATACCTGTTAGCATAGGTCCTTTAGGTGTGTTTGTCTCTTGGGGCAGTTCACAACAGGTGTTTTTCAACACCACCCCAAACAGTGTTTTTCAACACTACCATTGCGTCGAGTGTTTCTTAACACTTATCCGATGTCTTTCCCAATAGTCTAAGTATGATGTGATATTTCTCATTTGCAGATGTGATAACCAGAGTTTGACTCTATGACCAACATACACGCACTTAAACAATCAATTCGCTTGAGATATGGTGACTTTACTTTTCTTTGTGTGCTGTCTATGATAATTTCTTTGATGAGTGGTCTCTCCCTGAGAAGTTTTCGATGATACATAGCTAGAAGACTGAGGGAATGAGAACATGTTTGATTTCTTTATCTGCTTGTAGGTATATTTTGTTGGTCCTACCTGTCATGAGCATTTATGCTGGTCTTACTTGACACTATGGATTGACAAGGTATTATCCTTGATTGTTTTGCGAGTGCATGCTTCTAGTTATCCTGACTTTCATGTGTCTTGATACAAGCATAATCTCGCCATATCAAACTTAGGTGATCTCATTGCATTAGTCATCTAAACCTACATGTCTTTGATGCCTAGGTGGGATTTCCACATTTTTATCTGATAAAGATTATATTCATATCCACATAGTTATGCTAGTGTGTATTGTATGATCTTGCGACGCTACCAATAACGCTCGATGATGATAATTAGATGTCTATAAGTGTTTTGACCTTGCAAGTCAACCACTTGTCATAGTAGCTTGCATTTTTAAGGTCATATTAGTTTAGTTTTTGCATCTTGCATATGGAGAGAGCTTTCCTTTTTATCATCTACGGACTAGTTGGTCAACTGTGCTCATTTTCTGATTCTTCTTGATCATATCTTTCATTTCTGGTCTTTCATATCACATCATTTTCTACCCATTTTTGAACTTGAAATCAAAATCTAAGTCATGTTTCCAAGCTTTCTCATTCTTCTACGCAGTTGACTAACCTTTTGAGGCATAATTTTTTGATCTTTGGTGGAATTTTTTCCTTCCATGTCTCTCAAATTTTCTAGTCTCTCATTCGCTCTATTCCTAGTCTTCTATTTCTATTCTTCTACTTCCTCACTGGGGCATGTTTCATTGCCTAATGGTTAGCCTATTGACTCTTACCTTCGATTGTGATTTCATTATGATTTGATCATTCTTATCAATTTTTTGTCTCTCCTCTACTTGATTTCGATTTCGATTTCGAGGGGGTAGTATTTATGGGATTCTCATCCCCGATTCTTTGATTTTTCTGATTCAGACATCTTTTGTGAGCTTTTGCTCAAATTTGAGATTCTTATCTCTTACTTTGAATGTGATCCCAAATTGACCTCATGTTCAAAGGCCTTTGTTTATGCTTTGTCCAAATATGATCCCGAATCAACCTCATATCTGAGTTGTTTTGTGATCCCAAATCGATCTCACATTGCAACTTCATTCTTTGACTACATGTGTTCCCAAATCGATCACACATTAGTCAAAGAGGGGCAAATGTATGCACCCCAAAATGGTCACCTAGACTTTGGGCCCCATTTATTTGATTTATCAACCCTGAATCAGTTTTTATCAATAGTCAATATTTTCAACAATATCAATTTCTTGATCAAATCTTAATTTCGATCATATATTGAATTTTTATCCTATGGGCTAACCATTTATCCTGAGTTTTTATTTACCTAAAAGGAATATTTCCTCCCCTTTTAATTAAATAAAAAGCCCCCACTTCCCTCTTATCCTAAATTACACAAATAAAGCATTATTCCTATTTTATAAAAAGGAGAAAAGTATTTTTTGTCTCATATGGACATAAAGTCAACTCTTATTTTCCTATTGGAGGATACTTGTGCACATGGATTGCTCCTCTTCTAAGCTCCACCGCTGATTAAGACTTTTTGTCTCTTAATCTCAATGGTCCATTTCTTTGCATTTCTTATAAAAGGAGAGCTCTCTCCTCCATTTGCATATACCATGTTTTTATGCTAATGTTATCCTGGAGGTTTTAGGTGCATTTGGAGCTTTTGAGGATATTGAAGACTTGTTTCTTTCATCATTTAGTTGCATATTTGCTTTCTTAGTTGCATGATAATGACATTCTTAGTATAGATTTTCTTTATGCAATAGATTAATCTCACATAGCTTAATAGGAGGGATTTGTAACACTTGTTCTTTCCTTTCATAGCATAGTTTGTACTTTTCTTTCATAGCTTAGATTGCATCCTCATTTTAGTTGCATTGCATTACATCTTCATAGTGATTCTTGGAGATATTGGCATTGTTTCCCTTGTCTTCATTGTGAATCTCTCATTGTATGGTTGACTAGCAAGGTCACAAGTTTGTAGCTCTAGCTGAGAGAAAATACATCATAGTCCCTTGCAACTCCATGCATAGAGAGCTATGAGCCACTTTGTGAGGCCTCATTCTTGAGAAACCTTACATGTAATGGTTCATAGAAGTGCACCATTTTAGTGTGTACAGTTGTCATATAGATTTTGATGAACTTGTTAATTATCCTTTTGCGTCTTCCACTTCCATCCTTGGACCTCCTCCACCACTACTAAGGGCTTCACGTTTGCCTTCCATCTTGGGTCCTTATGTCCCTTCACTTTCCCCTCCTAACTCTCCTAATTCACCATCCATTTTGGGTCCCTACATCCCTCCATCTCCTATCTTTTCTCAAGATCAACATAGATGCATACCCCTAAATCCTTTTCATCCACCCACCCATCTAAACTAGTCATATCCTCCTTCTTCTTCCACAAGTCCCAAGTTCTTTGGAAGTAACTTGAATGTTCAATACAAGAAAAAGAAGCAATAAAAGAATCCATCAAAAAAATATCACCGTGTCTCCTCTAATAGACATGGAAGCATAAAGTCCAAATAGATATCTAAGAAAAAAACTACAAGACAAGTATGGGTTCCAAAATCCATAATTGAAGATATTCTCTCCAAATTACCAAAAAGAAATGAAAAGCCTATAGCTATATGGATTCCAAAGTCTCTCTTGAAAGAGTCTGGTGTTGAGCAACAAGTGAAGTTGACATTCAAGCTTCCAAAGACTTCCACTTCATCTTCTTCCAAAAGCATTCCTCCATTCCATGCACCTAAACCACAACCTCTGCTATCCATTCGCCATATTCCTTCACGTATTCCTTCATTCACGATTCCTCCATCCTCTCACTACCCTTCAAAGTATGTGTTGATTTTGATCTTGCCTTCCTTTCCACCTACTCTTTTACAATCCTTCCATGCATTATCCTTCTACCTTCTATCATTTTTCCTCATTTGCCTATTCCTCCTATCTTCCAACCTCACTCGCTTTACATAAAACTTTATCCTCCATTTTTCTCTTCCATCTCCCTTTCCCTATCAGCATCTTTGAGTATATCATTTGAATCATTGGTATATCATGGTTTATCCTTTCAAGGAGCACTATCTAAAAAGCTTGCCTTCTTCCAAAAATTCAAAAAAAAATAAAAAAAAAATAAAAATTGAAAATGTGCCTTGGTGGAAACTTGGAAACAGGCGCCTTGGTAGCAAAAGTAAAGAGAAATAAATTCATCCTATGGTGAAAACCACTCCCTTGTGGCACCTTGGATAAGTACCATGATGAAAACCTGGCAATCAGGCATCATGCGTAGTTCTTCTACATATTTCATCCATTCCATCTTCTCTCTTTGATCTTGACAATGTTGATCTATACATGAACATTTGACTATTTTGTGAGTTTTCTGATGATGATCTTGCTTTCATTCCCTTCCTATTTAGCCTTCATATTTATTTTCCTCCATTCATTCTAGTCTTTCGCTATCATTTCCCCTTTGGTCTTGATCTAATAAAAAAAAAAAAAAAGAGTAAAACATAGTGCTATGAAGCCTCTTGACATGTCTACTCTTTTGGACTACATCCTTTCCTTCTTTGGCATTACGCTATTGTGACTTATCCTATGATGGCCTTTCATTGCTTGTCCAAATGCGCTTTACATGACAATTTTTTCCTAGCTTGAGTATTCTTGAGGAGTTTTCCCTTGAGGATTTCTTCCCTTCATTAGCTTTCATTCTCTTATCTTCCATCTCTTCCACCAGCTTGCCAATCCCTCTTGTTCTCCACCTTGCTAGACATTGGGACTGCATGATATAATCTTGCTTGGGAGTTTGCAATAGAAAAATATGCTATCAAGTATACCAAGTATTAGAACTAGTATCAGAACAATTATCAGAATCAGTATCAAAATCAGTATCAGAACAATTATCATAATCAGTATCAGAATTAGTATCAGAACTAGTATTAGAACAATTATCAGAATCAGTATCAGAATCAGTATCAGAACTAGTATCAGAACAAGTCTCAGAATGAGTGTCAGAACAAGTATCAGAACACCTACTGGGGCTACACCTTTTGCTTTAGTTTATGGGTCTGAAGTGGTACTACCTATTGAGGTTGAAATTCCATCACTAGGAATCATAATGCATGGTCTAGTAACTGATGATGACTACAGAGTGTCTAGGTTGCAAGAACTAGAACTACTAGATGAGCGCAGACAAGTAGCGTATGATCATCTTAGAGTATATTAGAAGCAAATGTCTAGAGGCTACAACAAGAAAGTCAGACACTGAGAATTTCAGGTTGGTGATCTAGTCTTGAGAGAAAATCCTAAAAATCAATCCCATCGAGAATGCAAGGGGAAGTTTGAACCCAACTGGCTGGGTCCCTTTATAATCAATGCTACTTTTGGCTCTGGTGCCTATCAACTCTCAATGACTGAAGGAGAACAGCTCTGAGAACCAATCAACGTTCTCCATCTGAAGAAATTCTACACCTAAGACATTTAGTCTATGGTAAAATGTCCTGAAAAAATCCTAAAAATAAGAAAAAGTCCTGAAAAAATGAACATCTTGGTGAAAACCTAGCAATAGGTGCCTTGATGATTCACAAAAAAAAAAAAAAATATCAAAAATTCAAAAAAATCAAAAAATATCAAAAGTACAAAAAAATTGAAAAAAATAAAAAATACAAAAAAAAAAAAAGGAAAAGAAAAGAAAAGAAAAAGTGCCTTGGTGAAAACTTGGAAATAGGCGCCTTGGTAGCAAAAATAGAATCTCTGCCAAGATGGTGAAAACCCGGCAAACGGGTGCCACTTGTTTCAAAATGCTCCATCTATCAGTGCAATCTTGGTCTTTCTTAGCTTTCAGTCTTGCTTTAGTTAGTACATATCTCCCGGTTTGTTTCTGCATTTCCAGTTTTCAATAAGTCAGTTTGTACACCAATCTGCTCAAGCGTCTGTATCCTATCAATGCTTAACACTTGGGGGCAATCAATGTCATATCCTATGGTCTCCAGTGTATCTTAGACGTCTCATATCTAGTCAGAGTCTTTTGAAGCTTCATTTGAGTTAGTCAAGTCTATCTTGTCTCCAGAAAGGATTTTGCATCTACAACAACGCAATCAAACATCAAACAACAAACTGAAAACAATCTATGCTTTTTTACATGCTTTTATCTCCTTGTATGCTTACTGATTCGCATTGAAATTTTTGCATATTGTGTCCCTTCGAGCTCTTCGATGATGTCCTTTATAGGATTTAGAGAGTGATGACTAGGGGCATAATCTTTTCTTTTGTCTTCTGCTTGTATGTGAAAATCTAACGTCTTTAAAAATTTTGGATTGAAATGGTGTCCGACTGTAAGAGCCTCTATCTCGAATTGGATGGCCATGCGTACCTTGACCATTGATACCTGGAAAATTCAAGCAAGTTTGATCTCACTATTGTCTTTTTGAGTAAGTTCTTTCTCCTACTGTGAAACACAATCTTACCTAAGGATGTGAATGATAAAGGGTCACTACGAGTAATTCACACTAGATTTAGAATGATCTCTTGACTGTTTGATGTGTTTGTCATACAAGGCATATTCAGGTTATCATGACGTTCATGTTTTGATGCTTCTACAAATTGCTATATCAAAATGGACATGATATTCAAGTCATCTTGGAGCTTGTTCCTTGGTGCTTATATCTAATCCGACATTCCGAAAATAAAATCAATATTCATATATCCATGGTTGTTGACCAGTGGGTGTTGTATTGATTCTTGCACATACAAATCGATATTCATATGTCTATGGTTTCATAGCTAGTGGGCATTGTATTGTTTTATCCGGTTACCTAAAAGTTTAATGATGATAACAAATCAACATATGATCAGTGACTAGGTCCTAGGTCTTAGGTTGCATTTCATTTTGCATGTCTCTTTACATTTTGCATGTTGCATGATCTCACAATAGCTAAACGAACTTCAATTCTTAAACAATTCTCCACTTGTCTCTTCAAATCTAACAAGAGCTGAATCTCACACGAAGGTTCCTCCAACGAAACAACAAGTAGAATCCTTTTTCGGGATCAAAATTTAAATCTGAGATCATTCATATTATTAACTACTTGCATATTCGACCTTCAATCATCACAGAAATCTAGTATTCAACTTAACTGATTATCTTACATCAAACTATTAAAATTTCAACTTGGTCAACTATGGTCAACTCATGGTTTAACCTAGTCAAACTTAGTCTCCAGGACCTCTAAACGATGCAGAATACATTCATCGGACATGTTTAACCACTTCTCAAATCAATTAACATGCTTCTCAACTATCAACACTGACTTTTCTTGTCATATTTCAATTTTAATCCCGAAGGGGGCATGGTATTGCACATCATTCAAAGTCTGTAATAAAATTTGAAATCATATCTTTATGGAAATCATATCTTCCTCAGTAATCAGGACAACAACCATGTCTAGTTACTGAGTCATCAAAAGACCTCATCACTCAGGGCAAATCTATCATCACTTGGGGCATATCAGATTAATCAAGATCCATATCAATCTGGTATTCTCCTAATCTTGTAAACTGTATTAGTTTTTGCAACCATTGGGTCATAGTGTTCTTTCCTTGGTTCTTCGGCAACTGAAGGATTCAGATGTGATACCTGCTAGTTCTACTAAGACAATCGAGTCTAGAACCGGTCACTCACTTCTTAGCAATCCTAAGGTTTGGAATTAGGCGTTTTGACACTTTTTCGCAATCATAGGTTCATTTGCTATTATATTGAACATTATCTTTGGTCACTCAGGACCTATTATCTCCATATCAAATCAATATCAATCAGCTTCTGTCTCATATCAATTATCAATTTCAAACATCAGTGTCATATCTTTATCAAACACAGACTATCTTTGAACCATTGCGCTTCGCACAGTAATTCAAAGAGGGGCAAAATGTAATACCCCAAAAATGGGCTATAAGTTCATTAATCTCCTACATCTTCAATTCGAATGAAATCGACATCAAAGTCCTAATCTAAGGCACATCTAAACATCATCGAATCATAATTGATTATCTTAAATTCTGCATCGAGGAATATTCCTAGCAATATTCCTAATTATCTTAATTATCTTTAATTTAATGATTATTTGGCAATAAATCACATTTATCCTAAGTTTGATTAATTGAATATTTTTATATTTAATTAATTAGATTTAATATCTTGCCACTTAATTGTGTAATTAAATTTAAGTCTATCTATTATTAATTGTATTATTTAATTTTGACAATAAATCTAATATCCTATGAATAATTGATTAAATTTTTATTTAATTAATTAAAGCAAGTTGTCATTATTTAATAATATAGTTTTTAATAAAAGTTTGATAAAATAGTTAATTAATCCATAAATTAATTATTTTATTTCAAACAGCAGTTAAGTTGAGAATAAATCACTTTATTTATTTATTAAATCATAATTATCCATGTGCACATTCAAGGACCAGTTAAACTCAAATTGGAAAATCAATGCAAGTTGTTAGCTTTTTGAAACTCAACATCTTTTTGAGTTTTAAAATTGATCTAAACTTCTAATTCGAGTTGAACTTTGCTTTTTCATGATTTTTGTGACTTAATTATCTGTTATTTAAAAATAACTAAAAAATCAACCCGAGTTATTTGAGTGATTTATGGCTTTTTCTCATGCACCTCCAAAGCCCTGGATTTCTATAAAACCAAGGCTTTAGCTCATCTCAAAGCATCTCATAATTTTGCAAGCTTACTTTGCCAAAGTCATCTACGAATTGCACAACTATTTTGAAGAATTAGAAATTGGAGAATCAAACCTTATTGCGAATCAAGGCTATTGTGAGATCAATTTGTTTTTTTTTAATATTTATTTAGATTCTTTTTCATATCATTGTTAGATCATTTTAGCATATCAATTTCCATATTAGCATAGATTCATATCAGTTTTCATCATATTATTGCATAGAAAATATTAAAAAAAAATAGATTAATTGCATTCATATTTCATATCAGTTTGGCATTCAAATCCTTCATTTAGGTGTCGTCTAGGTCACTGATCTCGATAACAATCTGAGAACATTAATCTCGCACCTACTAGAAGGCAGTAAATCACTTGGTTAAATTAGATTTCAATTTTGCACGATTTTGATTATAGCTAACCTCTAATATTTTACTGAAGTGTTGTGTTTACAGATCAGGTACAAAATTCACACACACACTCATGACCCCTTTTGACACATTTGAATGCTCAAGTGTGTTTGAAGGCATCGTAGGACCCCTTAGGATATACGTGAGCATTCTAATATGTCAAAAGGGGTCACGGGGACTTCCTACAGGTCCTAACATGTGATAAGGCATACCAGGACACCTAGGAAGTCCTCATGACCCCTTTTGACACATTTGAATGCTCAAGTTTGTCCGTAGGTGTCGTAGGACCCCTTAGGACACACTTGAGTATTCTAATATTTCCAAAGGGGTCACGTGGACTTCCTAGGGATCCTAATGCGTGATAAGGCATACTAGGGCCCCTAGGAAGTCCTCGTGACTACTTTTGATAGATTTGAATGCTCAAGTGTGTCCGTAGGCATCGTAGGACCTCTTAGGACACACTTGAGCATTCTAATGTGTCAAAAGGGGTCATGGGGACTTCTTAGAGGTCATAACATGTGATAAGGCATACTAGGACCCCTAGGAAGTCCTCATTACCCCTTTTGACACATTTGAATGCTTAAGTATGTCTGAAGGTGTCGTAGGACCCCTTAGGACACACTTGAGAGTTCTAATGTGTCAAAAGGTGTCACGGGGACTTCCTGGGGGTCCTAACACATGATAAGGTGTACTAGTACCCCTAGGAAGTCCTCATGACCCCTTTTGACACATTTGAATGCTCAAGTGTGTCCGAAGGCGTTGTAAGACCCCTTAGGACACACTAGAGCATTATAATGTATCAAAAGGGGTCATGGGGACTTCCTAGGGGTCCTAACATGTGATAAGGTGTACTAGGACCCCTACGAATTCCCCATGACCCCTTTTGACATATTTAAATGCTCAAGTGTGTTCGAAGGTGTCGTAGGACCCCTTAGGACACACTTTAGCATTCTAATGTGTCAAAAGGGGTAATGGGCACTTCCTAGGGTTCCTAATATGTGATAAGGCATACTAGGACCCCTAGTAAGACATCATGACCCCTTTTGACACATTTGAATGCTCAAGTGTGTCCGAAGGCATCGTAGGACCCTTTTGGACACACTTGAGCATTCCAATGTGTCCACAGGGGTCACAGTGATGCAGCAGGGATCCATCTACACACTTAAACATAATAGGATCCATCTAATCCAATCTTCATTTCATTATAAGAAGAATTTATTAGAGGAATCTCACAATATCAAACCCATCATTGATTAGAAAACAAAATAATTCATTGTCAAAACTTGTTGTCCACACTGCCATGTTTTACAGATCAACACTCAAGCATCTGTAACTTTTTTCTGAAACATATCATCAAAATCCCTTCAGTGAGTTTGTTTAAAATTAGGATAACTAGAACATATAACAAAATTAGAGGGATCCAATGGTTAGGTAAAAAGTTATTATCTCTGTACTGAGACCCATTTTCTGTCATTAAATAGAAAGTTCATTTTCCCAATCTGCCTAGGGCATCATATAACTTTCAAAATACATAACCAAATGAAACCAAACCAATTCCAAAATCAGTTTTTCTGATTCTAGTTTCCAAATATGTAATCTATTTATTTTTCCAATCTATAAATCATTATACCGTCACAACTCTTTGCCTGCAACTCCATTGAAGAGGGTTTAAAACCAGTCTTCATTAAAAACATCATAGATTACACAAATCATCATAAAATTGAACCAAACCAAAAGGAAATGAAATATTTCTCAAATATATTTCCCATGAATATAATTATAATTCTTAAATCTTCTATAAGCAGTTTTACCATGCATTTCAATATGACTATTCTCAGAAATCCTGAATCTGCAAATACTATCTTTCACCAAAAAATTCATAACTTCCTCCAAAGTTAATAAAAATTCATCAAACCAAAAGAATAAGAAAGAGGATTCATTATAATATCTAACCATTATAGGGTTTACATGCCGTACATGTCCGTACAAGGCTTGGAAATAGCCACTTAACAAAAAACCACCAATCAAAATGAGAGATTAAAACTCACTTAATTGCTCCAAACTGTTCTCCCCTTTCTCTATTCTCTCCAATCTGATTTGGTTCAACCAATACATCATATTTATACATATTTAGGTAGTTATAAACCACCCAACTACTCTTATGACCTTTCATCTTCCTTTTGACAACTTTTAATGTCATTTTCCATTGTTTCATGCTTTACAACTTTTATGCATTTTGACAACTTTTATGAAACTTAATAAAAATGACTCCACACTTTGTAAAAACACCCTAGACATGTCCAAATAACCTATTTAAGACCTTTTACATTATTTTTAGCCTTTTCATGGCTTTTTATACAAATTTGACCTCTTGACCAATCTAGGTCTTGAATGATAACTAAATGACAACTTCACAATTTTATTGCCCTTAAGCATTACAATTGATTCCATTACATGGAATACCACATCCAAACATATGGATTTACATTAAATAATTAAAATATCATTATGTCTAGGTGCTCCTACACCACATGGGGACTTCCTAGAGGTCTTAACGTGTGATAAGGCCTATTAGGACCCCTAGGAAGTCCCCCTGACCCATTTTGACACATTTGAATGCTCAAGTGTGTCCAAAGGGGCCGTAGGACACCTTAGGAAACACTTGAGCATTATGATGTGTCCATAGGGGTCATGGGGACTTCTTGGGACCTCCTAACATGTTATAAGGCCTATTAGGACCCCTAGGAAGTCCCCATGACCCCTTTTGACACATTTAAATGCTCAAGTGTGTCCGAAGGGGCCATAGGACCCCTTAGGATACACTTGAGCATTCCAATGTGTCCATAGGGTTCACAGGGACTTTCTAGGGGTCATAACATGCAATAAGGCCTATTAGGACCCCTAGGAAGTCCCCATGACCCCTTTTGACACATTTGAATGCTTAAGTGTTTCTGAAGGGGCCATAGGACCCCTTAGGACACACTTGAGCATTCCAATGTGTCCATAGGGGTCATGAGAACTTACTAGGGGTCCACCCATGTGATAAAGCCTATAAGGACCCCTAGGAAATCCCCATGACCCCTTTTGACACATTTGAATGCTCAAGTGTGTCCAAAGGGGCCGTAGGGCCCCTTAGGATACACTTGAGCATTCTAATGTGTCCATATGCGTCATAGGAACTTTCTAGGGGTCATAAAGCATGATAAAGCATACTAGGACCCCTTGGAACTCTTCATGACCCCTTTTGACACATTTGAATGCTCAAGTGTGTTTGAAGGGGCAATAGGACCCCTTAGGACACACTTGAGCATTCTAATATGTCAAAAGGGGTCACGGGGACTTCCTAGGGGTCCTAACGTGTGATAAGACATACTAGGACCCCTAAGAAGTCCCCATGACCCCTTTTGACATATTTGAATGCTCAAGTGTGTCCGAAGGGGCCGTAAGACCCTTGAGGACACACTTGAGCATTCTAATGTGTCCACAGGGGTCACAGAGACTTCCTAGGGGTCCTAACATGTGATAAGGCCTATTATGACCCCTAGGAAGTCCGCATCACCCCTTTTGACACATTTTAATGCTCAAGTGTGTTTGAAGTTGTCGTAGGACCCTTTAGAACACACTTGACCATTCAAATGTGTCGATAGGGGTCACGGGGACTTCCTAAGGGTCCTAATGCGCAATAAGGCCTATTAGGACCCCTAGGAAGTCCCCATGACCCCTTTTGACACATTTGAATGCTCAAGTGTCTCCGAAGGGGCCGTAGGACTCCTTACAACACAATTGAAGATTTTAATGTGTCCATAGGGGTCACGATGACTTCCTAGGGGTCCTAACATGTGATAAGGCATACTAGGACCCTTAGAAAGTCCTCATGAGCCCTTTTGACACATTTGAATGCTCAAGTGTGTCAGAAGGGCAGTAGGACCCCTTAGGACACACTTGAGAATTCTAATATGTCAAATGGGATCACGGGGACTTCCTAGGGTTCCTAACATGTGATAAGGTGTACTAGGACCCCTAAGAAGTCCTCATGATTGCTTTTGACACATTTGAATGCTTAATTGTGTCCGAAGGGCCCATAGTACCCCTTAGGACACACTTTAACATTTTAATATCTCAAAAGGGGTCATGAGGATTTTCTTAGGGGTCCTCACATGTGATAAGGCATATTAGGACCCCTAGGAAGTCCTCATAACACCTTATGACACATTTGAATGCTCAAGTTTGTCCGAAGGCATCATACGACCCCTTAGGACACACTTGAGTATTCTAATCTGTCCAAAGGGGTCATAGGGACTTCCTAGGGGTCCTAATGCATGATAAGACATACTAGAGCCCCTAAGAAGTCCTCATGACCCCTTTTGATAGATTTGAATGTGCAAGTGTGTCTGAAGGTGTCATAGGACCCCTTAGGATACACTTGAGCATTTTAATGTGTCAAAAGGGGTCATGGGGACTTCCTAGGGGTCCTAATGTGTGATAAGGCATACTAGGACCCCTAGGAAGTCCTCATGACCCCTTTTGAAATATTTGAATGCTTAAGTGTGTCCGAAGGTGTCGTAGGACCCCTGAGGACACAATTGAGCATTCTAATGTGTCAAAAGGGGTCACGTGGACTTCCTAAGCATCCTAACGCATGATAAGGCATACTAGGACCCCTAGGAAGTCCTCATGACCCCTTTTGACATATTTGAATGCTCAAGTGTGTCCGAAGGCATTGTAGGAACCCTCAGGACATACTTGAGCATTCTAATGTGTCAAAAGGGGTCATGGAGACTTCCTAGGGGTCCTAATGTGTGATAAGGTGTACTAGGACCCCCAGGAATTTCTCATGATCCCTTTTGACACATGTAAATGCACAAGTGTGTTCAAAGGCGTCGTAGGACCCCTTAGAACACACTTGAGCATTCTAATGTGTCAAAAGGGGTCATGGGGACTTCCTAGGGGTCCTAATGCATCATAAGGCGTACTAGGACCCCTAGGAAGTCCTCATGACCTCTTTTGACACATTTGAATGTTCAAGTGTGTTCGAAGGCATTGTAGGACCCCTTAGGATACACTTGAGCATTACAATGTGTCGACAGGGGTCACGATGACTTCCTAGGGGTCCTAACACGTGATAAGGCCTATTACGACCCCTAGGAAGTCCCCATGACCCCTTTTGACACATTTGAATGCTCAAGTGTGTTTGAAGGGACCGTATGACCCCTTAGGACACACTTGAGCATTCCAATGTGTCCATAGGGGTCACAGGGACTTCATAAGGGTCCTAACACATGATAACACCTATTAGGACCCCTAGGAAGTCCTTATGACCTATTTTGACACATTTAAATGTTCAAGTGTGTCTGAAGGGGCTATATGACCCCATAGGACACACTTGAGCATTCTAATGTGTCCACAGGGGTCATAGGGACTTCCGAGGGGTCCTAATACATGATAAGGCCTATTAGGACCCCTAAGAAGTCCTTATGATCCCTTTTGACACATTTAAATGCTCAAGTGTGTTCAAAGGGGCTGTAGGACCTCTTAAGACACACTTGAGCATTCCAATGTGTCCACAGGGGTAACAGGGACTTCCTAAGGGTCCTAATGCATTGTAAGGCCTATTAGGACCCCTAAGAAGTCCCCATGACCCCTTTTCACACATTTAAATTCTCAAGTGTGTCTGAATGTGCCATAGGACCCCTTAGGAAACACTTGAGCATTCCAATGTGTCCATAGGGGTCACAAGGACTTCCCAGGGGTCCTAATGGGTGATAAGGCCTATTAGGACCACTAGGAAATTCCCATGACCCCTTTTGACATATTTGAATGCTTAAGTGTGTTCGAACGGGCCATAGGACCCCTTATGATACACTTGAGCATTCTAATATGTCCATAGGGGTCACGCAGATTTCTTAGGGGTCCTAAACCATGATAAAGCATACTAGGACCCCTAGGAATTCCTCATGACCCCTTTTGACACATTTGAATGCTCAAGTGTGTTTGAAGGGGCAATAGGAACCTTTAGGACACACTTGAGTGTTCTAATTTGTCAAAAGGTGTCATGGGGACTTCCTAGAGGTCCTAAGGTGTGATAAGGCATACTAGGACCCCTAAGAAGTCCCCATGACCCATTTTGATAGATTTGAGTGTTCAAGTGTGTCCGAAGGGGCCGTAGGACCCCTCGGGACACACTTGACCATTTTAATGTGTCCACAGGGGTCACAGAGACTTCCTAAAGGTCCTAACGTGTGATAAGGCCTATTAGGACACATAGGAATTCCCCATGACCCCTTTTGACACATTTGAATGCTTAAGTGTGCTCAAAGGGGTTGTAGGACTGCATAGGACACACTTGAGCATTCTAATGTGTCCATAGGGCTCACAGGGACTTCCTAGGGGTCCTAATGTGTGATAAGGCCTATTAGCACCCCTAGGAAGTCTCCATGACCCCTTTTGACACATTTGAATGCTCAAGTGTGTTCGAAGGAGCCATAAGACCCCTTAGGACACACTTGAGAATTCTAATGTGTCCATAGGGGTCACGGGGACTTCCTAGGGATTCTAACGCATGATAAGATATACTTGGAGCCTTAGAAAGTCCTCATGACCCCTTTTGACACATTTGAATGCTCAAGTGTGTCTGAAGGGGTTGTAGGACCCCTTATGAGACACTTGAGCATTATAATGTGTCAAATGGGGTCATGTGGACTTCCTTAGGTCCTAACGAATGATAAGGTGTACTAGGACCTCTAGGAAGTCCTCATGATCCCTTTTGACACATTTGAATGTTCAAGTGTGTCCAAAGGCATCGTAGGACCCCTCAGGACACACTTGAGTGTTCTAATGTGTCAAAAGGGGTCACGAGGACTTCCTAGGGGTCATAACATGCAATAAGGCATACTAGGACCCCTAGGAAGTCCCTATGAACCCTTTTGACACATTTGAATGCTCAAATGTGTTTGAAAAGACCGTTGGATGCCTTAGGACACACTTGACCATTATAATGTGTCAAAAGGGGTCACAATGACTTCCTAGGGTTCCTAACGTATGATAAGGCATACTAGGACCCCTAGGAAGTCCTCGTGACTCCTTTTGACACATTTGAATGCTCAAGTGTGTCCGAAAGTTTTGTAGGACCCCTTTAGACACACTTGAGGGTTCTAATGTGACAAAAGGGGTTACAGGGACTTCCTAGGGGTCCTAACATGTCATAAGGCATACTAGGAACCCTAAGAAGTCCTCATGACCCCTTTTGACACATTTGAATGCTCAAGTGTGTCCGAAGGTGCAATAGGACCCGCTAAGCACACTTGAGCATTCTAATGTGTCAAAAGGGGTCATTTGCATGCTCAAGTGTTTCTGAATGGGCCATAGGACCCTTCAGGACACACTTGAGTGTTCTAATGTGTCCATAGGGGTCACGGAGAATTGCTAGGGGTCCTAATGTGCGATAAGGCTTATGATGACACCTAGGAAATCCCCATGACCCCTTTTGACACATTTGAATGCTCAAGTCTGTTTGAAGGGGCTATAAGACCCCTTAGAACACACTTCAATATTCCAATGTGTCCATGGGGGTCAGATGGACTTCCTAGGGGTCCTAACATGTGATAAGGCCTATTAGGACCCCTAGGAAGTCCCCATGATGCCTCTTGACACATTTGAATGCTCAAGTGTGTACGAAGGGGCTGTAGGACCCCTGAGGATGCGCTTGATGATTCTAATGTGTCCATGGGGGTCATGGGGACTTCGTAGGGGTCCTAATACATGATAAAGAATATTAGGACCCCTAGAAAGTCTTCATCACCCCTTTTGACACATCTGAATGCTCAAGTGTGTTTGAGGGGGCTGTAGAAACCCTTAGGACACACTTGAGCATTCTAATGTGTCAAATGGGGTCACGGGGACTTCCTAGGGATCCTAACACGTGACAAGGTGTACTAGGACCCCTAGGAAGTCCTCATGACCCCTTTTGATACATTTGAATGCTCAAGTGTGTCCAAAGACATCGTAGGACCCCTTAGGATACACTTGAGCGTTCTAATGTGTCAAAAGGGGTCACGAAGACTTTCTAGGGATCCTAATGCATGAGAAGGTGTACTAGGACCCCTAGGAAGTGCCTATGAACCCTTTTTACTCATTTGAATTCTCAAATGTGTTCGAAGAGGCCTTTGGACCCCTTAGGACACACTTGAGCATTCTAATGTGTCAAAAGGGGTCACGAGGAATTCCTAGGGGTCCTAACGCGTGATAAGGCATACTAGGACCCCTAAGAAGTCCTCATCACCTCTTTTGACACATTTGAATGCACAAGTGTGTCCAAAGGTGTCGTAGGACCCCTTAGGACACACTTGAGGGATCTAATGTGTTAAAAGGGGTCACAGGGACTTCCTAGGGGTCCTAACATGTGATAAGGTGTACTATGACCCCTAGGAAGTCCTTATGACCCCTTTTGACACATTTTAATGGTAAAGTATGTCCGAAGGTGTCATAGGACCCCTGAGGACACACTTGAGAGTTCTAATTTTTCAAAAGGGGTCATGGGGACTTCCTACGGGTCATAATGCATGATATGGCATACTAGGACCCCTGGGAATTCCTCATGACCCCTTTTGACACATTTGAATGCTCAAGTGTGTTCAAAGGCATTATAGGACCCCTTAGGAAACACTTGAGCATTCTGATGTGTCAAAAGGGGTGATGGGGACTTCCTAGGGGTCCTAACACATGATAAGGTTTACTAGGACCCCTAGGAATTCCCCATGACCCCTTTTTGACACATTTAAATGCTCAAGTGTGTTCGAAGACATTGTTGGATCCCTTAGGACACACTTGAGCATTCCAATGTGTCCACAGGGGTCATGGGGACTTTCCTAGGGGTCCTAACACACGATAAGACCTATTAGGACCCCTAGGAAGTCCTCATGACTACTTTTGACACATTTGATTGCTCAAGTGTGTCCGAAGGGGTTGTAGGACTCCTTATGACACACTTGACCATTCCAATGTGTCCATAGGGGTCACGGGGACTTCCTAGGGGTCTTAACATGTGATAAGGCCTATTAGGACCCCTAGGAAGTCCTCATGACCCCTTTTGACACATTTAAATGATCAAGTGTGTCTGAAGGGGCCGTAGGACCCCTTAAAACTCACTTGAGCATTCCAATGTGTCCACAAGGGTCACGAGGACTTCCTAAGGGTCCTAACATGTGATAAGGCCTATTAGGACCATTAGGATGTCCCCATGACCCCTTTTGACTCATTTGAATGCTCAAGTGTGTTTGAAGGGGCCGTAGGACACCTTAGGACACACTTGAGCATTCCAATGTGGCCATAGGGGTCACGAGGACTTCCTAAGGGTCCTAACATGCGATGAGGTCTATTAGGATGCATAGGAAATCCTGATGACCCCTTTTGACACATTTGAATGCTCAAGTGTGTCCAAAGGGGCCATAGGACCTCTTAGGATACACTTGAGCATTCTAATATGTCCATAGGGGTCACAGGGTCTTTCGAGGGGTCCTAAAGCATGATAAGGCATACTAGGACCCCTAGGAAGTCCTCATGAACCCTTTTGACACATTTGAATTTTCAAGTGTGTCGGAAGGGGCAATAGGACCCCTTAGGACACACTTAAGCATTATAATGTGTCAAAAGGGGTCACAAGGACTTCCTAGGGGTCCTAATGCGTGATAAGGTATACCAGGACCCCTAGGAAGTCCCCATGACCCCTCTTGAAAAATTTGAATGCTCAAGTGTGTTCAAAGGGGACGTAGGACCCCTTAGGACACACTTGAGCATTCCAATGTGTCCATAGGGGTCATGGGGACTTCCCAAGGGTCCTGACACATGATAAGGCCTATTAGGTCCCCTAGGAAGTCCCCATGACCCTTTTTGACAGAGTTGAATGCTCAAGTGTGTTCGATGGATCCGTAGGACCTCTTAGGACACACTTGAGCATTCCAATGTGACCATAGGGGCCACAAGGACTTGCTAGGGGTCCTATTGCATGATAAGGTGTACTAGGACCCCTAGGAAGTCCTCATGACCCCTTTCAACACATTTTAATGCCCAAGTGTGTCCTAAGGGGCAATAGGACCGCTTAGGCCACACTTGAGTGTTCTAATATGTCAAAAGGGGTCACAAGGACATCCTAGGGGTCCTAACATGTGATAAGGCATACCAGGACCCCTAGGAAGTCCCCATGACCTCTTTTGAAACATTTGAATGCTCAAGTGTCTTTGAAGGGGCTGTAGGACCCCTTAGGACATACTTGAGTATTCAAATGTGTCTATAGGGGTCACGGGGACTTCCCAGGGGTCCTAACATGTGATAAGGCATAATAGGAACCCTAGAAAGTCCTCATGATCGCTTTTGACACATTTGAATGCTCAAGTGTGTCTGAAGGGGCCGTAGGACCCCTAAGGACACACTTGAGTGTTCTAATGTGTCAAATGCAGTCATGGGGACTTCCTAGGGGTCCTAACATGTGATAATGTGTATTAGGACACCTAGGAAGTCTTCATGACCCCTTTCGACACATTTGAATGCTCAAGTGTGTCCGAAGGCATCGTAGGATGCCTTAGGAAACATTTGAGCATTGTAATGTGTCAAAAGGAGACACTGGGAGTTCCTAAGGGTCGTAACGTGCAATAAGGCATACTAGGACCCCTAGGAAATCCCTATGAAACATTTTGACATAGTTGAATGCTCAAGTGTGTCTGAAGGCATCCTAGGACCCCTTAGGACAAACTTGAGGGTTCTAATGTGTCAAAAGGGGTCTCAGAGACTTCCTAGGGGTCCTAACATGTGATAAGGCATACTAGGACCCCTAAGAAGTCGTCATGACCCCTTTTGACACATTTGAGTGTTCAAGTATGTTCGAAGGCATTGTAGGACCCCTTAGGACACAGTTGAGCATTCTAATGTGTCAAAAGGGGTCACAGGAACTTCCTAGGGGTTATAACGCATGATAAGGCATAGTAGGACCCCTAAGAAGTCCTCATGACCCCTTTCAAAACATTTGAATTCTCAAGTGTGTTTGAAGGCATCATAGGACCCCTCAGGACACACTTGAGTTATCTAATGTGTCAAGAGGGGTCACTGGGACTTCTTAAGGGCCTAACGCATGGTAAGGTGTACTAGGACACCTAGGAAGTCCTCATGACCCCTTTTGAAATATTTGAATGCTCAAGTGTGTCCTAAGGCATCGTAGGACCCCTTAGGACACACTTGAGCATTCCAATGTGTCAAAATAGGTCACGGAGACTTCTTAATGGTCCTAACATGTGATAAGGCCTATTAGAACCCCTAGGAAGTCGCCATGACCCCTTCTGATGCATTTGAATGCTCAAGCTTGTCCAAAGGGGCCAAAGGACCCCTTAGGACACACTTGAGCATTCCAATGTGTCCACAGGGGTCAGGGGGACTTCCTAGGGGTCCTAATAGGTGATAAAGACTATGAGCACCCATAGGAAGTCCCCATGACCCTTTTTAACACATTTGAATGCTCAAGTGTGTTCAAAGGGGCCGTAGGACCCCTTAGGACATACTTGAGATTTTAAATGTGTCCATAGGGGTCATAGGGACTTCCTAGGGGTCCTAACACATGATAAGGCCTATTAGGACCCCTAGGAAGTCCCTATGACCCCTTTTGCCACATTTGAATGCTCAAGTGTGTCTGATGGGGCTGTAGGACCCCTTAGGACACACTTGAGCATTCCAATGTGTCCATAGGGGTCATAGGGACTTCCTAGGGGTCCTAACCCGCAATAAAACATATTAGGACCCCTAGGAAGTCCCCATGACCCCTTTTGACACATTTGAATGCCCAAGTGTGTCTGAAGGGGCCGTAGGACCCCTTACAACACACTTGAGCATTCCAATGTGTCCATAAGGGTTACAGGAACATCCTAGGGATCCTAACGCGTGATAAGGCCCTTTAGGATACCTAGGAAGTCCCCATGACCCCTTTCGACACATTTGAATGCTCAATAATGTCCAAAGGGGTTGTAGGACTCCTTAGGACACACTTGAGCATTTCAATGTCTCAAAAGGGGTCAAAAGGACTTTTTTAGGTGTCCTAACATGTGATAAGACATACTAGGACTCCTAGGAAGTCCTCATGACCCCTTTTGACACATTTGAATGCTCAAGTTTGTTCAAAGGCATCGCAGGACCCCTTAGGACACACTTGAGCATTCTAATATGTCAAAAGGGGTCATGCAGAATTCTTAGGGGTCCTAATGCATGATAAGGCATACTAGGTTCCCTAGGAAGTCCTCATGACCCCTTTTGAAATATTTGAATGCTCAAGTGTGTCTGAAGGTGTCATACGACCCCTTAGGACACACTTGAGCATTCTAATGTGTCAAAAGGGGTCACGGGGACTTCCTAAGGGTCCTACCACATGATAAGGCATACTAGGACCCCTAGGAAGTCTTCATGAGCCCTTTTGACATATTTGATTACTCAAGTGTGTTCGAAGGTGTTGTAGGACACCTTAGGACATAGTTGAGCACTCTAATGTGTTAAATGGGGTCATGGGGACTTCCTAGGGGTGCTAACATGTGATAAGTTGTACTAGGACCCTTAGGAAGTCTTCATGACCCCTTTTGAAACATTTGAATGCTCAAGTGTCTTCAAAGACATCATAGGACCCCTTAGGACACACTTGAGTGTTTGAATGTGTCGACAGGGGTCTGGGGGACTTCCTAAGGGTCCTAACGTGCGATAAGGCCTATTTAGACCCCTAGGAAGTCCCGATGACCCCTTTTGAATCATTTGAATGCTGAAGTGTGTCCGAAGGGGCTGTAGGACCCCTTAGGACACACTTGAGCATTCCAATGTGTCCATAGGGGTCATGGGGACATCTTAGGGCTCCTAACATGTGATAAGGCCTATTAGGACCCATAGGAAGTCTCCATGACCTGTTTTAACACATTTAAATGCTCAAGTTTGTCTGAAGGGGTTGTAGGACCCCTTAGGACACACTTGAGCATTCCAATGTGTCCACAGGGGTCACGAGGACTTCCTAGGGGTCCTAACATGTGATAAGGCCTATTAGGACCCCTAGGAAGTCCCCATGACACCTTTTGACACATTTGAATGCTCAAGTGTGTCCAAAGCGGCCGTAGGACCAATTAGGACACACTTGAGCATTCCAATGTGTCCATACGGGTCACAGGGCCTTCCTACGGGTCCTAACACATGATAAGGCCTATTAGGACCCCTAGGAAATCCCCAGGACCCCTTTTGATACATTTCAATGCTCAAATGTGTTCGATGGGGCCATAGGACCCCTTAGGATACACTTGAGTGTTCTAATGTGTTCATAGGGGTCACAGGGTCTTCTTAGGGGTACTAAAGCATGATAAGGGGTACTAGGAACCCAAGGAAGTCCTCATTACCCCTTTCGACACATTTTAATGCTCAAGTGTGTTTGAAGGGACAATATGACAATTTAGGACACACTTGAGCATTCTAATGTGTCAAAAGGGGTCACGGGGACTTCCTAGGTGTCCTAACACATGATAAGACATAGCAGGACTCCTAGGAAGTTTCCATGACCCCTTTTGATAGATTTGAATGCTCAAGTGTGTTCGAAGGGGCCATAGGACCCTTTAGAACATACTTGAGCATTCTAATGTGTCCACAAGTGTCACAGGGACTTCTTAGGGGTCCTAACGTGTGATAAGGCCTATTAGGACCCCTAGGAAGTCCCTATGACCCCTTTTGAAACATTTGAATGCTCAAGTGTGTTCGAAGGTGTTGTAGGACCCCTTAGGAAACACTTGAGCATTCCAATGTGTCAATAGGGGTCACCGGGACTTTGTAGGGGTCCTAACATGTGATAAGGCCTATTAGGACCTTTAGGAAGTCCCCATGACCCCTTTTGACCTAATTGAAAGCACAAGTGTTTTCGAAGGGGCCGTAGGACATTTTAGGACACACTTGAGGATTCTAATGTGTCCATAGGGGTCAAGGGGACTTCCTAGGGGTCCTAACAAGTGATAACGTGTACTAGGACCCCTAAAAAGTTCTCATGACCCATTTTGACACATTTGAATGCTCAAGTGTGTCCAAAGGGGCTGTAGGTCCAAAGGGGCCATAGGACCCCTTAGGACACACTTGAGCATTCTAATGTGTCAAATGGGGTCACGGGGACTTCCTAGGGGTCCTAGCGCATGATAAGGTTTACTAGGACAACTAGAAAGTTCTCATGACCCCATTTGACATATTTGAATGCTCAAGTGTGTCCAAAGGCATCATAGGACCACTTAGGACACACTTGAGCATTCTAATATGTCAAAAGGGGTCATGGGGACTTCCTAGGGGTCGTAACAGGTGATAAGGTGTACTAGGACCCCTAGGAAGTCCCTATGAACCCTTTTGACACATTTGAATGCTCAAGTGTTTCCAAAGAGCTCGTAGGACCCCTTAGGACACACTTGAGTATTCTAATGTGTCAAAAGGGGTCACAAGGACTTCCTAGGGTTGCTAACGCATGATAAGGTGTACTAGGACCCCTAGGAAGTCCTCATGACCCCATTTGACACATTTGAATGCTCAAGTGTGTCTGAAGGCATCGTAGGACCCCTTAGGAAACACTTGAGTGTTCTAATGTGTCAAAAGGGGTCATGGGGACTTTCTAGGTGTCATAATGAATGATAAGGCATACTAGGACCCCTAGGAAGTTCTCATGACCCCTTTTGACACATTGGAATGCTCAAGTGTGTCGTAAGGGGTAATGGGGACTTCCTAGGGGTCCTAATGTGTGATAAGGCCTATTAGGACCCTTAAGAAGTCCCCATGACCCCTTTTGACACATTTGAATGCTTAAGAGTGTCCGAAGGGAATCTAGGACCCTGTAGGACACACTTGAGCATTCCAATGTGTCCATAGGGGTCATGGGGACTTCCTAGGGTTCCAAACACATAATAAGGCCTATTAGGACCCCTACGAAGTCCCTATGACCCTTTTTGACAAAATTGAATGCTCAAGTCTATCCGAAGGCTCCGTAGGACCCCTTAGGATACACTTGATCATTTCAATGTGTGAAAAGGGGTCACGGGGACTTCCTAGGGGTCCTAACACATGATAAGGCCTATTAGGACCCCTAGGAAGTCCCCATGACCCCTTTTGACATAGTTGAATGCTCAAGTGTGTCTGAAGGGGCCGTAGGACCTCTTAGGAGACACTTGAGCATTCCAATGTGACCACAGGGGTCACGAGGACTTCCTAGGCATCCTAACACGTGATAAGGCCTATTAGGACTCCTAGGAAGTCCCCATTAGCCTTTTTGACACATTTGAATGCTCAAGTGTGTCCGAAGGGGTCGTAGGACACCTTAGGACACTCTTGAGAGTTCCAATGTTTCCATAGGGGTCACGAGGACTATCTAGGGGTCCTAATGCATGATATGGCCCATTAGGACACTGAGGAAGTCCCCATGGCCCTTTTGACATATTTGAATACTCAATTGTGTTTGAAGGGGCCGTAGGATCCCTTAGGAAACACTTGAGCATTCCAATGTCTCAAAAGGAGTCACGGGGACTGTCTTAGGGGTTGTAACACGTGATAAGATGTACTAGGACCCCTAGGAAGTCCTCATGTCCCCTTTTGACACATTTGAATGGTCAAGTTTGTTTGAAGGTGTCGTAGGACCCCTTAGGACACACTTGAGTAGTCTAATGTGTCCAAAGGGGTCACAGGGACTTCCTAGGGGTCTTAATAGGTGATAAGGCATACTAGGGCCCCTAGGAAGTCCTCATGACTCCTTTTGACACATTTGAATGCTTAAGTGTGTCCGAAGGCATCATAGGACCCCTTAGGACACACTTGAGCATTCTAATGTGTCAAAAGGGGTCACAGGGACTTCCTAAGGGTCCTAACACATGATAACGCGTACTAGGATCTCTAGGAAGTCCTCATCACCCCTTTCGACACATTTGAATGTTGAAGTGTGTCCGAAGGCATTATAGGACCCCTTGGGACACACTCAAGCATTCTAATGTGTCAAAAGGGGTCATGGGGACTTCTTCAGGGTCCTAACGCGTGACAAGGTGTACTAGGACCCTTGGAAATTTCCCATGACCTCTTTTGACACATTTAAATGCTTAAGTGTGTTCGAAGGCATCGTAGAACCCCTCAGGACACACTTGAGCATTCTAATGTGTCAAAAGGGGTCATGCAGACTTCCTAGGGGTCCTAACACATGATAAGGTGTACTAGGACCCCTAGGAAGTCCTCATGGCCCCTTTTGACACATTTGAATGGTCAAGTGTGTCTAAGGGCATTGTAGGACCCCCTAGGACACACTTGAGCATTCCAATGTGTCCACAGGGGTCACGAGGACTTCTTAAAGGGTCCTAACACACGATAAGGTCTATTAGGACACCTAGGAAGTCCTCATGACCCTTTTTGACACATTTGAATACTCAAGTGTGTCTAAAGGGGCCATAGGACCCCTTATGATACATTTAAGCATTCTACTATGTCCATAGGAGTCACAGGGACTTCCTAGGGTTTCTAACACATGATAAGGCCTATTAGGACCCCCTAGGAAGTCCCCATGACCCATTTTGACACATTTAAATACTCAAGTATGTCTAAAGGGGCCATAGGACCTATTAGGACACACTTGAGCATTCCAATATGTCCACAGCGGTCACGAGGACTTCCTAGGGGTCCTAACGTGCGATAAGACCTATTAGGACCCCTAGGAAGTCCCCATGACCCCTTTTGACACATTTGAATGCTCAAGCATGTTCGAAGGGGCCATAGAACCCCTTAGGAAACATTTGAGCTTTCTAATTTATCCATAGGGGTCACGGAGACTTCCTAGGGGTCCTAACATGCGATAAGGCCTATTAGGACCCCTAGGAAATCCCCATGACCCCTTTTGACACATTTGAATACTCAAGCATGTCTGAAGGGGCCGTAGGACCCCTTAGGATACACTTGAGCATTCTAATGTGTTCATGGGGGTCACAAGGACTTCCTAGGTGTCCTAAAGCATGATAAGGCATACTAGGAACCCTAGGAAGTCCTCATGACCACTTTTGACAAATTTGAATGCTCAAGTGTGTCCAAAGGGGAAATAGGACCTCTTAGGACACACTTGAGCATTCTAATGTGTGAAAAGGCGTCACGGGGACTTTCTAGGGGTCCTAACACGTGATAAGACGTACTAGGACCCCTTGGAAGTCTCCATGTCCTCTTTTGACACAATTGAATGTTGAAGTGTGTACGAAGGGTCCGTAGGACCCATTAGGATACACTTGAGCATTCTAATGTGTCCATAGGGGTTAGATGGACTTTCTAGGAGTCCTAACGTGTGATAAGGCATACTAGGACCCCTAGAAAGGTGTCATGACCCCTTTTGACACATTTGAATGTTCAAGTGTGTCTGAAGGGGCCATAGGACCCCTTAGGACACACTTGATCACACTAATGTGTCAAATGGGGTCACGGGGACTTTTTAGGGGTCCTAACACAGGATAAGGTGTACTAGGACCCCTAGGAATTCCTCATGACCCCTTTTGACACATTTGATGCTCAAGTGTGTTCGAAGGCATCGTAGGACCACTTAGGACACATTGAAGCATTGTAATGTGTCAAAAGTGGTCACGGGGAATTCTTATGGGTCCTACCATGTGATAAGGCATACTAGGAGCCCAATGATGTCCCTATGACCCCTTTTGACACATTTGAATGCTCAAGAGTGTCCGAAGATGCCACAGGATCCCTTAGGACACATTTGAGTGTTCTAATGTGTCAAAAGGGGTCACAAGGACTTCCTAGGGTCCTAACATGTGATAAGGTGTACTAGGACCCCTAGGAAGTCCTCATGAACCCTTTTGACACATTTGAATGCTCAAGTGTGTTTGAAGGTGTTTTAGGACCCCTTAGGACACACTTGAGGGTTCTTATGTTGCAAAAGTGGTCATAGGAACTTCTTAGGATTCCTAACACGTGATAGGGCGTACTAGGACCCCTAGGAAGTCCTCATGATGCTTTTTGACACATTTGAATGCTCAAGTATGTCTGAAGGCATCGTAGGTACCCTTAGGACACACTTGAGCATTTTAATGTGTCAAAAGGCATCACGGGGACTTCTTAGGGGTCCTAACACATGATAAGGCGTACTAAGACCCCTAAGAAGTCCTCATGACCCCTTTTGTCACATTTGAATGCTCAAGTGTGTTCAAAGGCATTATAGGACCCCTTATGACACACTTGAACATTCTAATGTGTCAAAAGGGGTCACGGGGACTTCCTAGGTGTCCTAACACATGATAAGGCGTACTAGGAGACCTAGAAAGTCCTCATGAACCCTTTTGACACATTTGAATGCTCAAGTGTGTCCTAAGGCATCGTAGGATCCCTTAGGACACACTTGAGAATTCTAATGTGTCAAAAGGGGTCACGGGGACTTCCTAGGGGTCCTAACACATGATAAGGCCTATTAAGATCCCTAGGAAGTCCCCATGATCCATTTTGACACATTTGAATGTTAAAGTGTGTCTGAAGGGGCTGTAGGACCCCTTAGGACACACTTGAGTGTTTCTATGTGTCCACAGAGGTAACAGGGACTTCCTAGGGATCCTAACGCATGATAAGGCCTATTAGGACCACTAAGAAGTCCCCATGACCACTTTTGACACATTTGAATGCTTAAGTGTGTCCGAAGGGTCCATAGGACCCCTTAGGATATAATTGAGCATTCCAATGTGTCCATAGGGGTCATGGGGACTTCCTAGGGGTCCTAACACATGATAAGGCCTATTAGGTCCCCTAGGAAGTCCCTATGACCCATTTTGACACATTTTAATGCTCAAGTGTGTCTGAAGGGGCAGTAGGACCCCTTAGGACACACTTGAGCATTCCAACATGTCAAAAGGGGTCATGGGCACTTCTTAGGGGTCCTAATGTGTGATAAGGCCTATTAGGAACCCTAAGAAGTCTCCATGACCACTTTTGACACATTTGAATGCTCAAGTATGTCTGAAGGGGCCATAGGACCCCTCAGGATAGATTTGAGCATTCTAATATGTCCACAGGGGTCACAGGGACTTCCTAGGGGTCCTAACCTATGATAAGGCATATTAGGACCCCTAGCAAGTCTCCATGACCCCTTTTGGCACATTTGAATGTTGAAGTGTGTCTGAAGGGGCTGTAGGACCCCTTAGGACACACTTGAGGATTATAATGTGTCCATAGGGGTCATGGGGACTTTCTAGGGGTCCTAACACATGATAAGGTGTACTAGGACCCCTTAGGACACACTTGAGCATTCTAATGTGTCAAAAGGGGTCACACAGACTTCTTAGGGGTCCTAATGCATGATAAGGTGTACCAGGACCCCTAGGAAGCCCCATGACTCTTTTTGATACATTTGAATGCTCAAGTGTGTCTGAAGGGGCCGTAGGACCCCTCAGGACACACTTGAGTGTTCTAATGTGTCCACAAGGGTCATGAGGACTTCCCAGGGGTCCTAATGTGTGATAAGGCCTTCTTAAACTTGTGTGATTTGTTGTGCTGCAAACAACCATAATTAGAATTACATTTACACAAGTCTGTCTTAAGATAAGGCATAACTTCTTTCTTCTTCTTCCTATTGATTCTTTCTGTACAGAGATCACTGTTAATCTCCTTGATAAACTGAACCAATTGAGGAAAAGTGACATCACTGATAGTCATATCAGGAGTCTCAAGAATACTTTTTAAAATCTTTTCCCTGTAATAAGATTGCATCTGATAGGGAAAACCTTCAAGGAATGTATTGTACATCCACTGGTTATTGTTGGTTTGACCAGAGAGATAAAAATTAGAGTACTGTTCAGAACAGTAGGCGTCAAGTTGCTTCATGTCACAGAGATGATTTTCAACAAATCTCTTGTGAGCTGCTCTTTTTTCATTATCATACTGACCAACAAACATTCTATACAAAGAACTACAAACATCATTCACACCTTGATGGATTAGATCATCTTTATACTCTGGCTTCAGAGTATCCCATGCAGATGATGATCTTGAAGTCGATTGGGAATCTCATTCTCCCAGATCGCATGCTTACTAAGTGGGGTTGTCACTTAGACGAGTTACTATCCTCTCGGAATAAAAGGACGCATGGATCCCACCATGGTAAAAAGAAGGATAAGGTTCTTCCTTTAAAGACCTACGTGTTACCCTTCACGTGTCAAAAAGATGCTTTGTTCTTATCATTCGTAGTTGTCTGGGATTCAGTCATCTTGGTTCGTTCTGTTACTCGGGATTATAGTAGTGCTACCTTCCCTGCCTCTAAACACGGCTTAACACGCCTTCAACAACGAGGACTTACTTCACACAGAATCCAACCAGAACACCAAAGATTCAAGAATCGAGATCCACACAAAAGAACACAATACTTTTAAATGGAACTGTAAGAGAAGCAAAGTTTTTGAAACAAGGTATGCAAACTAAAATGAATGCTTATATATCACAACCAGGCTCTGATACCAACTTTTGGGACAAGCTCCGAGAAACATAGAACACACTATCTTTCATTAAATCGGGCGCTTGATGCATACATAGATAATAATGCATATGATCTTGAGGATATATTTTACCATTGGGCTCAATCTTGGTGCCAATAAATATTAAACTTTCAGAACACCAACTCAACTTTGTAGGATTGAGACACAAACCATTAGTTTGACAAATAGAGAGGAACTTTTTCAAGTGTTCCATATGGGACTTATGATCTTGACTGAAAATCAATATATCATCAATGTATGGTTGGATAAATTTAGCATAAGGAGCAAATATAGAATCCATACATTTCTGAAAAATAGAGGGTGCAGTCTTTATACCAAATGGTAATACACACCATTCAAACAGACCTTGTGGAACAGAGAATGCTGTCTTATATCTGTCTGTCTCTGCAACTGCAATTTGCCAAAACCCTTTAGTCAAGTCAAACTTTGAAAACACATTACAACCTTGAATTCGCTGCCAGATGTAATCTTTGCTAGGTAGGGGATGTCTATTATCTTCTAAACAGACATTCTATGCAGTTGCGTGATATTCATTCCTTTGCTTTAGAAAGGATTCCTGTTTGGATGTTTTGTAGTTTCCAGACTTTGTCAGAGCCACACACTGAAAAAGCTTTTGTTCGATGTAAAAGACGAATCCTCTGGAAAGAAGAATCCCTTGAAGATAAGTTCGACCGTATAAGTATTTGCATATAGGTCATATCATTTGTGGTATAGAACCTTTGTATAGAAAAGGCATTCCTGCTACTGCCTTAATGACTCTTCTTGATGCTCGTCATAATAATTATTCTGATATGATTATGGGAGGTATTTCTGCCCCTATGGCTGCTGGAGCCACAGCATTTGATGTTGTCCCGAACTTTGCTATAAGTCTATTAGATGACCATCTTGATAAGATTTTAATGTTTCAATTTGGAACTCAGTACCTAAACATGAAGCCTGGATCTAGAACACATGCTTTGTTCTTTGCCTTGTATGGTAGGTTGTTTAACACAACTATTCCTATTGTGAAGGATCCAAGAAGTGATAAATCCCAAGTTAGGTATTCTCTGTTATGGCAAATAGATACTAAAGGAGCACAGCTCACTGTTCCAAAAATGGTCAATCTATCCGAGATCAAAGTTCCTAAAGAATGGATTGTAGATGTAAGAGCTTTAAAACAGTTAGATTCTCCCAAGAACCTTACTGTTATTTCCAAAGTTCATGAAACCCCTACTGAAGCTCGTATTTTATTTGTTTCTGAACATTTGTCTGCATCTAGCTCTTCCAGTGTGAATTCCAGTTTCAATTATAAAGATCATCCTTTACAAAGATCAGGAATCTTCTGACAGATTCATTGATTCAGCGAGAAGCTTGTCATCCCAGTGACCCTGAGATTCAAAGCCATTTGCACCATTCAGTTACCAGTGCTACATCATTTGAGTGGCCGATCAATATCCTTAGCAGTACACACATCCCTGATCAGACATCTTGGTTACAAAGAGAAAATCCTTTTTGTGATTTCTTCCGAGGAGTATTTCCACACTGCCATGATCTAATGCCTATGGATTCTAACTATGGTTATCTGTTTAAGATTAAATTTTGGTCTTATGCTACTAATCCTAATGAAGTTAAATTCTTCAGTTCTTTGACAAATCATGTTGACATGATGAACATCTCTATTCTGATCATTGTTAAATTCATTCATCATAACTTGATATCTATCATCTTCATGTCCATCAATAATGTCGATCACATTATTCCATAAATGAAACAAAATGTTACCTTGATCATGTTCAAGATCTGTATGAAGATTCGGCTGAAACACTGGATTATCAGGGACTTGAACTGACAAGCTATTCACATGCCTTTCATGCTGAGCAATCAACCTTTCACCAATTTGTTCTTCTCTCTGAAGAATTCTGTATCTTCTCATCCAATCATTCCAATCACCAGGTTCATTATCAAGAACAATTTCAATGTTAGACCTGATATCTTGTTGACTGTCTAAAATAGTAGATCTAAGATTGGGATGGATAACTCTAGGTTCATTGACTGTCTAAAACAGTAGATCTAAGATTGGGATGGATAACTCTAGGTTCATTTTCTTCATTAACACTGTTCTGAGAAAGAGAATTAACAGTATGAGAATAACAACCTTCATGACTAAGGAAGTTAGCTAAGACATTCTTAGTACCTTCAATATGCTCAGTATCAAAATCAAAAGTATCAAGAAACTGTGCCCATCTAAGCAATCTTGCTCTAACAACTTTGTTTTTAGATTCCTTCTTAAAGAAACCGGGCAAGTTCTGTAAATCACTTCTTAACAAGAATTTCTGATCACCAATAAATAACTGAAATTTCTCATCACTTTCTATATCAGTTATACTGATATCATCTGAATCTGAGTTTTCAAAAACAACTGTCAAAGGAAGAGAATCAAGGTTACCATGAGTTAACCTTCTAACTCGCTTAGACTTTTTATTCTTTTCCTTATCAGGACACTTATTTGCAAAATGAGGACCTTTGCAAATATAACAGATAGGAGTAAAATTCTTTTTCCTAACCTTTCTCTGATTTCTCAAAAAGACTTTCTTCTTTCGGAAAGGTTTAGAATACTTACTGTATGCCTTCTTATCATAATGCTTAAACTTTTTCTTCTTAAACTTGTGTGATTTGTTGTGCTGCAAACAACCATAATTAGAATTACATTTACACAAGTCTGTCTTAAGATAAGGCATAACTTCTTTCTTCTTCTTCCTATTAATCTCCTTGATAAACTGAACCAATTGAGGAAAAGTGACATCACTGATAGTCATATCAGGAGTCTCAAGAATAATTTTTAAAATCTTTTCCCTGTAATAAGATTGCATCTGATAGGGAAAACCTTCAAGGAATGTATTGTACATCCACTGGTTATTGTTGGTTTGACCAGAGAGATAAAAATTAGTGTACTGTTCAGAACAGTAGGCGTCAAGTTGCTTCATGTCACAGAGACGATTTTCAACAAATCTCTTGTGAGCTGCTCTCTTTTCATTATCATACTGACCAACAAACATTCTATACAAAGAACTACAAACATCATTCACACCTTGATGGATTAGATCATCTTTATGTTACCTTGATCATGTTCAAGATCTGTATGAAGATTCGGCTGAAACACTGGATTATCAGGGACTTGAACTGACAAGCTATTCACATGCCTTTCATGCTGAGCAATCAACCTTTCACCAATTTGTTCTTCTCTCTGAAGAATTCTGTATCTTCTCATCCAATCATTCCAATCACCAGGTTCATTATCAAGAACAATTTCAATGTTAGACCTGATATCTTGTTGACTGTCTAAAACAGTAGATCTAAGATTGGGATGGATAACTCTAGGTTCATTTTCTTCATTAACACTGTTCTGAGAAAGAGAATTAACAGTATGAGAATAACAACCTTCACGACTAAGGAAGTCAGCTAAGACATTCTTAGTACCTTCAATATGCTCAGTATCAAAATCAAAAGTATCAAGAAACTGTGCCCATCTAAGCAATCTTGCTCTAACAACTTTGTTTTTAGATTCCTTCTTAAAGAAACCGGGCAAGTTCTGTAAATCACTTCTTAACAAGTCTGTACAGAAAGAATCAATAGGAAGAAGAAGAAAGAAGTTATGCCTTATCTTAAGACAGACTTGTGTAAATGTAATTCTAATTATGGTTGTTTGCAGCACAACAAATCACACAAGTTTAAGAAGAAAAAGTTTAAGCATTATGATAAGAAGGCTTGTTTCACCAAATTTTGAATCTCCTTATTGGATAAGAGATTAATGAAACTATGAGGCTTATCACAATTAACAACTACTTGCATCTCTATCAACTTACAGATAGCTTTAGACTTATAAGACAGAAATCCTAAATCACCATATATCTCTTGCCATTTCTTTTTAGGAAGTTTAAATCTTTCACTAGGCAATTCTAAATCATTACTATCAGTCTGTGACATGAAGCAACTTGACGCCTACTGTTCTGAACAGTACACTAATTTTTATCTCTCTGGTCAAACCAACAATAACCAGTGGATGTACAATACATTCCTTGAAGGTTTTCCCTATCAGATGCAATCTTATTACAGGGAAAAGATTTTAAAAAGTATTCTTGAGACTCCTGATATGACTATCAGTGATGTCACTTTTCCTCAATTGGTTCAGTTTATCAAGGAGATTAACAGTGATCTCTGTACAGAAAGAATCAATAGGAAGAAGAAGAAAGAAGTTATGCCTTATCTTAAGACAGACTTGTGTAAATGTAATTCTAATTATGGTTGTTTGCAGCACAACAAATCACACAAGTTTAAGAAGAAAAAGTTTAAGCATTATGATAAGAAGGCATACAGTAAGTATTCTAAACCTTTCCGAAAGAAGAAAGTCTTTTTGAGAAATCAGAGAAAGGTTAGGAAAAAGAATTTTACTCCTATCTGTTATATTTGCAAAGGTCCTCATTTTGCAAATAAGTGTCCTGATAAGGAAAAGATAGTTAGAGTGTCTTAGTTTTGCATAGTCCTGCATAGTCTTTAGGTAAGAAAGACATAGAGAGTATGCTCTCTTCCTGAAGGAAGATCAGAAATCAGACTGTCGATCTTATAGCATGTCTGTAGAATCTGAGTCTTGTAAATCAGCCTGTTGTGGTTTGATAATAGTCCTGGTTATTATCATATGCATTATTATCTATGTATGCATCAAGCGCCCGATTTAATGAAAGATAGTGTGTTCTATGTTTCTCGGAGCTTGTCCCAAAAGTTGGTATCAGAGCCTGGTTGTGATATATAAGCATTCATTTTAGTTTGCATACCTTGTTTCAAAAACTTTGCTTCTCTTACAGTTCCATTTAAAAGTATTGTGTTCTTTTGTCTGGATCTCGATTCTTGAATCTTTGGTGTTCTGGTTGGATTCTGTGTGAAGTAAGTCCTCATTGTTGAAGGCGTGTTAAGCCGTGTTTAGAGGCAGGGAAGGTAGCACTACTATAATCCCGAGTAACAGAACGAACCAAGATGACTGAATCCCAGACAACTACGAACGATATCAATACTGGAGAAGAAGAACTGGTAAGTCTCAGCTCTGTTTTTGATCAAGTTCAAAATGTCAATATAGATAATCCTTTTCAGTCTGATAGTAATGATTTAGAATTGCCTAGTGAAAGATTTAAACTTCCTAAAAAGAAATGGCAAGAGATATATGGTGATTTAGGATTTCTGTCTTATAAGTCTAAAGCTATCTGTAAGTTGATAGAGATGCAAGTAGTTGTTAATTGTGATAAGCCTCATAGTTTCATTAATCTCTTATCCAATAAGGAGATTCAAAATTTGGTGAAACAAGCCAAGCAAAAAAATGGTTATAAGTATTTGCATATAGGTCATATCATTTGTGGTATAGAACCTTTGTATAGAAAAGGCATTCCTGCTACTGCCTTAATGACTCTTCTTGATGCTCGTCATAATAATTATTCTGATATGATTATGGGAGGTATTTCTGCCCCTATGGCTGCTGGAGCCACAGCATTTGATGTTGTCCCGAACTTTGCTATAAGTCTATTAGATGACCATCTTGATAAGATTTTAATGTTTCAATTTGGAACTCAGTACCTAAACATGAAGCCTGGATCTAGAACACATGCTTTGTTCTTTGCCTTGTATGGTAGGTTGTTTAACACAACTATTCCTATTGTGAAGGATCCAAGAAGTGATAAATCCCAAGTTAGGTATTCTCTGTTATGGCAAACAGATACTAAAGGAGCACAGCTCACTGTTCCAAAAATGGTCAATCTATCCGAGATCAAAGTTCCTAAAGAATGGATTGTAGATGTAAGAGCTTTAAAACAGTTAGATTCTCCCAAGAACCTTACTGTTATTTCCAAAGTTCATGAAACCCCTACTGAAGCTCGTATTTCATTTGTTTCTGAACATTTGTCTGCATCTAGCTCTTCCAGTGTGAATTCCAGTTTCAATTATAAAGATCATCCTTTACAAAGATCAGGATCTACTTTGTTACAGCGCAAGCCTTTGCATTCTTGCTATCATCCTGATGCTGTTCCTAATCCTCATGGATCTTTATTTTGTACCATCTGTAATTTGTCTTTTGATGAACGTCCCTTTGTGACTAATCCCTTGACACAGCAACTTCCTCAGTGTCCTCATCCTCAGTTTACAGAACTAGATGATGGAAGTATGCAATGCATTCACTGTTCTTTTGTTAAACCAGTTTTCCATGTGCATATGTTGATGTCTGGTAATAAAACTAGCTTTACCGAAGCTAATTTTGTTGAACCTACTGTTCCACCTTTACATGACTTTTTGCTGAATGATGATAAGTTTGCTATCCCATTCTGGCCTCATCATGTAATTGCCTCAGGACAGCCTGAAGCCACTACACAGACCAAAATGTTAAATTATGCTAATCTGTGTATCCGAAAAGCTTTGGTCCTACAAGCCGACATGCACCAGAAAGCCCTGCAAGCTGAATTAAACCGTCAGAAAACTGAAGCCAGTGTCAATGCCAATTTCCACAATATTCTTGCAAGTTTACATTCTATTGAGTCTAAGCTCAATAATGTTGTTAATACTTCTATGGCTAGTGATTTGAATATTCTTAAGCGTGACTATGCTGCTTTTAAGCAGACTGCTGAAGCGTGGTGGGCCAATAACCCATCTATTCCAATTTCTCAGATTCAAACAGTCACCCAGACTACTGCCAAGATTGAACAGACTACTACTCAGATCCGTAGTCAGCAGTTAGCCGATAGCCATGGAATTTCCCAGATAATTCCTAGTGTTGTTTCCAAAGTTGAACAAGTTTTTGATTCAACTACCCAATCCAAATCTTCCACTACCTGTCATTTTCCTGATTCTTCTTATGATGTTGCTCGACTGCAAAGTCAGTTAAAAGATAAAGGCTTAGTTCTCCATACTCCAAAGCCTAAGTTAGAAGAATTTGACCCTGTCACAGGAACATGGAAATTTGTGAATATGATGCAACAACAGCATGAACCTCTTCAGGTGTTTTCAGAAACAGTTCCACCTTTGATTAATTTTGATGATTTTGATCCTCTGAAAAATAAAGCCACAGTTGATGCTTTTAGAACATGGGTTGATAATGCTATTCATTCTCAGAATTTAACCCAAGAGCAAGCATTAAGAAAAGCTTTAAATGCTTTGACTGGTATAGCCAGAACTGCATGGGATATTCTGAAGCCAGAGTATAAAGATGATCTAATCCATCAAGGTGTGAATGATGTTTGTAGTTCTTTGTATAGAATGTTTGTTGGTCAGTATGATAATGAAAAGAGAGCAGCTCACAAGAGATTTGTTGAAAATCGTCTCTGTGACATGAAGCAACTTGACGCCTACTGTTCTGAACAGTACACTAATTTTTATCTCTCTGGTCAAACCAACAATAACCAGTGGATGTACAATACATTCCTTGAAGGTTTTCCCTATCAGATGCAATCTTATTACAGGAAAAAGATTTTAAAAAGTATTCTTGAGACTCCTGATATGACTATCAATGATGTCACTTTTCCTCAATTGGTTCAGTTTATCAAGGAGATTAACAGTGATCTCTGTACAGAAAGAATCAATAGGAAGAAGAAGAAAGAAGTTATGCCTTATCTTAAGACAGACTTGTGTAAATGTAATTCTAATTATGGTTGTTTGCAGCACAACAAATCACACAAGTTTAAGAAGAAAAAGTTTAAGCATTATGATAAGAAGGCATACAGTAAGTATTCTAAACCTTTCCGAAAGAAGAAAGTCTTTTTGAGAAATCAGAGAAAGGTTAGGAAAAAGAATTTTACTCCTATCTGTTATATTTGCAAAGGTCCTCATTTTGCAAATAAGTGTCCTGATAAGGAAAAGAATAAAAAGTCTAAGCGAGTTAGAAGGTTAACTCATGGTAACCTTGATTCTCTTCCTTTGACAGTTGTTTTTGAAAACTCAGATTCAGATGATATCAGTATAACTGATATAGAAAGTGATGATGAAGATATGGACAATCAAGTGTTTAATGTCCATCAACAAGAAACAGATTCAGAGTTAGATTTTCACTCTGCTGCATCTTCATCAGGTTCAGGTTCAGATTCAGAAATCTCTTATTTCTGTAACATGTTTTTCTGCAATATGTTTAGATCTGGTTTTGGTAGAGGTCAACCCCTCTATGAACAAGCAAGACTGAGAGGTCAGTCTTTAACTCAGATAAATCCAGATTGGTTGAAACCAAGTCCTTCTGAGAAGCTTCAACAGCTGATGTTAAAACAGAATGAATTAACTCAGAAGAGAAATCAGTTTTTGACTCCTCATCAACATGAAAAGTTGATGAATGATTTGAAAAAGATAGATTCAGATATTGCTAAGTTATTTGAAGAAAATCCTGAATTGTCTGAAGTATCTGATCTAATGTGTTTTGAAAAGATGTCTCTTTCACAGGAAAAGCCAAGTTCAAGTTCTTCTCATGGCTATGTTGTTAATCCTGTTGCTCAAAGAGCATTCCAGAAAAGTTCTCGACACATATGGTTACAAGATCGTCTCGCATTCTTGTATACTGTGAGAACTGATGTGATAAAAGAAATTGCCAGTGTGCAAAAAGAAATTGCTGAACTTTCTCGTGCAGCAATTAATCCTCTTGAGGAGTACCTATTTGATAAATCAAATACAGATGAATCAGCCCAACCACTTACAGAAGAAGAAGCAGCTGATCCAAAGCAAGCCTTTGCCTATCTGAAGGGTATGTCTAACCCTTGTCCTGCTTTTCTATTGACTATCAAATTACCTGGTTTAAAGCCCTACACATTGTGTGCTTTACTTGATTCTGGAGCTGATTGTAACATTGCCCATTCTGAATGCTTTCCTCGAGATTGTTGGAAATCTACTGCAACCACTATCCACTCCGTAAGTCATAAGGACAACCCTATCCATTTTCAAGCTGTAGTCCCTATTCAGTTTCCCTCTAATACCTATACAGCCACATTTCTACAGTATCCTGTCAAACTGTATGACTGTATTATAGGTAGCGAAACCTTACAGCAATGGAGTCCTTACACAGTTGGTGTTGCAGGTTCTCATATAAGTTTTTCATTTGGGTCAGTTCCCCAAATTAATGAACAAAGGATCTATTCTCCGAAGTTGTCTTTACCAACTCCTGCAAAAGTTGTTCTTCCTGGTTCCCGTGTCTGGTTTGTCAACCAGTCTCTTTTCACCCGGGGGGAATTAGAGCAAATTCAGAAAGATTTTACTGATACTGTCTTGACCAAAGATTTGAATAAGTATTCCAGAAAGTTTGTTTGCACTTTTCCTTTGAAAAAAGATCTCAGTGGTATTGAGATTACACCTAAGTGCAAAGCTAACTACTATATTTTGTCAAGAGCAGAACAGGAGCTCTGTGAAAAGGAGATTACAGATCTACTTGGAAAAGGTATAATCCGACCTAGTAATAGTCCATTTTCTTGTCATGCAATGTATGTTCCAAAGAAAGACGAGAATGGAAATGAATTAGAAGAAAAAAGGTTAGTTGTGAATTACAAGCCTTTGAATGTCTGTTTAGAAGATAATAGACATCCCCTACCTAGCAAAGATTACATCTGGCAGCGAATTCAAGGTTGTAATGTGTTTTCAAAGTTTGACTTGACTAAAGGGTTTTGGCAAATTGCAGTTGCAGAGACAGACAGATATAAGACAGCATTCTCTGTTCCACAAGGTCTGTTTGAATGGTGTGTATTACCATTTGGTATAAAGACTGCACCCTCTATTTTTCAGAAATGTATGGATTCTATATTTGCTCCTTATGCTAAATTTATCCAACCATACATTGATGATATATTGATTTTCAGTCAAGATCATAAGTCCCATATGGAACACTTGAAAAAGTTCCTCTCTATTTGTCAAACTAATGGTTTGTGTCTCAATCCTACAAAGTTGAGTTGGTGTTCTGAAAGTTTAATATTTATTGGCACCAAGATTGAGCCCAATGGTAAAATATATCCTCAAGATCATTTGTTAAGAAATATTCAGAAGATTGAGGTTACTGACAAAAAGAGTTTGCAAAGATTTCTCGGCATGGTTAATTATGTCGCAGGTTATTTTCAGAATATAGCAGAAGCTCGAAAAGAGTTGAACAAGCTTCTGAAGAAGAACTCTCCTCCATGGTCAGATGTTCATAATGAAGCCATCGCTAAAATCAAGCAACAATGTCAACAGTTGCCACCCTTAAAGTTACCTGGTAAAGGTAAGAAAATTGTACAAACAGATGCTAGTCATTCTGCTTGGGGTGCTGTTTTGCTTGAATTGTCTGAACATAATGGTAAGGATAGAGAAGAAATTGTCAGGTATGAATCAGGATCTTTTAAAGGATCTGAAATGAACTACCACAGTACTCATAAAGAACTTTTAGCTGTAGTTCATGCTTTTGAGAAATTTCAGTTATTTATTGGTGATCAGAAATTCTTGTTAAGAAGTGATTTACAGAACTTGCCCGGTTTCTTTAAGAAGGAATCTAAAAACAAAGTTGTTAGAGCAAGATTGCTTAGATGGGCACAGTTTCTTGATACTTTTGATTTTGATACTGAGCATATTGAAGGTACTAAGAATGTCTTAGCTGACTTCCTTAGTCGTGAAGGTTGTTATTCTCATACTGTTAATTCTCTTTCTCAGAACAGTGTTAATGAAGAAAATGAACCTAGAGTTATCCATCCCAATCTTAGATCTACTGTTTTAGACAGTCAACAAGATATCAGGTCTAACATTGAAATTGTTCTTGATAATGAACCTGGTGATTGGAATGATTGGATGAGAAGATACAGAATTCTTCAGAGAGAAGAACAAATTGGTGAAAGGTTGATTGCTCAGCATGAAAGGCATGTGAATAGCTTGTCAGTTCAAGTCCCTGATAATCCAGTGTTTCAGCCGAATCTTCATACAGATCTTGAACATGATCAAGGTAACATTTTGTTTCATTTATGGAATAATGTGATCGACATTATTGATGGACATGAAGATGATAGATATCAAGTTATGATGAATGAATTTAACAATGATCAGAATAGAGATGTTCATCATGTCAACATGATTTGTCAAAGAACTGAAGAATTTAACTTCATCAGTCATGTTAATTGGAATACTAACAGTTTGGATGTTTCCAAGGATATTTATGTTTGTCTCAGAGATCGTCATTTCTCTGCTGGTAGAAATCTTCTGACAGATTCATTGATTCAGCGAGAAGCTTGTCATCCCAGTGACCCTGAGATTCAAAGCCATTTGCACCATTCAGTTACCAGTGCTACATCATTTGAGTGGCCGATCAATATCCTTAGCAGTACACACATCCCTGATCAGACATCTTGGTTACAAAGAGAAAATCCTTTTTGTGATTTCTTCCGAGGAGTATTTCCACACTGCCATGATCTAATGCCTATGGATTCTAACTATGGTTATCTGTTTAAGATTAAATTTTGGTCTTATGCTACTAATCCTATAAACAGATATGTGTTTGATATTTTTGGTCCACAGCAGCAACAAGTTGATTCTATGCAGTTGCGTGATATTCATTCCTTTGCTTTAGAAAGGATTCCTGTTTGGATGTTTTGTAGTTTCCAGACTTTGTCAGAGCCACACACTGAAAAAGCTTTTGTTCGATGTAAAAGACGAATCCTCTGGAAAGAAGAATCCCTTGAAGATAAGTTCGACCGTATAATGCAAGGATCAAGATTCGCAGATAAAGCTGACAGCTCAGAGCAAGATGATGATCTTGAAGTCGATTGGGAATCTCATTCTCCCAGATCGCATGCTTACTAAGTGGGGTTGTCACTTAGACGAGTTACTATCCTCTCGGAATAAAAGGACGCATGGATCCCACCATGGTAAAAAGAAGGATAAGGTTCTTCCTTTAAAGACCTACGTGTTACCCTTCACGTGTCAAAAAGATGCTTTGTTCTTATCTCGTATTACTGTTCATCTCATTCCTGGCGAGATTCTTGTTCGAGATAAGGTCGGTTCAATAAAGTAGATGCCCTGCTACGTGTCCAATTCTTGTGGACGGATTTGAAAACTTTGTAAGATGTTTTGCAACCCAAAAGTCGGTTCCTCTCCTATATAAGGAATGCAGACCTCACTTGCAAATCATAACTTCCTCGGATAACAATTCGAGAGCTCAAGAGTCAGTAGCAGAGATAGTTAGAGTGTCTTAGTTTTGCATAGTCCTGCATAGTCTTTAGGTAAGAAAGACATAGAGAGTATGCTCTCTTCCTGAAGGAAGATCAGAAATCAGACTGTCGATCTTATAGCATGTCTGTAGAATCTGAGTCTTGTAAATCAGCCTGTTGTGGTTTGATAATAGTCCTGGTTATTATCATATGCATTATTATCTATGTATGCATCAAGCGCCCGATTTAATGAAAGATAGTGTGTTCTATGTTTCTCGGAGCTTGTCCCAAAAGTTATCTGTCTTATAAGTCTAAAGCTATCTGTAAGTTGATAGAGATGCAAGTAGTTGTTAATTGTGATAAGCCTCATAGTTTCATTAATCTCTTATCCAATAAGGAGATTCAAAATTTGGTGAAACAAGCCAAGCAAAAAAATGGTTATAAGTATTTGCATATAGGTCATATCATTTGTGGTATAGAACCTTTGTATAGAAAAGGCATTCCTGCTACTGCCTTAATGACTCTTCTTGATGCTCGTCATAATAATTATTCTGATATGATTATGGGAGGTATTTCTGCCCCTATGGCTGCTGGAGCCACAGCATTTGATGTTGTCCCGAACTTTGCTATAAGTCTATTAGATGACCATCTTGATAAGATTTTAATGTTTCAATTTGGAACTCAGTACCTAAACATGAAGCCTGGATCTAGAACACATGCTTTGTTCTTTGCCTTGTATGGTAGGTTGTTTAACACAACTATTCCTATTGTGAAGGATCCAAGAAGTGATAAATCCCAAGTTAGGTATTCTCTGTTATGGCAAACAGATACTAAAGGAGCACAGCTCACTGTTCCAAAAATGGTCAATCTATCCGAGATCAAAGTTCCTAAAGAATGGATTGTAGATGTAAGAGCTTTAAAACAGTTAGATTCTCCCAAGAACCTTACTGTTATTTCCAAAGTTCATGAAACCCCTACTGAAGCTCGTATTTCATTTGTTTCTGAACATTTGTCTGCATCTAGCTCTTCCAGTGTGAATTCCAGTTTCAATTATAAAGATCATCCTTTACAAACACTGGATTATCAGGGACTTGAACTGACAAGCTATTCACATGCCTTTCATGCTGAGCAATCAACCTTTCACCAATTTGTTCTTCTCTCTGAAGAATTCTGTATCTTCTCATCCAATCATTCCAATCACCAGGTTCATTATCAAGAACAATTTCAATGTTAGACCTGATATCTTGTTGACTGTCTAAAACAGTAGATCTAAGATTGGGATGGATAACTCTAGGTTCATTTTCTTCATTAACACTGCCATGATCTAATGCCTATGGATTGCTTAGATGGGCACAGTTTCTTGATACTTTTGATTTTGATACTGAGCATATTGAAGGTACTAAGAATGTCTTAGCTGACTTCCTTAGTCGTGAAGGTTGTTATTCTCATACTGTTAATTCTCTTTCTCAGAACAGTGTTAATGAAGAAAATGAACCTAGAGTTATCCATCCCAATCTTAGATCTACTGTTTTAGACAGTCAACAAGATATCAGGTCTAACATTGAAATTGTTCTTGATAATGAACCTGGTGATTGGAATGATTGGATGAGAAGATACAGAATTCTTCAGAGAGAAGAACAAATTGGTGAAAGGTTGATTGCTCAGCATGAAAGGCATGTGAATTCTCAAAAAGACTTTCTTCTTTCGGAAAGGTTTAGAATACTTACTGTATGCCTTCTTATCATAATGCTTAAACTTTTTCTTCTTAAACTTGTGTGATTTGTTGTGCTGCAAACAACCATAATTAGAATTACATTTACACAAGTCTGTCTTAAGATAAGGCATAACTTCTTTCTTCTTCTTCCCCTATCAGATGCAATCTTATTACAGGGAAAAGATTTTAAAAAGTATTCTTGAGACTCCTGATATGACTATCAGTGATGTCACTTTTCCTCAATTGGTTCAGTTTATCAAGGAGATTAACAGTGATCTCTGTACAGAAAGAATCAATAGGAAGAAGAAGAAAGAAGTTATGCCTTATCTTAAGACAGACTTGTGTAAATGTAATTCTAATTATGGTTGTTTGCAGCACAACAAATCACACATCTGGCAGCGAATTCAAGGTTGTAATGTGTTTTCAAAGTTTGACTTGACTAAAGGGTTTTGGCAAATTGCAGTTGCAGAGACAGACAGATATAAGACAGCATTCTCTGTTCCACAAGGTCTGTTTGAATGGTGTGTATTACCATTTGGTATAAAGACTGCACCCTCTATTTTTCAGAAATGTATGGATTCTATATTTGCTCCTTATGCTAAATTTATCCAACCATACATTGATGATATATTGATTTTCAGTCAAGATCATAAGTCCCATATGGAACACTTGAAAAAGTTCCTCTCATAAAGAACTTTTAGCTGTAGTTCATGCTTTTGAGAAATTTCAGTTATTTATTGGTGATCAGAAATTCTTGTTAAGAAGTGATTTACAGAACTTGCCCGGTTTCTTTAAGAAGGAATCTAAAAACAAAGTTGTTAGAGCAAGATTGCTTAGATGGGCACAGTTTCTTGATACTTTTGATTTTGATACTGAGCATATTGAAGGTACTAAGAATGTCTTAGCTAACTTCCTTAGTCGTGAAGGTTGTTATTCTCATACTGTTAATTCTCTTTCTCAGAACAGTGTTAATGAAGAAAATGAACCTAGAGTTATCCATCCCAATCTTAGATCTACTGTTTTAGACAGTCAACAAGATATCAGGTCTAACATTGAAATTGTTCCTTGAAGGTTTTCCCTATCAGATGCAATCTTATTACAGGGAAAAGATTTTAAAAAGTATTCTTGAGACTCCTGATATGACTATCAGTGATGTCACTTTTCCTCAATTGGTTCAGTTTATCAAGGAGATTAACAGTGATCTCTGTATAGAAAGAATCAATAGGAAGAAGAAGAAAGAAGTTATGCCTTATCTTAAGACAGACTTGTGTAAATGTAATTCTAATTATGGTTGTTTGCAGCACAACAAATCACACAAGTTTAAGAAAATTGTACAAACAGATGCTAGTCATTCTGCTTGGGGTGCTGTTTTGCTTGAATTGTCTGAACATAATGGTAAGGATAGAGAAGAAATTGTCAGGTATGAATCAGGATCTTTTAAAGGATCTGAAATGAACTACCACAGTACTCATAAAGAACTTTTAGCTGTAGTTCATGCTTTTGAGAAATTTCAGTTATTTATTGGTGATCAGAAATTCTTGTTAAGAAGTGATTTACAGAACTTGCCCGGTTTCTTTAAGAAGGAATCTAAAAACAAAGTTGTTAGAGCAAGATTGCTTAGATGGGCACAGTTTCTTGATACTTTTAATTTTGATACTGAGCATATTGAAGGTACTAAGAATGTCTTAGCTGACTTCCTTAGTCGTGAAGGTTGTTATTCTCATACTGTTAATTCTCTTTCTCAGAATAGTGTTAATGAAGAAAATGAACCTAGAGTTATCCATCCCAATCTTAGATCTACTGTTTTAGACAGTCAACAAGATATCAGGTCATCTTGCTCTGAGCTGTCAGCTTTATCTGCGAATCTTGATCCTTGCATTATACGGTCGAACTTATCTTCAAGGGATTCTTCTTTCCAGAGGATTCGTCTTTTACATCGAACAAAAGCTTTTTCAGTGTGTGGCTCTGACAAAGTCTGGAAACTACAAAACATCCAAACAGGAATCCTTTCTAAAGCAAAGGAATGAATATCACGCAACTGCATAGAATCAACTTGTTGCTGCTGTGGACCAAAAATATCAAACACATATCTGTTTATAGGATTAGTAGCATAAGACCAAAATTTAATCTTAAACAGATAACCATAGTTAGAATCCATAGGCATTAGATCATGGCAGTGTGGAAATACTCCTCGGAAGAAATCACAAAAAGGATTTTCTCTTTGTAACCAAGATGTCTGATCAGGGATGTGTGTACTGCTAAGGATATTGATCGGCCACTCAAATGATGTAGCACTGGTAACTGAATGGTGCAAATGGCTTTGAATCTCAGGGTCACTGGGATGACAAGCTTCTCGCTGAATCAATGAATCTGTCAGAAGATTTCTACCAGCAGAGAAATGACGATCTCTGAGACAAACATAAATATCCTTGGAAACATCCAAACTGTTAGTATTCCAATTAACATGACTGATGAAGTTAAATTCTTCAGTTCTTTGACAAATCATGTTGACATGATGAACATCTCTATTCTGATCATTGTTAAATTCATTCATCATAACTTGATATCTATCATCTTCATGTCCATCAATAATGTCGATCACATTATTCCATAAATGAAACAAAATGTTACCTTGATCATGTTCAAGATCTGTATGAAGATTCGGCTGAAACACTGGATTATCAGGGACTTGAACTGACAAGCTATTCACATGCCTTTCATGCTGAGCAATCAACCTTTCACCAATTTGTTCTTCTCTCTGAAGAATTCTGTATCTTCTCATCCAATCATTCCAATCACCAGGTTCATTATCAAGAACAATTTCAATGTTAGACCTGATATCTTGTTGACTGTCTAAAACAGTAGATCTAAGATTGGGATGGATAACTCTAGGTTCATTTTCTTCATTAACACTGTTCTGAGAAAGAGAATTAACAGTATGAGAATAACAACCTTCACGACTAAGGAAGTCAGCTAAGACATTCTTAGTACCTTCAATATGCTCAGTATCAAAATCAAAAGTATCAAGAAACTGTGCCCATCTAAGCAATCTTGCTCTAACAACTTTGTTTTTAGATTCCTTCTTAAAGAAACCGGGCAAGTTCTGTAAATCACTTCTTAACAAGAATTTCTGATCACCAATAAATAACTGAAATTTCTCAAAAGCATGAACTACAGCTAAAAGTTCTTTATGAGTACTGTGGTAGTTCATTTCAGATCCTTTAAAAGATCCTGATTCATACCTGACAATTTCTTCTCTATCCTTACCATTATGTTCAGACAATTCAAGCAAAACAGCACCCCAAGCAGAATGACTAGCATCTGTTTGTACAATTTTCTTACCTTTACCAGGTAACTTTAAGGGTGGCAACTGTTGACATTGTTGCTTGATTTTAGCGATGGCTTCATTATGAACATCTGACCATGGAGGAGAGTTCTTCTTCAGAAGCTTGTTCAACTCTTTTCGAGCTTCTGCTATATTCTGAAAATAACCTGCGACATAATTAACCATGCCGAGAAATCTTTGCAAACTCTTTTTGTCAGTAACCTCAATCTTCTGAATATTTCTTAACAAATGATCTTGAGGATATATTTTACCATTGGGCTCAATCTTGGTGCCAATAAATATTAAACTTTCAGAACACCAACTCAACTTTGTAGGATTGAGACACAAACCATTAGTTTGACAAATAGAGAGGAACTTTTTCAAGTGTTCCATATGGGACTTATGATCTTGACTGAAAATCAATATATCATCAATGTATGGTTGGATAAATTTAGCATAAGGAGCAAATATAGAATCCATACATTTCTGAAAAATAGAGGGTGCAGTCTTTATACCAAATGGTAATACACACCATTCAAACAGACCTTGTGGAACAGAGAATGCTGTCTTATATCTGTCTGTCTCTGCAACTGCAATTTGCCAAAACCCTTTAGTCAAGTCAAACTTTGAAAACACATTACAACCTTGAATTCGCTGCCAGATGTAATCTTTGCTAGGTAGGGGATGTCTATTATCTTCTAAACAGACATTCAAAGGCTTGTAATTCACAACTAACCTTTTTTCTTCTAATTCATTTCCATTCTCGTCTTTCTTTGGAACATACATTGCATGACAAGAAAATGGACTATTACTAGGTCGGATTATACCTTTTCCAAGTAGATCTGTAATCTCCTTTTCACAGAGCTCCTGTTCTGCTCTTGACAAAATATAGTAGTTAGCTTTGCACTTAGGTGTAATCTCAATACCACTGAGATCTTTTTTCAAAGGAAAAGTGCAAACAAACTTTCTGGAATACTTATTCAAATCTTTGGTCAAGACAGTATCAGTAAAATCTTTCTGAATTTGCTCTAATTCTAGGAAGTTCCCATCACACCTTTTAACATATTTGAATGCTCAAGTGTGGTCGTAGGGGCCATAGGACCCCTTAGGACACACTTAAGCATTCCAATGTGACGATAGGGGTCACAGGGACTTCCTAGGGTTCCTAACATGTGATAAGACCTATTAGGACCCCTCGAAAGTCCCCATGACCTCTTTTGACATATTTGAATGCTAAAGTGTTTCCAAAGGGGCCGTTGGACCCCTTAGGACACACTTGAGGATTCTAATGTGTCCATAGGGGTCATGGGGAATTCTTAGGGGTCCTAAGGCATGATAAGGCATACTAGGACTGCTAGAAAGTGCTCATGACCCCTTTTGGCATATTTGAATGCTCAAGTGTGTCCAGAGCAGTTGTAGAACCCCTTAGGACACACTTGAGCATTCTAATGTGTCAAATAGGGTCACGGGGACTTCCTAGGGGTCCTAGTGCGTGATAAGGTATACTAGGACCCCTAGGAAGTCCTCATGACCCCTTTTGACACATTTGAATACTCAAGTGTGTCTGAAGGCATCATAGGACCACTTAGGACACACTCGAGAGCTTAAATGTGTCAAAAGGGGTCATGGGGACTTCCTTGGGGTTGTAACGTGGGATAAGGCATACTAGGACTAGGAAGTTCCTATGACCCCTTTTGACACATTTGAACGCTCAAGTGTGTCCATAGAGGCCATAGGACCCCTTAGGACACACTTGAGCATTCTAATGTGTGAAAAGGGGTCACGGGGACTTCCTAGCTATCCTAATGCATGATAAGGTGTACTAGGACACCTAGGAAGTCCTCATGAACCCTTTTGACACATTTGAATGCTCAGTGTGTCCTAAGGCATCATAGGAGTCCTTAGGACAAACTTGAGCATTCTAATGTGTCAAAAGGGGTCACGGGGACTTCTTAGGTGTCCTAACACATGATAAGGCCTATTAGGATCCCTAGGAAGTCCCTATGACCACTTTTGACACATTTGAATGCTCAAGTGTGTCTGAAGGGGCTGTAGGACCCCTTAGGACACACTTGAGTGTTCCGATGTGTCCATAGAGGTCACGGGGACTTCCTAGAGGTCCTAACGCATGATAAGGCCTATTAGGAGCCCTAGGAAGTCCCCATGACCCCTTTTGACACATTTGAATGCTCAAGTGTGTCCGAAGGGGCCATAGGACTGCTTAGGATATAGTTGAGCATTCCAATGTGTCCATAGGGGTCATGGGGACTTCCTAGGGGTCCTAACGCATGATAAGGCATAGTAGGACCCCTAGGAAGTCCCTATGACCCAGTTTGACACATTTGAATGCTCAAGTGTGTCTGAAGGGGCCGTAGGACCCCTTATGACACACTTGAGCATTCCAATGTGTCAAAAGGGGTCACAGGGACTTCCTAGGGGTCCTAACACGTGATAAGGCCTATTAGGACCCCTAGGAAGTTCCCATGATTGCTTTTGACACATTTGAATGCTCAAGTGTGTCTGAAGGGGTTGTAGGACCCCTTAGGACACACTTGAGCATTCCAATGTGTCCATAGGTGTCACATGGACTTTGTAGGGGTCCTAATGCGTGATAAGGCCTATTAGGACCCCTAGGAAGTCCCTGTGACCCTTTTTGACACATTTGAATGCTCAAGTTTTATTCGAAAGGGCTATAGGAACCCTTAGGATAGGTTTGAGCATTCCAACATGTCCATAGGGGTCATAGGGACTTCCTAGGTGTCCTAACGGGTGATAAAGCCTATTAGAATCTCTAGGAAGTCCCTATGACCCTTTTTGACAATTTGAATGCTCAAGTGTGTCTGAAGGGGCTGTAGGATCCCTTAGGACACACTTGAGTATTCCAATCTATCGATAGGGGTCACGGGGACTTCCTAGGGGTCCTAACGTGTAATAAGGCATATTAGGACCCCTAGGAAGTCCCCATGACCCATTTTGACATATTTGAATGCTCGAGTGCGTCTAAAGGGGCCGTAAGACCCATTAGGACACACTTGAGCATTCTAATATGTCCACAGGGGTCTCGGGGACTTCCTAGGTGTCCTAACATGTGATAAGGCCCATTAAGACACCTAGGAGGTCCCCATGACCCCTTTTGACACATTTTAATGCTTAATTGTGTCCGAAGGGGCTGTAGGACCCCTTAGGACACACTTGAGCATTCCAATGTCTCAAAAGGGGTCATGCGGACTTTCTTAGGGGTCCTAAGATGTGATAAGGCATATTAGGACCCCTAGGAAGTCCTCATGACCACTTTTGACACATTTAAATTCTCAAGTGTGTTTGAAGGTGTCGTAGGACCCCTTAGGACACACTTGAGCATTCTAATGTGTCAAAAGGGGTCACGGGGACTTCTTAGGGGTCCTAATGTGTGATAAGGCATACTAGGGTCCCTAGGAAGTCCTCATGACCCTTTTTGATAGATTTGAATACTCAAGTGTGTTTGACAACGTTCTAGGACCCCTTAGGACACACTCAAACATTCTAATGTGTCAAAAGGTGTCATGGGGACTTCCTAGGGGTCCTAATGCGTGATAAGGCATACTAGGACCCCTAGAAAATCCTCATGACCCTTTTTGACACATTTGAATGTTCAAGTGTGTCCAAACGTGTCGTAGGACACCTTAGGAAATTTTTGAGCATTCTAATGTGTCAAAAGGGGTCACGGGGACTTCCTAGGGCTCCTTATGCATGATAAGGCATACTAGTACCCCTAAGAAGTCCTCATGACCCCTTTTGACACATTTGAATGCTCAAGTGTGTTCGAAGGCATTCTAGGACCCCTTAGGACACACTTGAGCATTCTAATATGTGAAAAGGGGTAATGGGGACTTCCTAGGGGTCCTAATGTATGATAAGGTGTACTAGGACCCCTAGGAAGTCCCCATTACCCCTTTTGACACATTTAAATGCTCAAGTGTGTTCGAAGGTGTCGCAGGACCCCTTAGGACACACTTGAGCATTCTAATGTGTCAAAAAGGGTGATGGGGACTTCCTAGGGGACCTAACATGTGATAAGGCATACTAGGACCCCTAGGAAGTCCTCATGACCCCTTTTGACACATTTGAATGCTCAAGTGTGTTCGAAGGCATCGTAGGACCCCTTAGGACACACTTGAGCATTCCAATGTGTCCACAGGGGTCATGAGAACTTTCTAAGTGTCTTAACACATGATAAGGCCTATAAGGATTCCTAGGAAGTCCTCATGAACCCTTTTGACACATTTGAATGCTCAGGTGTGTCTGAAGGGGCTCCAAGAACCCTTAGGACATACTTGAGCATTCCAATGTGTCCATAGGGGTCACAGGGACTTCCTAGGGGTCCTAACGTGTGATAAGGCCTACTAGGACCCCTAGGAAGTCCCCATGACCCCTTTTGACACATTTGAATGCTAAAGTGTTTCCGAAGGGGCCGTAGAACCCCTTAGGACATACTTGAGCATTCTAATGTGTCAAAAGGGGTCACAAGGATTTCCTAGGGGTCCTATTGCATGATAAGGCATACTAAGACCCCTAAGAAGTCCTCATGACCCCTTTTAACACATTTGAATACTCAAGTGTGTCCAAAGGTGTCATAGGACCGCTTAGGACACACTTGAGCATTCTAATGTGTCAAAAGGAGTCACAGAGTCTTCCTAGGGGTCCTAACACATGATAAGGCATATAAGGACCCCTAGGAAGTCCTCATGACCTATTTTGACACATTTGAATTCTCAAGTGTCTCTGAAGGGGTCGTAGGACCCCTTAGAACACATTTGAACATTCCAATGTGTCCATAGGGGTCACAGGGACTTCTTAGAGGTCTTAACGCATGATAAGGCCTATTAGGACCCCTAGGAAGTGATGGGGACTTCCTAGGGGTCCTAATGACCCCTTTTAATCCAATGTGTCCACAGGGGTGATGGGGACTTCCTAGGGGTCCTAAGCATGATAAGGCCTATTAGGACCCATAGGAAGTTCCCATGACCCCTTTTGAAACATTTGAATGCTCAAGTGTTTCTGAAGGGGCTGTAGGACCCCTTAGAACACATTTGAACATTCCAATGTGTCCATAGGGGTCACAGGGACTTCTTAGGGGTCTTAACGCATGATAAGGCCTATTAGAACCCCTAGGAAGTCCCTATGACCCCTTTTGACACATTTGAATGCTCAAGTGTGTCCGAAGGGTCCGTAGGACCCTTGAGGACATACTTGAGCATTCCAATGTGTCCATAGAGGTCATAGGGACTTCCTAGGGGTCCTAAAGTGGGATAAGGCGTAGTAGGACCCCTATGAAGTCTCGATGACCCTTTTTGACACATTTGAAAGCTCAATTGTCTCCAAAGGTTCCGTAGGACCCCTTATGACCCACTTGAGTGTTCCAATGTTTCAAAAGGGGTCATGAGGACTTTTTAGGGGTCCTAACATTCGATAAGGCCTATTAGGATCCCTAGGAAGTCCCCATGACCCCTTTTGACACATTTGAATGCTCAAGTGTGTATGAAGGTGTTGTAGGACCCCTTAGGAAACACTTGAGCATTCCAATGTGTCCATAAGGGGTCGTACGGCCCCTTTGAACACACTTGAGCATTCCATTGTGTCGATAGGGGTCACGTGGACTTGCTATGGGTCCTAACGCATGATAAGGCCTATTAGGACCCCTAGGAAGTTCCCATGACCCCTTTTGACACATTTGAATGCTCAAGTTTGTTCAAAGGGGCTGTAGGACCCCTTAGGATAGACTTGAGCATTCGAATGTGTCCACAGGGGTCACGGGGACTTCCTAGGGGTCCTAACATGGGATATGGCATACTAGGACCCCTAGGAAGTCCCCATGACCCCTTTTGACACATTTGAATGCTCAAGTGTGTTCAAAGGCATCGTAGGACCCCTTAGGACACACTTGAGCATTCTAATGTGTCCAAAGGGGTCACATGGACTTCCTAGGGGTCTTAACTCATGATAAGGCATACTAGGACCCCTAGGAAGTCATATTATTTTCATGCATTACTTCATTAATGTCTATTGTGGGAGGAAGATTATAATTTCCATTTTTTCGCAAGCCTTGAAATATTTTTGTCATTATCACTCTTCACCTCCTCTCTCTCAATTTAGTTCTCTCCCTCTTTTCTACACTCAGCTTAGGCATCCTTACCTACTCTTTAACAAAGATTCTCCAAAATTTGCAAAATCCTTACCCGTTGTCAAATCCTGGCCTATGTCGTGCAAAATGAGCAAAGCAAGTGAAATGAAAGGGAAGTATGGATCAAATAGTGAAGGTGCATCAAACCAGATCAATATCATAATATATGCAAAAAATATTGTTACGAACAAAAATATTTGTATAAATTAATGGGAAAGAGTGGGAAGAGCTTATTGGATCCATGATAGAAACTATTAAGGAATTGCATGATATATTACTCAACGGTGCAAGGAATATTATTGATGAACATGGGATTGGAGCTACATCTATTCAATATACAAAGGAATATATAGAAAATCTTCTTAATAGAGACATTAATGTGAGAGAAAAGGACATTTTAGAAGAAAATGGTTATCTTGGTGCCATCCAAGGTATGCCAATTACTCAGGACGAAGAGACAAAGTCCATAGTTAATGGGAAAGAATGGGAAGAGCTTCTTGGACCCATGATATAAGTTACAAATAAGGAGGAAGAGCTAGGAAGGGGAAAACAACAAAGGAAAGAAGTAAGATATGCACGTGTGAGCCTATGTCAAATGATGATGATGATGAGTACTCACCATCTGCTAGTAGCTCAAGCAACAAGTGTTGTGGAATTATCCATAGAGCAATGTGAAATGAATCCTCATATTGGTTTAGTAGGCAAAGAATTTGGTCATGCACTTCATTCTAGCACCATAAATATTTCTATTAGAAATGCCTATTCGTCAATGACCTTGCATTTACAGGACTTGGGAAACTAGGTTACTCATGTTGGGCATTATCTCTCAAATGTAAGTTCATTGCCACCTTTGGCAAGATAGTCTCACTCCTCATTTTACAACAAAGGGAAACCATCTATGGTCCAAGGTTTTAATTCAGCTGACAAGTGGAGAGCTTCTCAAGGTACTGATCTCTTTCGTAGAGAAGTTCCTGATTCATCTCAAGGTTCTCGTTTAGGTGACCAACACCTTAGAGGTCCACAAATAGACCCATTGATTTCCCAAATTGGTAAAAGGGTAGATGCAATTTTGGAAAGAGTATCCCAATTGAAGAGAAATTGAAATTCTAGTGAGCATAAAGTTATTGTAGATCCAATGGGTGTATGTCCTCCATTGACAAATATAACTGCTTCTAGAGACTTGAGTTTAAATGGAGACTGTCTGTTCCCAAACATGCCCCAGTCGAGCAGATGAGCCAAATGTTGCTTGAGTAAAGAAGATAGTGGTTTATTAAAGCATCTGCAATAAACCACTTGCTATCAATTACTGATTTTTGAGTGGCTTGCCAGCTTCTTCTGTGCAGGATTTCTGTAATATATAATGTCATCATGCAAGTACATGAAAATTTTTGTAAACATTTTCTATTGTAAAGGGTTAGTGAGCAATATCAAAGAAAAGGTTCTTGCATGTATTATTTAGACACATATCAGTTAGGAAACCATTTTTCTCCCATTACATGGCAGAAATGCCTAGATTCACTTTGTGGGTATCAATAGGTAGCAAGATGAGGGAAGAAATATTTGAGAAGAGGAAGTACAAATGTTATTGTCCAAAACCATTTCGAGAGTAATATTCTTCTCTTGATTGTAATAAGAAACTCAAAATGTAGAAGACAACAAATAGCTGGGGCATTTATTTCCTATGACCTATGCCAATTTCAGTTCAATTCCTATTGATGATATTCTCAATGTGTAAAAATAAACTGATGTGTTATTTTAAAATGGTGTTGACTGAAATTTATGAACATATGTCAAATATCCATTTTTTCTAGAATTTGAAATAGAACCAGTGGTAATATAATCAAATTTGTGAATTTCGCATCCAATCATTGGATGTTAATCAAAAGTAGAACACAGTAATATTTTTGAACCGATAAACAATCTTAATCTTACTTCAAACCTACTCCCGTGTATGTGGGTTCTTGGAGGTATCTACTGAGCAATGTGTGGATCTGTAATGTCCCTATCTAGGACCTTACTCACTTTGCTTAAAACTCCTAATTAGAATTTGGATTTCTAATGCCTGTTGCGATATTATTTAAGTTTGCCTTGCTCCTTACTGATTAATATTGTAATGAATTGGTTATCCTTCCCCTTCTCTCTCTCTCTCTCTCTCTCTCTCTCTCTCTCCCCTTCCCCTTCTCTCTCTCTACTACTCTCTCCCCATCCCCCCGCTCTCTCTCTCTCATCATCCTCTCTCTCTCTCTATCTTTCTCACCTTCTCAGTCTCTCTTCCTCTCTCAGCCCCCACCACCTTCTCACTCTCTCTCTTCCTCAATGGCCGCCCATGAATTTTTTAAATGGCTGATTGATTTCCTTTGCTTCTTTCAATGGCCATCGATGATTTTTCTGCAATCTTCCAACCTTTCGAACATAGTTGTAAAAGACATATTAATATATATATTATATACATATAAAATAATATGTAATATATGATATATAATGTAACATTTAATATTAATATATATTAAATAATAATATTTAATGTAAAATTTATATTATATAATATTTAATATATAATTGATATTATATAATATTTAATATATATAATATATAATCTAATATATATCTAATATATAGTTTTTGATATATAATATATAATCTAATATATAATCTAATCTAATATAGGATGGAGAAATGGGAGGGAGAAAGGGGAGGGAAAAGTGAAAAATCAAAATTTTGCCGGCCTTTTCGGGTACCCGATTAGGCTCGGTATTGCTTTGTGCACCAAACCTACATGGTCAACTATTGAAATGTCTCAAAAACGTGTTTTTCCCCCGTTTCTCTGAGTTTTAGACTTCGACCATGTAGCTTACGACTTTATTTTAACCCGAATTTGATGAAATGAAAAGGGTATCTTAAGGAGATTATCAGCTTTCTATCGATATAATTGCTATCAAATTTTGAATTTGGTAAGTAATTATTAGTTATTTTCTAATTGAGTTACCTCTAAAGTGTTGATTTATATATTGATTGAAAAATGACTATAAATTTTAGATGGTATAACATTTTTGAAATCTGAAAAATGCGTCACATTCTATGCTTCGCCTACTATAAGGAAAAAAATAAATTTGAATTTTGTAAAGTTTTGAATTTTGTGAAGTTTTGAATTTTGTAAACTTTGGAATAAAATTATAAAAAAATATGCGTCACATATGGGCATGAGTCTACTACTTATATATAAAATCTTATAATAAAATATTATCATTTGATTATGATTAAGGTGGTTAGACATACACCTACTTCTTATTTTTTTCCTGAAATTTTTGTACTACTGCATTGAAATCTATACTTTTCACCAATCATACTAACTTTTTTCAAAAAAGGCCTAGTAATTTTTTACAGATTCTATTCTTACAACTTTTTGATATTAGGTTGATAGCTAGTTGAAATTTTCACGTCAAGTTGACTAACCCTGATTTGCTGATTTTTCATTGCTACTTAAGGGCATAGTTTGGCCGTTCATGATCTTGCACATACCTAACCCTATTAGGGGTGGGGACACACTTTCCTAGAGCTCACTTCTCAAGTGGTGAAGGCTACAACCTTCTAATCTCAGATACGCACTATATCTGCTGGATGAACTAGTGTTTTGACACTACTTGTCTGATCAGTTCCTTTTGTGCGCTGATGCTTTAGCCCCTTGTAAATCTCTAACTTATTCTATATTCACTTTCCATGTCTCTGCTCTGCTTGTCTTATCTCTATATCCACTTCCATCCTTTATTACAAAGGCGCATCTTATATTTATATGTGCTAACAAAACAATTAACTAGGTCGGCCTATAACCGATTACGTACAATGCTTCCAAGTGAATTGGATCAAGCGTGTTTACAAAAAAAGATGTTTACATGTCTACAACCTAATTACAATAGGAACATAGCCTTAACAAAACATTATTATAACTGCTAATCAAAATACTAACAATCGGCTGCATACTCTCTTTATTTTGGCATTCACTGTCTGTACCACTTCAACTGCCTGTATCTTCATCATACTATGTCATCTGATCATGCGCTCTTAGACTTAGCATGAATACACACTTATCAGCTTAAATTCAAGGGCGCATACCATAACTTAGTCATATGCACATGCGCTAATGCTCTGATCTTCTAGTGCTCTACTAACTGTCCAGTCTTCTATACAACCATATTTTGACCTTATGATAATGTGTGTTGACTGCAAAAATTTATATGACTTTGTTGCCATAATGACAACACTATATCTAGTCATATACAATAGTATAGTCAACTTGCCAACAATCTCCCCCTTTGTCATTAATGGCAACAAAGGAATATGGCGAAGTTACTAACCGTACCCTTATACAAAATTCTTTAATATATCCTCTAACTTATATCTCCCTTATACTATGTAATATACTTCTTCTTTACATCATATATAATACTCCATATTCTACATACAATACTCCCCCTTTTACATTAATGACAAAGGTGCTCAAAAAAGTGTATCTACAAGTACTTACAAGGAAAGTACATCTAGATAAGCAATTTGCAAGTTCTGGATCTCTTGTTTCCAAAATGCTATTAGTGCATTGACAGTTTGTAGATGGGCGCATAAGGCATATGTCAGCTTCTCCATCTTTTCCAAGTCTGTACTTGGACCTTGATCATATGTCACCATAGTGGCGTCGATCTCCTTGATGTTCTGACTAAGTACATCTAGAGAGGGTACACAGGCATTCCTGAGCTGTGTTTGCCTTGCTCTTATCTTAGAAATCTCTTTCTTAGCCTTTTCTATTTTGTCTTTTTTCCCCTGGTACACATTGTTGCACATGTTCACATCGGTGGAGGGATCTTCCATTGATTTTCTTACATTATCAATCATTGCTTCTACCTCCTAGATTTTCTTGTATAGATCTGCAGTTAGTTTATCTTGGTTCATGCAGTCTACAATGATCTTCTTTCTCTTAGCTGCAAACTCCTTCAAGGATGCTTGACCTATCTTTAATGAACGGAGGTCAAGTGCAAAGTTTCCAACTAGTTCACTCAATCTCTTCTTCATATATTTCTCTTCTGCAACTTGGGATGCAAATTCTTCCAAGCTAGAAAAGTTTTCTTTGAAGTTTGTCAATATGGTACTGACATCATCAACTGAATGAACCTTAGACACTTTCTTGTCTAAAGGTAGCAAGCTTTTCAAAATGTTGATTGATTCAACAAATAGATGGTTCCTCATCACCTGCTTCTCTTTTTATTTTTCCATAGCAAGGAAACTGATCTTAATCAGGTCTTCTTCTCCCCAAGAGTCCAAGCTTGTAGTGTCAGGTGTCAAACTTGACAACAATGATGCTGAGGGTATGGGAGTGATAGGAGTGTTGTTCATCACTTCTTGCTTTATTCTGATTGGTATTTCAATAGATGGCTCATTTGTTGGTTCACTTATTTTCATCTCTTCTTCTCCTTTCTCCTCTTCTACCTTTTCTTTTTCTTTTTTCTATCTCTTTTTTTGTCTCATTTTCTTCTTCTTCACCTATTAGATCCTCTATTAAAACTTGTTCTTGTAGCTTAGCTGAATTGTCACCGCATAGAATTTCAACCTCTTGTGTGCTCACAAAGGCTTCCTCAAATTTATCCATGGCCACCATTGCTATCTCTACATTATCAATAAAGATTGTGTCATCTTTTTGTGTCTCAATCATGGGCGCAGACTTCACTACCTCTGTAGGTGTTACCACTACAGGCACTGAGTCATGGGGACTTGTTACATGTACATTGGTGGTCTTTGAATCCTTGGCTTCCTTAGAGAGCACTTGAGTTGTGGGCACAGTAGGTGGGTACATGTGCCTATCCAGAAAAACTTTCTCAAAAGCTTTCTCAGTTTCTTTAGCTACCAACTCAAAGTTCTTATCCATTATGTGCAGTGTTCTCAACTTTGTTATGAGGTGTGGCTTCATTAGATCTAACAATAATGTTTTCTCTTCTAAAGAACATACAAGGAGGCTTTCATCTAGAATCTTTTCTCTTATTCTTAGATCCTCCTCAATAGTCTGCCTTTTCAAGAATTCCAAGATGTTCCACACATTGTCCGGAATTACTATCTTAAGTTCTAAGATTGTCTTCTTCAACTTGAGCATGTGTTTAATTATCATTCCATGAATTTATGATTTATCAATCTCACTGTATTTCTCATAGAATTTTCCTATTTGATCCATTCTGCCTTCATCAATAATCCTTGTTCTCAAAACTTGAAGACTAGGTCTGAAACCTACCTCAGGAGGTGCTTGAGCATTCTTCCTCAAACTTCTAGTAGTCTTGGAGGATGGATGACTTGTGCTGGTTTTCTTCTTCTTGTTTGGCATTGTTTTGTATTCTTGAGGTGATGTGGTATCAAGATCAATTGTCTCTTTGGGAGTAGGAGGGATAACATTTGTTTTACCCTATCTATCCTTTGGATCATCAGTCTTATCAATCTTGACTTTCTTCATTTTAGGATCATCAGTTTTAGATTCCACTGTGGATGCGTTCTCAATCTCCAATGCTATATTTTCTTCTCTTGCTTTGTCAAGATCTACCTGTATTACACCATGAATTCTGAGTATCTTAGATGTAATCTTAGAGGCTTTCCTCTTAGTTGTTGTACTGTTCAGAACTGCATCAACTTCCCTTGTCTTTTCTTCATAAGTTCCCCATCTAGGTTCATTAAGGTCCTTACATGCTAAAAGTAGTACTTGTGCATATTCTTCCAAGATTGGTTCTTCTACCTCATAACCAAGTGGATGAATGCACTTTGTTCTAGGCTCAATTTCTTCCATACATGCTATGTCATTTTCTACCATAAAACAAATGTTGTCTTTATATTTTTCAACAATACTTTTTGGTATCTTTTACCTCATTTGCATTTTGATCCTGAATGTCTTCAATTCTAGCTCCATGTAATCCTTCAATGTGCTCTCAGTAGATGCCTTAAGAGATATTTGAGGCATTGTAGGCATACTTTTGTCTAAGTACAAATCTAAGATCTTTCCAAGTATATGGAAGTACATGTAAATGATTAGAGACCCAAACCTGAATATTTTGGTCTTATCATGCTTGATGGCTCTAATGTTATCAATCAATTGTGCATGCAAGATCTCACACAGATTGAACTCTCCATTTTCTCTAACAAGTTTGATTGCTACAAGAATAGTGGTTGCAGACACCCTATTCACCCTGTTGGTGTGCTGAAACCTATAACCTAGTATCATAGACATCAATTTTATGTCTTTCTCTTCAATAGGCTCAATTGTCATACTGCGCCTATCACTCCTAGACTTACATGCCTGTTCAACTAATTTACTCACATCCTTGCCCACTGGAAGAATGAAACCTTTTTTAGAGAGGCCTATCATTTCATGAATGAGTTCTCCTGTGATTCTAACTAGGACTTCACCTTTCCAAAATAGCTCACCTTGGTTTCTACTTAGTAATATCTTGATCCACTCAGATTCATAAAACTCATATGCCGTAGCATACTAAAAAATGAGATGGTTTTCCAAATGTGTGAACTCATCTAGGAATGCTTTTTTTGGTTTCATCATGGACTCAAGGTGTGACCTTATCCTATCAAGTCCAACTAGTTCCTTCTTACATTATATATATGCACAAATGTCTTCAACATGCATTACGCCCATAGGGGTTCTTGAAAATGCACCTTCTAGGTCATCTAGGGTGGACTTAAAAGGGTTCCTTTTAAAAACATATCTCTTCCTTTCCACGACATCAAATACAACAGGTGTAGCTATGACTTGGTTAACGCTTCAAAATGGTTTTCAAGGACTTCTGAATCATCATGTTGGACTAGGGCTTCACAACTGATCAATCACACTACTTCTCTGGTAAATCAAGCTCCAACACTTTAGGGCTTCTGTGGTCTCTAATCTCTCTATCTCAAATGCAATGAGTGATCTGTAAGTCTCCGTATACCATAAAGTGAAATTACCACCATTAATGCTTGTCGCGTAAACCAGAATTCGACTAAGAACTTCAAACTTCCATCCTGCAATTGATCAGGCAGTGTGCTCTTGCACATAGCATCAAATAGTCTCCAAAATGTTAAATCCAAAGGCACATACTCTGAGGGTGATTATATCAGTTGTGCAGGGGTCTAGAGCTAAATTAGCTCCCACCGTGAGGGTCATTCATCCAAATGTAGAGCGTGCGTCCATTGCAAATGCATCCAATACATACTCATCAACCTTATCCTTCTTTGCCTCTATCCAAATCAAGCTCGCATCTTCTATAGCTTTCACAAATTTGACTTCTTCTTCTTCATTCAATATTGATTTTGCTAGCTTTTTAGGGCTTTCCCGACTTTGCGTTCTTGATCTACAAAGCTTTGAGATGTGTCTGACCTTGTTACAAGAGTGATAAATAACTGGAGGCCTTAAAGTCCTCGGCGCATTGATATGGGTTACCATTTTACACTGTCTAGCTGAGTGACCATTATAATTACATATTTGACATGTAATACTTTGAGAACTTCTTGCATTAGGTTGATTCTGATTTATCTAATTATGCTGGGTCTTGTTCTTTTGACTTGTTCTACAATTCATAGCTCTATGACCAAATTTATTGCATGAATAATACTAACCATTGAAAGGTCTTACCACTTTACAATCCCTTGCTATATGTCCATGCATAACAAGTTTGGTCTACTTGCTTGCGCTCATCCTTAGATGGTTCAACATTGTCTTTAGTTTGATTTCTAGTTTCCTTAGCATCTATAGTGTCTTTTGGTGCTTTCATCTTTTCTCGCATGTTATCAATCTGATTTTGTGCTTCATTTAATCCAATACTGTTGGTATCTCCTTTAAGCTTCTGTGCATATATCTGTGACTCTATCAAATCATAACTAGTGAGTAAATTCTCAATGTGATTATTTGCCTCTTTCAACTCAGATTCCAACTTTTCTTTTCTTTTTCTTAGCTCTAAGATTTCCACGTTTGCTTTCCTTAATTCTTCATTTAGTTGAAGGTTCTCTTTGATATGTTCATCATAAAATTCTTGATTGTTAGTTAGCTTTTCATCCAACTCTTCAATCTGATCTTTTAGAGATGTGTTCTCCTCATTCATCTTCTTAACCATTTTTCCCAAATCATTGTTTGTACAATTTTTTCAAATCTTGTCTCAGTTTCTTGATGAATACTTGTGTGCCATTGACTTTCAATTTTAGTTCTTCAACTTCTTTCTCAGATCTAACAAGGTCTTCAAGAGATGCCATAAGATTCTTCTTTAGATTATTTGCTTCTTCGGAACCCATTGATCTCCTCAAGTGGTTAAACTTTTATTTAGAGGACCAGAGCTCGGATACCAATTGTTATGAATGGGAACACTGAGAGGGGGGGTGAATCAATGTTCACTATATCTTTATCTTAACTCTTTAATCTTAACTTGATTTCTTAAGTACTGATATGAACATCAATGTAAACAAGATAAACAATCACAACACATAACACCAATATGCTTACGGGGAAACCCAAATAGGTAAAAATCATGGTGGGAATTGACACCCACTAAGAACTGCACTAGTGTTTTATGATCCTTGTTAGAAGATCTGCAACCCTGTTAGGAGTTGTTCTTTACAATGCTTTTAGTATAGTGACCTAGTCAAAGGTCAGACCCTGTTAGGAGTATTTTACAATAACCCTATTAGGGGTGGGGACACATTGTCCTAGAGCTCACTACTCAAGTGGTGAATGCTACAACCTTTTGATCTCAGATACACACTATATCTGCTGGATGAACTGGTGCTGTGACACTGCTTGTTTGATTAGTTCCTTTTGTGCACTGATGCTTTAGCCCCTTGTAAAGCTCTAAATTATTCTATCTTCACTTCGCATGTCTCTGCTTTGCTTATCTTATCTCTATATCCATTTCCATCCTTTATTACAAAGGCACATCTTATATTTATATGCGCTAACAAAATTGTTAGAGTAAAATATTAATTATCTTAATTAACTTTACTCCCTTCTTAAGATGTCAACTCATTTTTCTTTAGTTAAATGCACATGCATTAGTTTTTTAAATATAAACTTGCATGCATTAGTCATGTAATAGTTAAACTAATTATTACATGCACTAGGGTTTGCCTTTTCAAGGCTTTCGATCTCCTTTATAAGGATGATCCATTGTACATTTAATTCATTCATTATTTGAGGATATTTTCTTCATATTTTTGAGTCAAACCCTTGCCCTCTTCTTGTCTCTACTTCCTTGTAACAGGTTTTTGTATGCAGGTGATCTTCAGGTTTTGTGGATTTGTATTGCTCAAATCCTACATGGTATCAGAGCCTAATCTGCTACAACTTGTTTGCGTTTGAAGGATTCAAATTAGGGCTTTTTGGTTATTTTTTTTTATTGAAATTAGGGGGTCTCTAAATTTTGGTGCACTTTGAGCTCAAACGAACCTCACTGTTGAGCTCGTAGAGCTCTAAAATCCCTATTTCGATATAAGGCATGTCTAATTTGGACAACTTTGCATTTTGGACCTTTTTTTAAGGTATCATAGGCTTGACATGCTTCACGAGACAAAATTTGTATGGATTGGCACACAAAACGAGGCAATTTTTTTTTGCATGGCACATAAATCAAGACAAAAAAATTTGGCATGCAAATTGAGGTAAAAATTTGAAAGGTTTGACACAGATCCCAAGGTGCGCATGTGATTTTGGGAAAAAAATATTTTTAAAAAAATTTAATTTATTTTTGGGCAACGACAGCCATTTGGCCGTCAAATTTAAGCCCGTCATTTGATGACATCAGCATGCATCATCGTCATTTACACCATTTTTGGGCTCTCTAGCGCACCAGTTGGTATTTTGCTCATAACTTGAGCATACAGTGTCAAAATCGGGCAAACGAGATATCGCCTGAAAGCTGGTTCCGAGCCCGACGCTCTCATGGTGGTTAATCTGGTGTTTTTTTGGTCATCTAGCTTGCATTTTTTGCTGTCAAAGTCAAATTCTCTTTCTTGCATTCTGGGGGGCTAATTTGCTCAAATTAGCTCCGTTTTTCGATCCGAAAGAATTGTTGAAAATCTTTTCTCGAGAATCATCCAGATTTTTGCCTATTTTCATCAAAAAAATTTCAAGGTACACAATATTCAGATCTGAAGCATTTTTGTTGTTCTTTTGATAAAGCATATCATTCTAGGCTTAGGGGTTCGATATTTAAATTGTGGGGGGGTGTTATTTTCTTGTTTCTACCACTTAAACCAGATATTTATCAAAACAAAAACCCCTTCTAAAAAATATGGCCGAGACCTATTCTTTTCTAGAACTTCTAACCCCACATAATTATCACACATGGAAAACCCTAATGACACAACTTTTCCGTTCAAAAGGGCTCTAGTCTTGTCTAGATGTAGTGCAACCAGTATTATAGAGGCCCTTTGAGATCATGCAGCATCAAAACAAGATGGATGAGGATATGGGGTTGATTGCTTCACAAGTATCAGACAACTTGCAGTTTCATCTTTATGGGTGCACTACCCCTCTACAAATGTGGGCTAAATTTGAGACATTATTTGGTACCATCAATGAGTTTAGAGCACTTCAGATTGAGGTAGAGCTTGCCTCTCTTGTACTTGATTCTTTTCCCTCTATTGATGACTTTCTGATGAAGTTCAAACAATAGAGATCTTTGTTACACAGATGTGGAAAGAAAAAGACTAATAAAAAGTGCATTTATTTGATTCTGTCTAAGCTTAGGGGAAACTTTCAGATCTTCTCTTCTACCTTTCATTCTACCATGGACACTTTGGGACCTACATTCACCATGCCCACTTTTGAGGTGTTCTGTGATCGTTTGACTAGAGAGCAGGCCAAGCTTACTTAGTTGGACTCTCTAACAGGATCAAAGAACCAATCATTGGTTGCCCAACCATCCAAAGAAAAGCAGAAGCAAAAGTCGAAGAAGATATCAGATTCCTCTTCTCAGCACTCTACTAGCCCACCATCTTCTTCTAAGAATGAGAAATAGAAGACTGAGAGACCTACATGTTCTTATTTTCAGAAGGGACCTCATGATGAGTCACATTATTTTTAGAAGATATTTGATGGCTATGAGAAACAGATTGCAGATTTGCAAGCTCTTCTTCAGAAGAGCACTGTTTCCTCTCCATCCTCTTCTACCTCACAGGGGTCTACTTTTCAGTCTTCTTCCACATCTCTGACATCTAGACAGGATTTTGGACAGGGTCATGCATTACGGGCATCCATTGCATCCCCTTCATAGGTCCCTTGGATAATGGATTCAGGTGCTTCTCACCATATGACATCTTCTCAAGGGGTCTTCTCTACTGTTGAGGCTTCTCCCATTCCTCATATTCTCATGGGGAATAACACTGTCCTAATAGTCTGCAGGAAAGGTTTAGTAGGCATTCAGGATGACACATTCAATGATGTATTGTATGTTCCATCTCTATCTGTAAACCTTCTCTCGATTTATCAGATTACACACAGTGGATTAGTGAAGACAGTTGAGTTCACTGCAAATCTAGTCTTCATTCGGGATAGTGCGATAGGAGGCATTGTTGCTATAGGGATAGTTGATCATTCCACTCGTCTCTACACCTTCTCACACTTTGGTCCACCATCTCCATTATCAGAGCACAACTCTCCTCTTTCACGAGAGCCTCATGTGGTGCAGTCAGGTCGTTTGAACTTTTTTATTGTTCCTAAGATCACTGCTATGACTGCCACACCACATTCTGTTGAGGTCTTTTCTCTTCAGCAGGATTCTTCTTCAGCACTACCTAACCCTCCAACTCCATTCATCGAGCCTCCAGGTGCACTTGTTGAGGATTCTATAGAGGACGTTCGTCTCCTCTTTCATGATAGTGTCAGCACACCTGTCACACCACCTACATTGGGGATTCCCTTTCAGGATCCTCGTGTTTTCTCATTTGAGCATCAGTTAGGCCTTCTAGTTTCACCTCTCATTCAGGGGTTTCCTTGTTCTGTGCCTTTGTTTCTTCCTCATTGGAGTTCCATTGGTTTCATCATTTCTATAGGGGTTCCATTATTCTGGGGGGGCTTTGGTGTCTCATCCCTCTCTCATGGGGGGGCTAGTTGTACTTATGGTTTTGAGAGAGTCTCTTGAGCCATTTCTTTTTTTGCATTTTTCTATTTCTTTTTGGAGTAGAGTTTTTTTCCACTGGATTTTCTCTATTTCTCCATTTTACAAAGATTTGGTTGTGCTGGGTACCTCATCAGGTCATGTTGTCGGGACCTATTTTTTTTCTTTTAGCATTGTAGTTTCCTTTGCTTTCTTTTTGCATTGTTTGTAGCTGCATTGTTGCTCATCTTAAGGGGGGGTGTTAGATTAAAGTATTAATTAACTTAATTAACTTTACTCCCTTCTTAAGATGTCAACTCATTTTTCTTTAGTTAAACACACATGCATTAGTTTTTTTAAATATAAACTTGCATGCATTAGTCATGTAATAGTTAAACTAATTATTACATGCACTAGGGTTTTCTTTTTCAAGGCTTTTGATCTCCTTTATAAGGATGATCCATTGTACATTTAATTCATTCATTATTTGAGGATATTTTCTTCTTCATATTTTTGAGTCAAACCCTTGCCCTCTTCTTGTCTCTACTTCCTTGTAACAAGTTTTTGTATGCAGGTGATCTTTGGGTTTTATGGATTTGTATTGCTCAAATCCTACAAAAATAATTAACTAGGTCGGCCTATAACTGATTACATACAATGCTTCCAAGTGAATTGGCTCAAGCGTGTTTACAAACAAAGATGTTTACATGTCTACAACCTAATTACAATAGACGCATAGCCTTTACAAAACATTATTAAAACCGCTAATCAAAATACTAACAGTCAGCTACATACTCTGCTTTGTTCTGGCATTCACCATCTGTACCACTTCAACTGCTTGTATCTTCATCATACTGTCTCATCTGATCATGTGCTCTTAGACTTAGCATGAATACACACTTACCAGCTTAACTTTAAGGGCGCATGCCATAACTTGATCATACGCATGTGCGCTGATGCTCTGATCTTCTGGTGCTATGCTAACTGTCCAGTCTTCTATACTTAGCTATATTTTGACCTTATGATAATGTGCGCTGACTCCAAAACTCTATATGACTTTGTTTCCATAGTGACAACACTATATCTAGTCATATACAACAGTATAGTCAACTTGCCAACAGAAGTTGCCACTATTGCCTCCATTGAGAATTCTACCCTACCTCTTCAAGGCATAAACAATGTCCATGACTGTAACAGTCTTCCTGCGAGCATGCTCTGTATAAGTGATGAAATCTCTGATAACATTCTCGAGAAAAAATCTTTAGAACACCTCTAGTTTCTTCGTAAATCAGGCCGCTTATATGCTTCACATCTCCTCATCTTGCAAGGCACCAAATGGTGAGCTTGGTGATGTCCTGAATGTTATCTCACAGGACTTTCCTGTGCCTTTTCGTACCTCCCTTCCCCAAAACCTTTAGTCTTGATAGACAAATTTGGTTATACATGCTACACCCACTTCATTTGCTACCAAGCAACTCTCACCAGTTACTATAGCTTGATCAATGCGCAACTAACTCCTCAAAATCTCAATTACCCGCATGTCAGCTGGAACCTTGCACCCAACTCCAACTTGCACTATATCCCCAGGAGCAAGGTCAGATGCAAGTATAATTGACAAGAGGCCATTTCTCAAGATAGTTGCAACATTAGCTTGATAAGCCTTTAGTTCTTCCAAAGCTTTTTTGACATTTGTTTCCGTTATGGCTCCAATCGCTGCATTAGCTGCTAGAATTAATAGTATAATAGAAGGTTCCAAAAAAGGTACTAAATCCTGTCTCTCCATCAATTACAACTAAGACAAATGATATTACAACAACTGCAATTAGAATCTACACTAGCAAATCATCAAACTGCTTCAAGACTAATTTCCAGAAAGGTGTACTTTCCTCTTAAGGCAACACATTTTTGCCATTAATCCTTGCATGCTCAACAACCTGCAAATCTGTAAGGCCTTTAGCAGCGTCCACCCCAAATGCTTCCAAAACCTGGTGTACGGATTTGGCATAAGCGTCCTCAAATTTTTCGCAGATTAATTGCCCACGTGCATATCCAGATAAATGCAAGGATTTCAATCCTTCCTTGTGCTACACATGCCTTTTGGCCTTTAGACTTTGTAGGTTCTATGGATTTTTTTTTCTTGTCCAGGTCTTCATCATCCAAATGTCACAAGGAATCAAATTCTAGCAATATTATAGATCTATTCGACCCCAACAAAGGTGCAGGGCCAGGGAAAAACTGTTGTTCCGAAAACTCTTCTTTGTCAATTGGATTCATATTGTTTTCTGGGTGGCTGCCCCTTAGTTTTCTTTGGTAATTGCTTCCTTTTGTCCCTCACTTAGAGAAGATTGTAATTGCAAAAATAGCTAAGGACAGTTTTCACAACATGCCGCACCCAAGGTAAGTATAACAGGTCTTCTTCTTGTCTTGGGTCTATTATTGTCGTCTTCTCTGCTGTCCTGGATCTTACATGTTCTGATACCAATTGTAAAATTAGTAGATAAATTAGAAATCACAAAACAAAGACAAAGAGACACAAGGTTTAAAGTGGTTCGCCAATTTGGCTACGTCCACCAGAGAGCAGAGAAGAAATCTTATTATTATTACAGCTTACATACAAAGGACTTTGCCCTCATATTTATACAATAGTCTTCAAGAGAAGACGAAGAGACAAAGATGGGAAGAAGAAGAGAACAGTCAGAGAATATGAATTGAATAGTCAAACTTCACACCCAACAATTTACAATAAACAATATAAACATTATTAATAAAAACAAAAAAACTAGCAATTCATTCTATAAACAAATTATCCTACGACGAATAATTTTAACAAATTATCCTGCTACGAATAATTTTAGCTCCAGGCTCCTGTGCTAAAAAAGCTAACACGTTTTAAGTAATTTTAAATGAGCAATATAAAAAAAATACAATTCATAATATTAAGTTGTTTATAATGTATTGAAGCTTATATTTAAAACTAACTAGTTCATATGTTAGAGGAAAAATATTCAGTATATGGTCATTTATATAAATTGCTCTGCCATTTGCACATTAATGTACTTCCTCTAGAGCAATATAGTCATGACAGTTGAAGAGTGCAAACAAGATTTGTGAAGTATGGTTTTGTGGTATGCTCTATATGTTGCCTTATTTTCCCATGTGCTATAGAACGACTTAATTGCAAGAACTGATCATTGTAGTAAATTTTTATTGAAATTCTTTAGTTCAGAAAAACTAGAATTGGAATTTAAATGAGAATCGGATAATTTTACATATTCTGTATGTTCTTAGATTCTAATGATGTAGCATGGAGTGTGATCTGATACATTGATGCTAAAAATACATAGACAATCAAAATCAGAAGTTCATACATTAAATTCAAACAGATTATGAAAATCTAATCAACATTCAGAAATGACAAAAATTAAATAATTGAAAAATAGGTTGACAATTGCATAGCTCTTGGAAATAAAGATCAATGATGAACTCGTCACAAATGAAAACTGTCAAAAGTAATTGAAGAAAATAACTGCACCTTCCGAGATGTTCTAAATTTTTTTTCTTCTCTAATTTTAATTTTCTCCTTAGATATTAAAATTTTATAATGTGGGGTATCTGGAAACTGTAACCTTGGGTTCCAAGCTTTCCAGGAGGAACAATAATCAAAGACGTGTCCATGGTGACGTCGTTGGCTGGATCCCCAAAGATTTTTGGAATTGTCTGCAGCAATTCCTGACAGCACGACATCAACTTTTTTTCTTGCTATATTTAGCTCCTGATTTCTAGGAATGTGACCCTATAGCTCATTTTCTATGCAGCAAATGCACAGTTGAGATATTAATTAATAAAAATTAGAATGTACATTACTATTATAATAATAGTAGATGTATTGCAGCATTAGAAGCATTCCAATAAGGTAGATGTGTATCAATGTTGGCAGCATTTGAAATATAGTATGATTCTATATGCATAATGCAAGCAAAAGAGACAAGTATCTAGTGGAAATAATAGAGAATATACAAATATTTAAAAAAAACATAATAAAACTTGTACAACATATAAATGGAATAGAATGAGCATAGAATCAAGGTTCCAAACTTGTATTGTAAAACTTATAGAGGAAGTTATGTCATTTGTATTAAGAGTTTTTACCAATCTAAAATCACCTGCATAGACTTTTCAAATTATAAAGAAAAAAATTGTTATTTCTAAAAACTTGGAACACTATAAATAGATATCCCTATAAATAATAACAGAATCAAAAGATCATTTAACTATCAGCTTTTCAATTTCAAAAAGAAAACATGTACTTCATAATTTTATAAATTACACTCAAATTGAATTATTGAATTCTCATCAAAACTTGGTTGTATTATTGTATTGCATAATTATTAACTCTCTATTTAAATAAAGAGCTTCTTACCAGCTTTTTTTGTAATTTATTATTTCCATTCATTGCCTTGGGTATCGACCTGTCATCAATTTCTCTTGCGGTCAGTAGAATTTGATTCTATGTTTTACATGTAAAGGAAATTTACAGGAGCTTGAAGGTTTTGTGGACTGTTGCGTTACTGAGGCCAAACTTGTGATTACTTGACAATATATTGAGGGCAACTTTTCTTCAAAGCAGCTTTCATAGGCCAAGTATAACAAGGTTAGTTTGGGAGTTTTTGTTCGATCCTTATAGTATAAAAGTGTTATTGAAATAAAGGGAGTTCTGAATAAAAAATGTGATTTTTTAATTGTAGAATGTTTGTGACAACAAAATGACATGTAGAATTTGAGCCATGTTGTTTGCAGATTAGCTGCTTTCAATTTCATAATCATTTGGGATTGTCTACTCGGAGTGAGTTCATTTTCTTTATTTTAACTTGATTATCCCTTTCCAGACCCATTTCTTTTCAAACCATCCAACTTCTGAGGATTGACCAGTAACTAGTTGTCTTCCCTTGACTGCTTTGAAGCCAAGCGTAGTAGAGTTTTTAAGATCCATCGCCTATTGTATTTAATTGGGCATTTTGAAAATACTTTTTCATACCTAGGAAACACATGTAAACTATCATGTGAAGCCTTGCTATTTTCTCACTGTCTAATTTCTGGGGACTGCCTAATTACTAGCGGTCTTCTCCTAGCTGGTTCATATGAAAGCTTAGTAGATTAAGATTGGTCATTTGTTGTCTTAATGGCATGTTCTAAACTTTCCCATACCTAGGAAACTAGTGCAAACCATATTGTACTTCTTCAATTTCTACTTGATTATAAATAAACACATATGTGACCTACATTTTGTTCTCTTGAATACTTCTGTTCAGACTGTTAGAAGAGTTGAGCTCATCCCAAGGTTGACAAATTAGATGCAAAGCCAATGTGATGGTTTTGGAAGATGCAAAGAATGGAGGCTGTGATAATATTGCTTGCAGATGTATTCATGCCAATCTTGAGAATAGTGGCATTTATTAAATCTGAGCTTGCCAAATTGGGTTGAATATAAGTGAAAGATTTCAACCTGAAGAGGCATGTATAAATCAAAATGATGACCATTTTTATCTTTCTAAATAATTTCCATAATCTTATTATATAGTTTGGTTTTGTGGAAATAGAAGTCATTAGACCTATACCTATCTTTTAACTTTCAATTTGATCATTTCTCTTATTGTTCATTCGTTAATTCACTCATAAAATCTTTGGAATTGTCTTGTTTTGAAATTGACACTAATGGGTGCACTCTGCCAGTCTTAAATTATTGATGCTAATGACCAGGTTGACAAATTTGGTATGGTGATGGATGTGTGTTAGTTCTCCTAAACAACATAGAACAACTAAAATATTGACAGCAGGTGTATAAATGTTTATGTTGTTATCACTTATATTTTTCTAGATTATATATTAATATAGTAAAATATTTGTGCAGAATAGATCACCCATTCTGATTTGCTGAACTATCCTTTGTGTGTATTCATATGAAAGTTTTCTTGAAACATAATTTTTAGCTAAATTTTTTTTATAGTGTAAACTCTAATAAAGTTGTGCCTATGAGTTTAGTTACACTACTTAGTGCTATACCTGTGCAATTGCATATATTTTATAACTATTCGTTCCATGACTTGGTAGGGAATCAAATTTCTTATATGTGAGAAGCCAAGGCCATAATATTTATAATGAAAAAGAACCAAGATCTAGGTCGTCAAAGATGGGGTGCATCATTCTTTTTACAGACTTCAGAAGGTGTTGCAAGATTTATTGTTGTAGCTGCAACAACTTTTCGTCCTCATCCTTCTGTAGTGTATTCAGCTAAAAATCAAAATAATAATAACCAATTTCAGAAATTGTAAAAAGTCAACCTATAATCCAGAGTTTCTTGCCAGCCAGAAGCATTAGTGGACTGAATTCAGTTGCAAGTTTTGATATGTGCTAAGTACTACTTTTCTTTAAGAGGTATAAGCTCCTTGGTGTGTAATGCTGAGCATGTAATCAAATAATTTTTGGTACAAGTCTCAGGCGTTGACTGGGAGTCTTTTTTTAGGCGTATGCTGAAATTTTGGAGTTGATATTTATTTGAGTAAGGAAGAGCATAAATTATTATGTGGATAAGAGTAACCTACAATGGAAGTTGGGGAGAGCACAATAGAGGTGGACTGGTGTAGTGTAATGGTTGTGAATGTGATTAGAAAACCAAAATTTGGCAGCTGACTTAAGAATATAAAATAATAGAGGAAAATAAACAGTCTTATAAAACCATTTACTTCTGATACAAAATACAATATTATCCATCGAGGGGAAGTGAAGAACCTGAATGTAATCGACCCTTCTAAATTTTCTTATTTTGTTAAAAAATTCACCAAAGCCTAGTTGTAAATGATTGGTAGTTCAAAATACCTCCACGGATTACAATTTCTTACTACAGAAAATTGTGATTTCTCCCTGAGATATGTTGTTGTTTTAAATTTTTAATAATAATTTTGTGTAAAAAAATACCAAATTCTAGTGCATTAAATATAATAGATCATAGTTTAATGAGTTACTTTTTCTATGAGAGTTTAGTTTAGAAGCAAGGAATATGTAGTCTTTAATTGTCAGCCCTTCCTTGGCTGCATATGTAGGGCTTTTTGGATTTTGAGCGAAAGTCCATTTCTCTAAATACCAAGAGCCTCAATATCTTGCATGTTCTATTTAAAAGTCTTTAATGCTTACAACAATGCCTATGTTAAATTTCAGTGAAAAAATCCATGCAACCCAAAACACAACCAAAAAATCAAACTCCCATGCACACTTCAAATGTATTCAATTGAAAACACACAACAATGGAGGAAGACCCTACATTCAAATGACTTGCAGAAGCAGGGGAGGAAAACTTGCTAGGCTTTTACATATGTAGGAACATAGCATAATAGGGGATGAAACCATACCTCATAATATATGTTGTTGATCCTCTGCTCACATGTCCTCAGGAGCAGCCCATGTAATAGGATTCAAATCGTCCAACAAATATGTATACAAGAGAGGCCTACGGAATGGGATGAATCTAATTATTTTCCTTTCTCTTTTTGAGCTTTTAGTTATCCGCTCAGATAAGCATTTCAACAGCCCATGAACTCTAGCTTTAGGCCATTGAATTTGAATGTTGTCCAAGTCACAACATAAAGATCATAAATATATACAAAGTAATAGCTCCTTTATATGATTTTTTGGGTACTATGACTAGAGAAGAACTAGAACCATAAAAAGCTCAAACCAGGATGTCTAGAAAAAATCAAGTGCTTGCTAATTGAAATTTTGGTTTTCCTTTGCTTTCAATGTCGTCATGAAAGGAAATCGTGAAAACAAATTCTAATAGATAACAGAGGAAGACCTTGGAAGGGGCCACTAGCTAGAGGGTTGGCTTACTGACAGAACTATCGATCATTTTAAATGTCAAAAGTAGACATAAGCCAAAGAAAATGAGAAAAGCCATTAGTTATTGATCAAATTTCCTAGCTGTAATTATAATGTCAAATAGACCCTAATGGATTATAAAGACAAGCTACATTACCTCCAATTCTTCTCTTCTTATCTATGGCTCCCTCCAGTTCTTCTCTTCTTATCTATGGCTCCCTGGCAATAGAATTGAGCAGACGAACCTTTAACAACAAAACCAAATTATATGAGCCCATCAGAAAAATAATGGGCAACACCACACACAAACTTTATGCACACGTGGCTCATAGTTTTAAAAACAAATTACAGGAGTTGAATGCTTCATTTGGTATATGAGAACAATCTCGAATGCCCACCTGGTGTGACAAATGCACTCTCTCAATAGGGAGATAAAAGAAGGACAAAAAAATAAAACACATTTAATGCAAAAGCACTCCGCACTAGTAGTTTTCCTTTATTTTCATTTCATAAATTGATTTTTTCCCTTTCCTTTTTTTTTTTGAGAGTCAATAAGAACTTAAATAAATTAGGTTTTCTCAATTTTAGAAATAAACAAAATATTGCAACTATATAACAAACTTTATAGCTTTAAAAATTTTAAAATCTTATTGGCAGACATATTGCATTTTAGCATCCAAATGAATGCAATAGTTATCTTGCCTATGACATGAACTAATAATACGAGGAATGACTATTATTAAGCATGTCATCATAAAAAGGTCATTTAGATGTAAAGACCACATACGTTGCGATTAATCATGATCTCATACTATCACAAACGTAATTTAATTAGAACTACTATCTGTTAAAAATCACTTCACATAAAAAAAATCTTTCATGTAGGTTCTAGGACAAGACTGGGTTTGCACCAACATCCACACATACGACCAAACATAGATCCAAAACACGAAACAAAACAATCTTATGGGAGGGTATTACAGAATTGAGATTGCACTCTCAATTGGAATTAAGAATCTTGATATAAAAGGTGACTCTAAACTCATAATTGAAGGCACAAAAGGGTCAATTAATACCAGTTGATCCGTGGAAGGAATTATGGAGGACATCAAAACTCTTCTTTTGAGATTTGATTCATTTATTATAAATCACTTTGAAAAGGAAGGTAATATAATGCCAAATGTGATGGTTGTAATAGGTCTACCTTTAGATGTTGGAGAAATGAAGAACACCTCCCAAGTCATGTGAAAACCCTTCTTTTGAGAAAAAAATCCTTTAATATAATGGTAAATGGGAACCAATATTAAAAATATTTACTAAGTGTTATTCTATTAATTAATAAAGGAAGAAATGTGATTTGCTAAGAAAAAAAATAACCTTTGAGAAGTGGGATGGAAAATTTGAATTGGAAGACTATGGTTAATAGGGTGCTAGCTGAAAATTGTGACAAATGTGCTGCCACTACTGGAGTCTACTAGGTGGAACGTATGGTTCTGGAACTCCTTTAATCCCTGACAATGTTCCTTGTCAAGCATCATAGAGAAGGCCACCAGTTTTGACATTATAATTCACAGAGGAAGGTGATGATTTGTTCATGAATTGGTTTTACAGAATCACGATGGTCCCTCCAATTAAATCATTAAACCATTACATGATCAAAGATGCACTCGGATTCCAATGCATGGTCGTGTAGTTTGCTGAGTATTTCAAGCCTCCAGTTTGATTCTAACAATTCCATGTTCACCCGACTTTCTAGCATACCTCATTCTATCATCGAGCCCGATAAGTAAATGTAGGAAGCTGATTGTGGTATTCATGTCGTATCTACTGGGAGCTTTCACAATGACATTGACACCTAATATTTCTATGCTATAGCTGGTTGACTGCCATATGGTCTTACTATCTAGTTTTTGTCATGCACATAGCCCCTTTGTACATTGGAGAGACTACTCCATCAATAGCTCGTAGAACACTGGCATCTTTAAAGGAACTCTTCATAGTTTTAAGAATCTTGGCTACCTTGTGGGTAATCTAAAATTAATGTGATTGGTGGCTGGAGATACATGTATGGTTCAAGTTGCTCTAATTATGGGCATTGGCATGTGGTGGTTACGTTTCTCCCACGTTGGCTTGTTCTCTAGGCATTGTAGAGTAAAGGAAAATTGGGATAGAATTGAAAGTCCATTGTGAGGGCACAAAGAAAATGGCATCCAAAAACATGATTTGTGAGCACAAACCGTAGTTAAAGAGCTTTGCCAATCCCCTCAAACAAAAAAGAGAGGAAATATTGTGTGGGCTTAAGTGTCAGAGGTTGTGATGCAATCGGTAATGTAGATAACCTATGGGAAAGAAGAGCTTGTTTAACTTTCTTAATTTCTTGGGTTATGCTAAAAGTTCATCACTCGAAGATGGCCATTTTCCTACATTGGGTGATATTTGTGGCAAGTAGTGATAATATGCTCCTATCATTTTTATATTTGTCTCATAGATGAAAATGATGCCACCTCGATCCTTTGAGGTGGTTGGTGTGATGCTTAAACTGTAAGATTTGAAGGAAATAGGGATGACCTTCAAGCCCGATATTATGAGGAAACTGTGATTCCTTGCAGCATTGTATCGGTTTATGTATCAAAGACCTATCCTACTGATGTCTTTTTGATGATCATGGATTAAATCATTAACTTATGACATACAGTGGAATTTTCCTTCATGAATCTTTCTCTTGTAAAGGCAGTGATAAGTGTTATAATTCTTTGTTGATTTCAAAGATAAAAACAAGGTCTTTCTCATGGTTCTATTATGAATTGTGATAATAAATTGAAACAACATTCAGAATTAGAAGCAAGAATAGAGAAAGGCATTGCTATTGCAACAGAAGTGACGCTTCGTCAAATTTGCAGGATTCTTTTGGACCATAGTTTCATATACTGGTTCAAGATTAAAGAATAAAACTCAAATTTCTAATTGGGAGGTCAAAACGTAATGTTTCAGATTACCATTACTATAGCCATTGAGGTGAACGAAGATTATTTTCTAGTAATTAATTTTCAAGGAACGGTTTCAATCATATTATTATTAGTAAAATGACTTTTCAAGAAGCAGTTATGGAAGTTGGAACTGAAGAGGTAGGTGAATCATTATTATTATTAGTAAAATGACTTTTTGACGACTTCCAATGGTTCTAATATTTATAAAATGTATTCTTTTATGATGTTAAGAGGTAGCAATCAACAACAACAAAGTTGGAGGGAGAACTTGCAGGTTGCTCCAGAGAATTGCTTAAGGAAGAGTATTGGCAATTGGTTTGTCAAGGAGAAGAAGAATAGATGAAAGTGAAGAATGAATTTGTAGATGTGTTGAAAGTGTTTAAGGAAGTCATGAATTCTTTAAGGTGAAGATAAAAATCACACTTACAAAGAGGAGTGCAACCAAAAAAGTGGAAAGCAAGAAGATTTGAAGGGTGCCAAAAACTCTTGTGAAATCTCTGAATTATGTTTCTTGTTGAAAATCTTGATATATGCAATTGTTCTTGAAGTATTTTGTTATATGAATGCGCATATGAAAATTGCAATAAAGTTATTTTCCAGATTTACATATGATGGATTAGATGATATGTTAAGGCTGTAAGATCAGCCCTTATTAACTTAATTAATAAAAAATCAAACAAGCGCTACTATGGTAATAAACACCAAGCACTAAAATATTATGCAATCACACTTATTAATGATGAGATCGCGTCAAATCCTTTTTTATTATGTTTATGTTGTATTTTTTTAATTTAACATAATCACAAGATATTAATATTGCAAGATACTCTTATGGCCGCCCTATAATAATCGTTCATTTATTATCTCATCTTTCTTCCACAGAGAATCGTTGTGCTTTACGTTGCATGTATACTCAATTCTAATAACCTTATAATTTTATCGCTGCTACAAAACGACAGTGTTGTCCATTTAACTTCTCATATTCATAATTCTTTTACATGCTCATCACTCATCACTCATATTCATAATACGATTGCTCAACATAAATGCTGACAGTCTTCCTAAGTTAAATTTGCTGCTAACAAATGCATGGCTAATCACAACAATAAAAATCTAATCCATTCATTCATAGACTGGTAAGAAGCCTAGTCCATTGGGAGGATTGCTATTCTAACACTGTTTATAACAGATAAAAAACAATAGAACAAGGATTGGTGTTTGAACGCATTTCCCAAAGTCACCATTATCATGATTTTTGCAGGTTTGATCACACTCATCCGAAAAAGGATTGCAATCCCCTTTATATGTACCGCTAAAATATCCGCAATACCTGGGGTAGCCGTCATATACCATGGGCTCTTTGTAATTACGAACAAAAACCAAATTATGTATATCAGAATCTATTTAGAAAATAAGTATTGATTAAAGAGAAGAAGGAGAAGAAGATGAATCCATTTGTAATTACCAGACCCAAAATGTTTAATGATGCAACTGTTTATAGCTGAAGCAGGCAAATTATTTATTTATTTAAGAAATCTCTCCATTTATGACTCCAAAACAATAACTTTCAGTCTCTTGTTATGAGCAATTTACAATGCCAATAAATTAATTGGCTCCAGATTAACTAGTTTGGATTTTGCAGTTGCAGGTGGACGGATTGGGTTAGGGTATCCAATAAAAGTAGTGTTTTTATATGCCTGATAAAGAAATGGGAAATAAAATGAACGAATTCTTAGCCTCTGTGAGTGTTGCTCAGAATTCCCTTGTTGTTTTGTAATCTGTATTTTGGATATGCGTTGGACTATTCGATGCCTTGATCTTGATCTCTTGTAGAGTGGCTCAGGATTCTCTTGATGCCTTGGACTATTTGTGTTAAATCTAATATTCTGTGAGTAAAAATGTTTAATGATGCAATTATTTATATCTGAAGCAGGCAAATTATTTATTTATTTAGGAAATCTCTCCATTTATGACTCCAAAACAATAACTTTCAGTCGCTCATTATGAGCGATGTAAAACTTACAATGACAATAAATTCATTATGAGCGACGGTACCTGCAAAGCCCAATTTGGAGTTTGCGCGCTGACTCCAAATTAACTAGTTTAGATTTTGCAGTTGCAGTTGGACGGATTGGCTTAGGGTATCCAATAAAACTACTCTTTTTATATGTCTGATAAAGAGAAAATTAACGAATTCTTAGCCTCTGTGAGTGTTGCTCAGGATTCCCTTCTTGTTTTATAATCTATATTTTCAACCTTGGTCTATTCTCGATATAATCTCCGATATATCTCGATATGATCGCCAAAGGAGGAGGAATGTATGGGACGGCTGGTCCAAAGAGACAGCTTCCCATATAAATCAATGATTCAATTTACCATATTTGCTAATAAATGTAGTTCTATAGATAACAAATAAATCCATTAAAGCAAATAAAATCATTACAAAAGTAATGCCCCAATGAGACAAGGAGTGTACAAATATATAAAAGCAAAAGATGGACTATTTGTATCATGCAATCTAGTCTTAACTTAAGAGCTAATCGTAACCCAAAAACCATCTATAGGCGAACAAATCAACTGCTCACTTAGTATGCAGTATATAAATTACAATGTTCTATGTAACATGTAATTATAAAGTAAGTACCCATAAGGGAATTTTCCACAACCTAGAGAGATAAACATATTTATTAGGTTTTCACATTTAAGATGTATGGAGTTGAGATCATCATGAATAATATGGATCATATTTACTTACAAAATATGGTAGTAGTTGAACTAAGAATGATTTTAGTTACAATATTTATGTCTCCCTTTTTTTAAACAACTCACTTAGTAATTAAATGCTATTAAATGTCATGGATGTCACAATATAAGCTTTATAAATAATAAAATTAAATACGTCCATCACATCAAAATTTTCCAGTATAATTAACTTTTTCTTCAATGGTTATTCTTTATCACTTTGTTTCTCATATTTATGTCCAAATGAAGCAGAGTCATCACACAGATAACCACAACATGACCTTCTTGAATCACAACACAAGTCTCACACAAAATGGGATTAGGATCACTAATGTCCCAAAATTATCCTTTGAGAATCTATATCACATAATTAATTGCCATTAGGTCCTCCTTAAGGTACTAGTACAAAAAAAAATCCAATGTTTTTAGAAGAAATGAATAGTAACTGTCCCATACCGGTCTCATTTACCCCTACATAACAATTCCCTAGGCCATCTACTCCCTCCATACAACCTGTCATGGACCCCTCATGAGTATATGATAGTTTACATATGTCACATCACAATACACAAGCTAACATTAACAAACATTCGTTAAAGCCTCAAAACTAGAAATCATAAGTTTAAATCAAATAAATAATGAAAAGACACAAATGATCTAATAAAATTTTAACGGTGGCCACCTAGAAATAACTCAATAATTTTAAATGAGAATTCATAATAAAAAGTCCTTGGGGTAAAAAGGACAATTTTATAAAGCATTTAATTAATAACTTAAAGAAATTCAAGATTCCTAGCTTCATCAATTCAAGAGCAAATAAATAATCAAAATATAAATCCAGTATAACATAAGCTTTTACAAAACAATCACTTTGTGACTTCAATCAAGTCACCTAAGGGAAGGAGGGGAATGAGGTGGTCTCAACCACATAGATCTCATGAAATAATAATATCCAAGTCTCACACGACTTGAGACAATCATATAGTAAATGTATCATTAATGATAGATCTAGTCATGCATCAAGGGTGCACTTAGGTCCATCCTCATCCTTTTTTATTTATTTATTACAATAATAGATGGTAGAAAGAGAGCCAAAGGAATATAAAATAGGTAACAATATCACATATGGATCACAATTGGACCCATAAAGAAGGGGAGTTAGGGAAGACTCTCCAAAATGACAGAGGGCCATATAGTATATCACCTCACCCCCAGGTAAGTTAGGCCATAATGAAGATCCTCTCTACCACTTGACCCCTAATTACATGGTGTGCATCTCATATAGCAATAAGAAATTTTCTATGGAGCTACTACCAACATAACATTAAATATAACATGAATTTTAACATCCATTTCCAATCAAAAGTACCTCCACTAGGGATAACTTTAAGAAACCCCTTTTTAGCAAAAAGTGAAAAATCTTGGCGAATCGTACATTATTTTAGGGGGGAATTTGTTTTAATGCATGCGTTTGCTTTTTTCAAATCTACAATTTTTTATAGTTTCTATTGGCGATTTTTTCCCCACTGAATGAAAATTTCATAAATTGCTGGTGAATAATTTTCTTTTGAAGTAAAAAATTATAATATATGAGGCCAATAATTTTCTTTTGAAGTAAAAAATTATAATATATAAGGCGAATGATATTCTTTTGAAGAGAAAAAATAATAATTGTATTGGCAAATTTTATGTACCATTTGAAAATTTGTTTATTTTATTGGCCAATCGTTCGTTAATTATGGGAAAAAAAATATTTTATTGGCAATTTTCAAAAGATGGGACATAACACGGACACCTAACCTAACCTAACATACCTAACATACATACATTATTTTATAATGTTAAATGTATTATTTGAGACCATCTGATGATCCAAGATCAATGGTTGATGATCCAAGATCAATGGCTGAAGTTTAATTTCGGCCCCAATTTCTTGAAGGAAACAAAGTTGTCCAGGAAGTCACCGGAATGTTGACACATATCGAATTAGGGTTGTCAACTTGTCTTCAGACTACACTGTACACATGTTGGTATCGATAATCATGGTCCTATAGTGCAACTTGTAACCTCTTAACTTAGTAAGAAATAAATGCCTTGTTAGTAACAAGAAACATTCTTTAGCTGTCACACACCACTTCCAAATTTGTACATACGATATAATTGATTTCTGACAGTTTTACATTTATGGAAAAGATTTACTACCAGATATGAAAGATTAAGGACAAAATTTTAAATTCTCACACTCATGCATTTAGGGGAAAGATTTACATGAAAGATTGAGAGGCATATTAAGGACAATAGATTTAATACCATTAAAGAAAGAATAATTTATTGCTAAGTAACAATCAAGGATTCAAGGTCTATTTATAGATGATCTAGCTTCATTATTCCTTGATTCGTCTTTGCTAGATAATTTGTTTGTTTAGGTCATTAGTCTGCACTTTGCACTCTGCAAATAATTTATTTTTAAGTTTTCTAAAGTTTTAGATGGACACTCCAATAAGGATTAGATGCACATCTGAGGAGGCCTAGAAGGCCTTTCCAGGTTCCTTTTCAAATGAAACCTTACAATCAATTTGTAAGGAGGGTGGGCCTTTCGTAATAGAGGCTGTTAAAATGGTGTTGGGCAAAGAGTTTCTGCACAATGAAGATAGGCACGAGGTCAACACAGACATTACATCCTATTTTTTGACATCTCTTCTTGACCTTGGAGGAGAGAAGGTGGACATGTTAATGGTGCTGAGGAGGGTTTTTAAAGAAGAATACTTGGGGGACAACATTAATGTTGTCGTGTATGCAGAAATAGGGGTGGGGATCCCTTGGGCAAGTGAAATACCCAAGCTTCTCCTCCCAGGCCAGAATGTGGCCATGCAACCTTTTTTGTTGGGCCTGAATGTTGGGCAGTATAAGTGCCATAGGAAATGGGCGTTGATTGCCAGGGATTTTCTTCATAAGTGGTTTATGCTTGACGAAGAGGAGGCTCAGGTGGGGAAATACGGGTGGCTCGATGAATTCTCATAGTTAATCCTCTCTGCAGAATTCTACTTAGATGGAGCCGGAGGGCAAAATTAGTAGTTGACTACTTGTGGTTTTTTTTTTGATAAAAACATACCACGTTTTTGGGTTTTTTGTTTATAGTAGGTTTCTCTTTGTATTGGAAGTGGACAATGTAATTATAATTTTATGAAAAAAAACAATGAAAATTTTGCAAGCTCATTTCAATTTGTGTTTTATGGGTACAAAAAATGGTTCTTAGACTTCTCTGTCAATATGATTGCAATATTTTAATTAGTTTCTTTATCTGTGTATTAGTCATGTATGATGTAACTTGTAAGTATGTTTCAGTAGAAATAAGGAAATGTTCAAATGATGCCGATGATATTTCTATTTTTAAATCTGAATATTTAAAATGTATCACAGTTGTACAATGTAGACATTTATAGTTAATAAAAGAAATGTCTTATCACTGACATTAAGTTTGGGTAATGTTACCTGCATGACATTTTTTTTCCAATTTCACACGCTCGTACATTTAATATGAAAGATTTACAAAATTTTGAAGGACAAATGAATTAATAAGGTTAGAGAAAGAATTTATGGTTTTCTAATTATAAGGTATGAGAATTATATGTGATTATAATTATCAACGTTAAAGTTATAATCAATATAAAATATCATTTTAACTATAAGTATACTATATAATCAATAAAAAAATATTACTTTAACTCATGTTTGGGAGACCTAGCTAGTCAACGACCACATAATTATCGTAATCTCTAAACACTAACCTAAGTAACCTTAACTCCGGCCTCTGAAATTTATTAGAATATAATATTATTAAAAAAATAGTGTATTTTGAATTTGATTGGCTAAAATTGTTACTATTCAATTACATAAGTTTAAATTTTATTATCCATTATTAATTAATATCTAGATAAAGGAAAAAATAATAGTATAACATTTAACAATGTCCGTTGCAAATAACTACCTTTGGATGAGCACAGATTGACAATACACGATGGACTTTAGGATGAAAGGGAAAAGCAAACCCATCTTTTCAAACCCATTCCAAAATCATGACATGTGTCACTAAACACATTCACTCATAGTCTTGCACGGTCTACCAACAATGTCATTTGATGATGATGTGACACATCTGACTCGCGAAGTGAGTCAGCCATCAAGTGACTAGGTGAGTTAATGGGACCCACTGAGCCACCACAACAGATAGTGGCTAACAATGACATTATGACCGTTGGATGATTGTAGATCAATGATCGAAGTTGTATTTCAGGCTGAAAGGGAAAAGCAACCCCATCTTTTCAAACCCATTTTGGAATCATGACACATGTCACTAAACACATTCCACTCACAGTCTCACACAGTCTACCAACAATGGCATTTGATGATGACGTGACATGTCTGACTCTTGAGGTGAGTTAGCCATTAGGTGACAAGGTGAGTTAATGGGACCCACTGGGCCACCACAAAAGATAGTGGCTAACAATGACATTATGACCGTTGGATGATTGTAGATCAATGACCAAAGTTGTATTTCAGGCTGAAAGGGAAAAATAACCCCATCTTTTCAAACCTATTCTAGAATCATGACATGTGTCACTAAACACATTCCACTCGTAGTCTCGCATGGTCTACCAACAATGTCATTTGATGATGACGTGACACATCTGATTCATGAGGTGAGTCAGCCTTCAGGTGACTAGGTGAGTTAATGGGACCCATGGGGCCACCACACTAGATAGTGACTAATAATGATATTATGACCATTGGATGATTGTAGATCAACGACGAAAGCTGTATTTCAGGCCAAAAGGGAAAAGAAAACCCATTTTGGATTCATGACGCGTGTCCACTCACATGGTCAGTGACAAGTGTAATGACTGTAGATTGTACAATTTTTGCACTTTAAGTTTCCAATCTAATTTTTCATTTATAAGTATAAGTAGTCTACAGATTTAGAAAGGGGTTATGGATTCTAAATTTATAGGTTTAGGATTGAGGTCCAAGGAAAGCAACAAAGTCTCTGAGCTCTCTTCCCAGTCATAGTCTACAAAAATTGAAAATAAGGGTAATGGGTATCTACTAAAATCCTAAACACCTACGTCTCGCATTTTAAATTTTTCAAATCTCTTGATTTACAACTTTACTATTTATATTATATAAAATAAATATGATGTTAGGGTTTAATTTTGAATCACCCCTGTAAATTATAGGCTTGTAGTTGTGTATAAATATTTGAATTTTCCTACAAGTAAATAGTGATACCGGTTACCAACTTACCACGATGGGAAAAAAAATATCAAGAATAAGACTGAGTAAAAGGCCAAGTCAGATAATAGAATTCCATAATCTTCTTAAAACACCAGGTTTCAGTGATTTATTCCATGATATTTATGATCCTGTTATTCATGGAAATAAGGGAATAATGGAAATTATATTTTCACTTGAAAACAAGTGGAACGATCCAAATAAGGGTTTAAAATTTAATTCATTTAACCCCATGATAAATGCAATGGCAAATAGAATTGCAGCGTGGGTTGCTGGGTCGACACAGATGATATTACCTCAAGTATTCCCTTGCCTAGAAATTGTCATGGTCTACGCTGAAAATTATGATGAAAATAGAAAAGAAATTGTGAATAAGAATACTCGGGAGGAAATTTTGTCTATAACCGAGAGTGAATTTGCTAGTTTGTTGAACCTAGGGTTTGAACAACAAAACTCAAATTCCTTGACAGATCCCACATCTGATCTTTTTTTTATTCTCTATCATTCTTTGAATTTTATTTTCTTTTCTTCTTCCCTGCACCATCATCATCTCTGACATTCTCAGTATCGTCCAAGTTGATTATATCATTATGGCTAGTCTGGGTATTTAACTAAAAATCTTCTTCAAGTTCATCGTGATTTGAGATATCAGGTTCGCTGACTTCTTCAATATGCCATGTAGGTTCAAGTTGTGAATCTTGAAAATCTTCTTGTGATGAAGTAGCTTCTTGATTTTGGCCAGAAACATTTCCTACACCATGACCAAAGTACGATAATAAGGTTCTACATTTTTCTGGCCTCTCTTGGCTTTCCCCATATGCGGGAGCCTTACCCTTATTCTTGTTTGACATCTCAATTCTTCAACGAAATAAAGGCTACCAGGCTACCAATGAAAAAAATGTTTACTTGTTGAAGAGGTGACAATAGAACTATAATACATATAAATATGATTCATTCACCCTTAAATCATGTCTGAAGTCTCCCTGGTCACCACTGTTCACTAACTAGTCCCCACTAAATAAGAATGAACTCAAGTTTACATAGTCACATAATAATAATCACTTACCTTTGCCTCAAATTCAATTGCAGTTGTGACTCGCCAATGCAGTCAAGACTCAATAGTCTAAAGTCTTTGAACTTTGCTATCGATCAAATTGAACCAAGCCAAATTGTGTACAATAACACTGATCTATGAATGTATTTATACTAATCCTTTTTTGGTGAATTGGGCGGGAGGTATTAGGTCTACAAATATTTGGTGAAGCCCGAGTAATTATAACATGTCTTGTGTTATTTTCGACGTGATTATGGGTCCTCCAATACCTTGCTATGATTAATAAAGTTGGCAAAAAGGCATCGGTTTGAGACACGCATCCATAAAATGCCAGGCGAATTTGGGGCCGCCTATAAATATATATATATATAAAACTATTGGTGAATATAGGCTGTCCATTTGGGACCGCTTGGAAATTATAGTCGAATGTTTAAAATATATCACGTACCCAAACATTATATGCCCTTGGCAATAATGTGAAAGAAATGGAAAATATTTAATAAACTGATGGGCGATGGGCCCGGGCATTGGACCCAATTTTAATAAATGCAGGACGATATGGTCAATCCCATATGGGCAATATATTTGCCAAATCAGGGGTTGTCGACATGTGATATTCGCCAAATGGTGAATAATCGCTACTAAAGTTTTCACTGACCTCCACATCACATCATGATTCAATAAAACATTCATAACTTTGTCCTACCTATACATAATCTTCACAAAGGGTAAACTTAGGTAGTTTTTTTGTAATGTCTACCTTTCCCTTACCCAAGTTGGATGAGATATACCACCCACTTGCGATACAAAACATTTACTAGTCTCTTCACATTTCACTAGACATATAACTTGGTGAAGTAAAGAAATAGAACTAAGGTAGACATCTACATGCACTCTATAGCTCGACAAGGTTCTCTTTTAGTAAAACATATTCATTTTAGGATTGATTTGTATTGACTCATTCAATAATCCACAAAACATTTATGTGCATATTTTAAATAACATAAGTTTTAGTATGAGTTTAATTTATTTTGTAAAGTGAGAAAGCCCATAAGGCTCCAGAGTATTAACCTAACTTTGATACCAAATGTATTGCCCAAATTAACTACAAAAAAATAGACAAAACACAATTTAATGATTCTACAAGACTAACTAAATTGTAAATAATTTTCTTTTTACCATGAACATACTAATATAGTTAAGAAGAACTTATGATCCTACTAGCGCATAACATTTATCTATAATTTAAAAATACAATGAAACTACTTTTTATAATAGTTTATTAGAATATTTAAATAAAAACTATAACAAGTTATGTAAACCTGAGTGTCACTTTCCCGTTCTTGTATCATATTCAACAAGTGATAATAGGTAACGTTCAAATTCAAAACACTTTTTTTTGCCTTTCTAGTTTTAGTATTGTATTCTCCCTAGCCCCAACACTTGAACTTGCATCCATGGCTATACAAATAGATGACTAATATAAGAACCATTGAAAGTAAGATACATGATTATGAAGATAATCCCACATCCATCTATTATCTAGATAAATCATAATGTAGTTTCATCTAAATTTGAAGAGGGAAAAGTACACATGACATCAAGAGTGAGTAAAGTTTAAACTAATGTTTGATTTAATGTATTACTCTATAAATCATATATGTTCTATCCTACATGTTATATAATTAACAAGAGTGTGTATACATCCCTTTTTAAGGCCTAATTCCCTAGGCAGTTACCCTTGTTGGCTATCACCCACAAAGGTGAAATAGGGACGAAGTTCCTTAGTTTTATTGATAACTTGACTTTATTTTAAACCAATTTAGGTTGAGTAATATTATATAATTTCTAGTAATATTGCATGCAATAATGCTAATGCACTTCTTAATAAATGAGGATACAAATCTCTAGTTGCTGAAATCCATGGTCACCCCACCATTTGTGTTTTCTAACATTTCTTATACCCTTAAATATTTACCACAAGACTATTTATAGATTAAATGACGATTTCAATTATTTTGAACAGTCTTAAACTTAAGCTATTTCATATATATCACATACAATGAACTATCATAGTCTAAAAATAAATATATACATGTTCTCCTTTTGTACTAAGATAATAACTTTAAACTTCAGTCTCAAACAACCATACAAAGTAATGCGAAACTCACAAAACAAGACTCGCTCCTATAAATTACTTGATAAATTTCTCAACAAAAACACCATAAAGAATCCTACAAATTATGATGTTTAAAACAAATTACATATGCTTTTCCCCTAGATGTATTTCATTGGAACAAAATAAAAAAAGTTTTTCTCTCCTCCTTTCCATAATGGCGTAATGGAGCCTCGGGGGCTCTAGTCATATCTCTGAGAAAGAAAACTACAATAAAACCATATAAGATTCATGGAGTCTTCTCATCTACCACAAGCGACCCTTCTAATCATGTTAATTCCCTTACAAAGAAAATTCAAATGTGATATATTCATAAGATTATTTTAATCCACAAAAAGAAGGAATGAAAAATTATAAAGAGAGATTTATTTTTCTATACTAAATACTTTTAGCATCCCTTACTCCAAATCATCTGTGCACTTACTCTAAATACTAGGATCCCTAGTCCATGGATAGACAAAGTCTTATTTTAAAATTGTTATCATAAAATATGTTTAGTTCGATAATGAATTATAAGTTAAACAATAAAATTTGGCTGCAATACATCCCTTTTTAACCTCTAAATATAGTCAAGTACCAACTGGATCCTGAACGGTTATGTATATGGGTTCCAATGATGATTATATTCATGCAAGTACTTCTCTTTCTTCCAATATTATATTGGCCATATATCAAAGAAGGCCTTTCTAGATGCTAAACTAAGAATTTATTGTTTGAATCGTTGCCATTCAATAGTTTTATCATTGATGTCAACATATATCTAGTTATGAAGTCCAAGAATCACAAGACAGTATAGACATGAAGATTGTAGAGAGGGGTACTGACATCATTTGATTCATTAGTAGATGTTAACAAAGTTATCAAATAAATTTATTTTAGTCACATTCATCAAATGTACATGAATATGCATAGGCACTTTTGATCCCAAATGGGACAAACCATTGTTGAAACAAACATATCCTTGTCTTCGATGTTATCATCGAAATATCTTTTCCTTATGAGTTAGACAGTCAAACAATTGTTCTCCAAAGTTGCTCACAAAGGTCATGGGTTGGTCATAAGAATACAAAAAGCCACTTGTTTCTAATGTGCTCCCATTTTCCAGTGGTAATGATATAAATAATGTTCAATGCTCCAAATCAAATCACATGCAGTTTATCGTTGAAAATAAATAAATAAAATAATAGATTAAATTAAATCCAATTTATTTCTATTTAAAAAAAATATTTTTAATAAATTTAATTTATGTTTGTTTTTATTTGTATTATTTAATATACAAATTAAAATTTTAGTTATATTATGTTTGGTATAATTCTTAAAGTATTATATTAAATGCATGGTTTTGATTTTTAACTATATCCAAGGTATTCAAGAACTTAAGGGATTACCACGCTCAAATTCAGATGAAGAACAACAACATGGATATTTGTAGTTCAAATTTCTAAAATGTCAATAATTAAGTACTACATTTGTAAGTGACATGATTTTTGTAAAAAAAAATCATTCTCAAGTTGTAACTTATAATGAAGACATATGTTCTGCACAAATTCAAGAGAAATAGACAAATCTCTCTCTCTCTCTCTCTCTCTCTCTCTCTCTCTCTCTCTCTCTCTCTCTCCATACACACACCTTATTTTTATTATTGTACATTATAATTTAAATAACATAAATGTTAAACATATTTTAATATAATAAATTTCCTCATTTTGATATCTTCAGTTTGGAATACATTTTGTCAATTTCTTTTCTCAAACATGTTTGATGTCCATCTCAAATTTAAAATTTTTCAAGCATGCCTACCTAGATATGCTAGGTTCATGTACCCCATGTTTCCTTTTCTTTTGATGATTTGCACTTTCTAGTTTACATGTTTGGTATTTGAGTATTGTATTTACTCTAGTAATGATCTCCACTTGTATTTACTATAGTAATGATTTCTGGTTGCATATACACTTGGATTTGCATGTTTCATTTTAAGATCTAAAGGCCATGTAGCTATTTAATACAAGGTCAACATGCTATGCTATCATTTTTACTCTTTTTCCCTCCCTCTAATTCCAATATTTGATAGGTTTCTAAAATAACTTGACCAACATAAAAAAGAAATTATGTATGATAATGATATTTCTATAATTTTACATTTTTCTTCTCAACTCTCAATCGTTGATTTCACAAACCCCCCCCACCCTCTCTCTCTCTCTCTCTCTCAAATAACTTGACTAACATAAAAAGAAATTATGTATGATAATGATATTTCTATAATTTTACATTCTTCTTCTCAACTCTCAATCATTTATTTCACAACCCCCCCCCCCCCCCCCCCCGCCTCTCTCTCTCTCTCTCTCTCAAAGGCATAACATGAGGTTGTTGCTAATAAAGAACCATATTTTAGTTGACACTATCATGTCTCTCTCTCTCTCTCTCAAAGGCATAACATGAGGTTGTTGCTAATAAAGAACCATATTTTAGTTGACACTATCATGTCTAAACAAATGTATTAAAAAAAAACCCTTTTTCAATTGACATTTCATACCTTTTCGGCATACCCATTGCACACTAAGGTGCAATTGCTAGTTTATTTAACGTAAGGGAATTCAATGCCACTTTGTAATGAATGCCAACTTAGTTAAATCATGGAGTAATAATATAAACTTAAATCAATTAGTACAAATTAAGGGTTAACCTCGTATTGTTAATAATCCTGAATAATAAATTATCCATAATTAATATCATCTTAAAGTGTGCTAAAAAATAATAAGAAACGCCAAAGAGTCAAAGTTCCTACCAATAGCTAAATGTTTATAAAGTTAAGGTGAAGTGAAAACATTAAAAACTTGGAGTGAAAAAGTGGTAAAATACTTGTACCTTAGAATTAAGAATGCATTGAAATTTATCGTTATATATGTTTGAACAAGTGAGAAAAACTAGTTATTATGCTGTATTGAAATAAAAAACCATGAACTTATAACTCGAATAGTGATAATCCAAATAAGCTATGGAAAGTAGGCAAATATAGTCCCCTTCACAAGAAGAAAGCAATAGAGGATACATTGAACCAAATAAAAGTAATAATAATTATATAAGAATTGTTGTATACTTTAATACCTTTAGACCAGATTTATTACAATATTTAATATCTCCCATGTTTACAGTTTTCCACTTGCCATCTGTGGTTCAACAGAATCGTCACTATGAGATTCTTCACTATTGGATTCTTCCCAACTGCTATCTTTCTTCTTTGAAATGACTATAGTTGGCACCAAAGCATTCTGTTAAACAAAATGTTTAGCAGTCTGTAATAATATAAATTTAATATAAACAACATTAAGTAGCAATTTACAACAAACAAATTATCCTGCTACACCATCTTATATCCTAAAGAGGGGGAATATACATGAATATACATTATTGGCTGAATAATTTTAGCTGCAGGCTCCTGTGCTAAAAAAAAACTAACATGTTATAAGTAATTTTAAATGAGCAATATAAAAAAACAAAAAAACAATTCTTAATATTAAGTTGCTTTATAATGTATTGAAGCTTATATATAAAACTAACTAGTTCATATGTTAGAGGAAAAATATTCAATATATGGTCATTTATGTATTGCTCTGCCATTTGCACATTAATGTACTTCCTCTAGAGCAATATAGTCATGACAGAGCAGTTGAAGAGTGCAAACAAGATTTGTGAAGAATCTATTTCCTTGTGGGAAAGTATCAAGTAGATCTGTGAAAGCTACAAATCTAAGAGGGAAAATTTCTATAAGCAGTAATGGAAATTGTGGAAATGATTCTGCAAGAGATTTAAATCAAACAGTGGCTAACACATGTACAAAGTTACAAAGTCCAGTAGTGGAAACCCAGATGATTATTCTGCACAGATTTTGCAAGTCAAACATTACCAACTTCTCCTGTGTAACAAATCTGCAAAAGAATGTGGCATGGTTAATTATGTGCATGCAATCAAATAAGAGAAAACATAAAGATGTAAGTGACATGGAAGGACTTAAAAATGAGCAAATATTGGGATTCATCGTATCTTCCCCATACATTCATCAAGTTTGCCAATACTGAGAAATGATCCCCTGAAGTCATTACATTAATCTGTGAAAAAATGTAGTTTGTGGTTTTAAAGTGGTATATCGGAAGCAAAATTGAAAAGATTCTATCTGCTAAAAATGGCAGGGGATAAGCAGAAGACTGGAGAGTGGATGTGATTTCCAATGGATGAAGATGTTGTGAAACAAATTTGTACATACACAAAATTTGGGTAACAATCGAGAAACTATATCAGTATTAAAACAGATTAGTTATTAATGGCAGTTCACTATATATTGGCCACGCTAAATATTGTGCTGAATGTAATCAAACCACTGCATCAGATTTGGAACACTTCTTTTGTTATAAAGGATACATATAAAGGATTGAGTATGCAAAGATTCATACCACAATGTCATGAAGTGATATCCACATAACCATGTTAGCTACAGAACGACTTAATCCCTTGGATGCAAGAACTGATCATTGTAGCAAATTTTATGAAAATCGGATAATTCTATATATTCTACATGTTCTTAAATTGTAATGATGTATCATGGAATGTGATCTGAAATATTGATGTTAAAAATACATAGACAATCAAAACCATAGGTTCACCCGTTGTAAAATCTAATAAATTTATTAAATGAAAATTGCCTCCATATTCTAACCATCTGCAAATATGCAATATATTGAGATAGTTCCAAGAAGTGTAGACAAGTTGTAGTGAACATTGAGAAATGACACAAGCTAAATAATTGAGAAATATGAGAAGATTGAAAATTTGACGTAGCTAAACGATACAAAATCTACAGGATTGATATGGTTGACAATTGCATAGCTCTTGGAAATAAAGATCAATGATGGACTGGTCACAAATGAAAACTGCCAAAAGTAATTGAAGAAAATAACTGCACCTTCCGAGACGTTCTAAATTGTTTTTCTTCTATAATTTTAGTTTTCTCCTTAGATATTAAATTTTTATAATGTGGGGTATCTGGAAACTGTAACCTTGGGTTCCAAGCTTTCCAGGAGGAACAATAATCAAAGACGTGTCCATGGTGACGTCTTTCGCTGGATCCCCAAAGATATTTCGAATTGTCTGCAGCAACTCCTGACGGCACGACATCAATGTCAACTTTTTTCCTTGCTATATTTAGCTCCTGATTTCTAGGAATGTGGCCCTATAGCTCATTTTCTATGCAAACAAATGTACAGTTGAGGTATTAATTAATAAAAAATTAGAATGTACATTTGTATTGCAACAATAATAGTAGATGTATTGCAGCATTAGATGCATTCCAAAAAGTAGATGTGTATCAATGTGGAAGCATTGGAAACATAGTATGACTCTATATGTATTTACATAATGCAAGAAGAAGAGATAAGTATCTAATGGAAACAAAGAATATAAAAATATTTTAAAAGAACATAATAAAATTTGTACACGATACAAACTGAATAGAATGAGCATAGAACCAAGGTTCCAAACTTGTATTGTAGAACTTATAGAGGAAGCTATGTCATTTTCATTGAGAGTTTTTACGAATTCAAAATCACTTGCATAGGCTTTTCAAATTATAAAGAAAAAAATTGTTGTTTCTATAAACTTGGAACACTATAAATAGATATCCCTATAAATAGTAACAGAATCAAAAGATCGTTTAACTATCAGCTTTTCAATTCCAAATTACTCTCAAAATGAATTATTGAATTTTCATCAAAACTTGGTTGTATTATTGTATTGCATTCAATTATTAACTCTTTATTTGAATAAAGTGCTTCTTAATAGCCTTTTTTGTAATCCATTATTTCTATTCATTGCCTTGGGTATCGACCCGTCATCAATTTCTCTTTTGGTCAGTAGAATTTGATTCTATGTTTTACATGTACAGGAAATTTGCAGGAACTTAAAGGTTTTGTGACTGTTGCGTTACTGAGACCAAACTTGTGATTACCTGATAATATATTGAGGGCAACTTTTCTTCAAAGCAACTTTCATAGGCCAAGTATAACAAGGTTAGTTTGGGAGTTTTTGTTCGATCCCTATGGTAGAAAAGTGGTATTGAATAAAAATTGTGATTTTTTAATTGTAGAATATTTGTGACAACAAAATGACATGTAAAATTTGAGCCATATTGTTTGCAGATTAGCTGCTTTCAATTTCATAATCATTTAGGATTGTCTACTCGGAGTGAGTTCATTTGCTTTAATTTAACTTGATTATTCCTTTCCAGACCCATTTCTTTCAATTTCATAATCATTTGGGATTGACCAGTAACCAATTGTCTTCCCTTGGCTTCTTTGAAGCCAAGCATAGTAGAGTTTTTAAGATCCATCACCTATTGTACTTAACTGGGCAGTTTGAACATACTTTTTCATACCTAGGAAACAAATGTAAACTATCATGTGAAGCCTTGATATTTTCAGACATGTTTCTTTTCTCACTGTCTAATTTCTAGGGAGTGCCTAATTACTAGTGATCTTCTCCTAGCTGGTTCATATGAAATCTTAGTAGATTAAGATTCCAGTCATTTGTTGTCTTAATGTCATGTTCTAAACTTGCTCATACCTAGGAAATTAGTGCAAACCATCTTGTACTTCCTCAATTTCTACTTGATTATAAACAAACACATATGTGACCTACATTTTGTTTTCTTGAATTCTTCTGTTCAGACTGTTAGAAGAGTTGAGCTCATCCTAAAGCTGAAAAATTAGATGCAAAGCCAATGTGATGGTTTTGGAAGATGCAAAGAATGGAGGCTGTGATAATATTGGTTACAGATGTATTCGTGCAAATCTTGAGAAAAGTGGCATTTATTAAATCTGAGCTTTCTGAATTGGGTTGAATATAAGTGAAATATTTCAACCTGAAGAGGCATGCATAAATCAAAATGATGACCATTTTTATCTTTCTAAATAATTTCCATAATCTTATTATATAGTTTGGTCTTGTGGTTCAAATGGGAAGTCACTAGACCTATATCTGTCTTTTAACTTTCAATTTGATCATTTCTCTTATTGTTCATTCGTTAATTCACTCATAAAATCTTTGGGATGGTCTTGTTTTAAAATTGACACTAATGGGTGCACTCTGCCAGTCCTAAATTATTGATGCTAATGATTAGGTTGACAAATTTGGCATGGTGATGGATGTGTGTTAGTTCTCCTAAACAACATAGAACAACTAAAATATTGACAACAAGTGTATTTGTTTATATTTTTATCACTTATATTTATCTAGATTATATATTAATATAGTAAAATATTTGTGCAGAATAGACCAGCCCAGTCTGATTTGCTAAACTATCCTTGGTGTGTATTCATATGAAAGTTTTATTGAAACATAATTTTTAGCTAAATTTGTTTTATAGTGTAAACTCTAATAAAGTTGTGCCTATGAGTTTAGTTACACTACTTAGTGCTATACTTGTGCAATTGCATATATTTTATAGCTATTTGTTCCATGACTTGGTAGGGAATCAAACTTTTTATATGTGATAAGCCAAGGCCATAATAGTGGACTAGACTTCAGACTCCTTGGTGTGTAATGCTGAGCATGTAATCATAGAATTATTGGTACAAGTCTCATGCGTTGATTGGGAGTCTTTTTTAGGTGTATGCTGAAATTTTAGAGTTGATAATTATTTGAGTAAGGAAGAGCATAAATTATTATGTGGATAGGAGTAACCTACAATGGCAGTTGGGGAGGGAAAAATAGAGGTGGACAGGTGTAGTGTAATGGTTGTGAATGTGATTCACTAGTGCATTTGACCCACATTTCCGAACAACATTTCTGACTAAGCATTAAAATGGTTTTCCTTGGTCGGTTTATAGAAGGAAAATTTTGATTTTTTTTTAATCCATTCCCGTGTTGGTTGTAATTACGACAACCATGATAGGTTTTCGTAATTCTGACCAACACAGGAATATAATTTTTAAAAAATAAACGAAGGGATCATTTTATTTCATTTTGTTATATTCTGTGCGGGGGAAAGCAGAGGTGAAGGAGGGTCGAAGGAAGGCATCTGTCGACATCGCCTATGCATCTAGCCTCGACTCCACCTGTAAGCACCACTCTTCATTAGTAATTTGACCCCCTTTCACCTTTGTGCTGCTGCTGCACGCGTTTCATCTGATCTTCACTAGTTTAATACATTATTAATATATATTGTATATTTGGTTTTTTATTCATATTTTGAATTATTTTCATTTGTCATGGGTTTGAAACCCTAATCTCTACACTTCTAAAGGTGATGATGCCACCATTAGAAGTGGCCCATGAATTGGGGAAAATATGTTGAATGATGCAATGAGAGAACCATGGTTGTTGATAGATTTGAAAGTCTTAATTGGTTGAAAGTCTAAGTTGGATACCCATCTTAATCAAAATTTAAAAAAAAAACATAGGGATCATTTTATTTCATTTTGTTATATTTCGCGTGCAGCAAAGCAGAGGTGAAGGAGGGTCAAAGGAGGGCATTTGTCAACACTGCCTACACATCTAGCTTTGACTCCACCTGTAAGCACCACTCTTCATCAGTAAGTTGACCCCATTTCACCTTTGTGCTACTATTGCATGCGTTTCATCTGATCTTCACTGGTTTAATACATGATTAATATATATTGTATATTTGGTTTTTTATTCATATTTCAAATTGTTTTCATTTGTCATGGGTTTGAAACCCTAATCTCTGCACTTCTAATGGTGTTCATGCCACCATTAGAAGTGGCGTGAACACCATTAGAAGTGGCCCATGAATTGGAAAAAATATGTCGAATGATGCAATAAGAGAACCATGGTTGTTGATAGATTTGAAAGTCTTAGTTGGTTGAAAGTCTCAGTTGGATACCCATCTTAATCAAAATCTCTCAACATTATCAACATATTCCATAAAGGTTTGCATATGCATGTTTTATAATATATTATATGTAATGAGCAAGAAAAATGACACCGTCAATAGGGCCTTTGGAAAATAACACAGCCAATAGGGCCTACAAAAATAAATGCAGTCAAACAAAATGATGTGCACAAAAAAACAATTAGCAATCATAGAGGATGCCATATAAAATAAGACTTTATCATGGAAATGCTTTAGTTCAATTACAAATATTAAAAATAGCATGGCAATGATGTACATCAATCTGAAATATAGAACTTATACAATAAGATCTTTATCAATATCACTGCTTTATGTTTACATTTGGTAGCCATTTTTTTTAAAAAAGTGAACCCTTCTTTCACATTTGCACTCCAAGTAACCTACTCAGAGGAGTTTCCATCTGAATAGAAGTGCCTACCACCAGTATAGAAAGGCACATGGTATAAGTTCTTTGCAAACAAATGGTAAGCAACATCATATATGTCACTTTTCATATAATAGATCCTGTAAAAAGTCATGGAGTTTGGATTTACACTTGCTAATTGCATTTTCTTAAAAGTTTCCATGGCCTTCTCAACAGTCATAGCATTCCATGAGACCACATTTCTTTGACCCCTAATTTCTCTATTGTAAAGTTAGACAACAGATTTGTCCTTTCTAGTTTTAACTACATCATTTACCTTTAGAATATAGAGAGTTGGCGCTCCTTGAAAGTCTAGGTCAACTCAATTCATGGTGTTTGGAGTCAAATCATTTCTTTAAAAAATAATACTAACACTTTCCATGTTGATTCTACACAAACATTGATATCATCTAAAAATCGGTCCTATTTCTAAGTGATCAATGGTTTCACTAGTTTTTCTAGGGTTCACAGGTCTTTGCATCAAAATGTTCATAATTTTTACCATTTCAAAGGAATTTTAACATGATTTTAATGTTTTCAAAACATAAAATGTCATTAAAAATTGGGTCAACGATTGGCCAATGACTTTTTCATGAATCTAGATTTTTCAAGGAAAAATTTGGCACTCTAGGATTCAAGATTAATTGGGTATAATCATGATTTTTTATAGAGTATTACTTCTCTGATTATTAGTATGCATGGATTATATGCATTTGTATTGAGATTGCATGTTTACATAGTTTTTAGTTGGATCCTTCTATTTGATTGGATCCTTTTTAACAATGTCAGCATGATCTACTTAATAAATTAATAGAGCTTTTAGTTGAACCTCTCTTTCCTATTTTGAAGAATAAAGGGACAAAGGTTTACAAATCACCATCAGTGATACTGGTTTGATCCCACAATGTGACTTTACATCTAATCTTAAGCCCCCACATCCTCCATTTTTGTTTATTCCTCTTAGATTAGCTCTTGATTGACAATTGGGCATCCAAACAATCTCAGCCCAAATGCATGAAATCCACTGTACATATCTTATAATTTTTTGGCACATACATATTATAAACTGAAGAAATGCTATCTCCTCATCATTGCAATAAAAAGGACCATTATTTTTAAAAATACCCTAATTGACAGTGAATGCAAATGCAACCAGAGAAAGCTTTAAAAAAGAAGCTTGTTTACATACATATTTAAACCTCTAATACATTCTAACAAAACATAAATACATCATAATACATAATAAGCAGGACATCAAAAGGGAAGTAAAAAATCTCTTTCCCTAAAGCTCCTCTAGGTGCCTTTGGAGTCCTTGGCATGCAGATCTGTAGGATGAAAAATGGATTGAAAAATCTCTCTTTTCGTAGCCCCTCTCCTTGGAGGAAGTGGATTCATCTTTCTATGAAGCTTTGTAGGATGAGGATGATCCACTGCCACATTCTTCAATTTGTCCTCACAAATTTGATTCTTCTCCATTGCCCTAAACCCACTAAGCTCACCTCTGAATTTTTGAACCGAAAACTAAAACTTCAACACCAATTTACTCTTGCCTCAAAGACAACTTTGATGCTTTGGCTTTATATAGCCATAAATAACTTCACTCCAAATGAAACCCACTAATTGGGCTTCACTAATCATGGTTTCTTTTCTTATTCAACTCGAGTTAGATTGAGGTTACAAGCTTATACTCTAATTTGGTCAATCACTTTAAGTGCATCCACCAGGCTTCCACACCTATCATACATGTTTATAAGCTTATTCTAAAACCTTGTAGAAAATGTAAATTGTCTGGGAATGATGAAAGAGTGAAAGTTTTTTGTTTGTGAAAGGGCATTCTTGAGAAAACATACATTCTTTATGTTCATTGTTTTAATCATGTTTATCTCATTGTTCACTACATAGTTTCTCATTTTCTTGATGTCATCAATACATTGTTGATCTTCATTAGGTATGGTAATCACTATTTTTAAAATTTCAAATCTCTTTAAGGTATCTTCTTTGACATGCATCTTTGATATTACTGTTTTGATCTTTTGCTTCCTGTTTTTTTTTACTTCTTCACATTCCATCTCACTATCATTCCAATTCAAATTTTCATTGTGTATTGTCTTCTCACTACATTTCTTTTTCTGTCACCGAATTTTCATGATAGAGACGTACTATCCTCTTCTTCTCAAATTGTGTCTATCTATGTCATACAATAACAGTATTGTGATCTCCATAATAACACTGAGATATCTCTTTTATCTTCTCTTCATCACTAGTTTACTATTTTGCATCTTTGATCTTACTGTATTTTGATGCACATCATTGTTTTAAGCCTTTCACAATGCCACTTCTATGAAAATATTATACATCATTGTCCTTTGTTCTATTATTGCTTATCATTGCCTCATTTTCACCATCTACTTGAACTCTTACTTGCTATATACAATTTGCCACTATCTCCTAACTATCTTGAGGTGCTCAAGGTCTTCCACCCCTTGACCACATGTGTTTTGTTGCTATTATGTTACTAGGTTAAAGATGGGGACATCACACTATCAATAGAAGATTGTCATGAAACACTCGGTCTTGTGATTGAATAGAACTATCCTTTTTGAAACTGTCACATTAAGAAGTATAAAAGGTTATGTCTTTCATGATACACCCTTGAGAGGAATATCACATTCATGTTCCTTTCACCTTGTCTGTAGTAGTTTTCATGTGTTATATGACTATCCTATAGGTCCCTTTACATTGCTTTGTCATTTTTCTATGAAAAGTACATGACTTCATCCTTTATTCTTTGTATTTTCAATTGAGATCATCATATCACCATTTTATAGTCTTTGACTCAACTGTGTCTAAGAACTCTTCCTTTCATTGTCTGTGTGTCTATCATTCTTTCCTTACTGTGATTCAAAATTGAACCTTTCTAGTAATCTCTATCACCATTGTCATATTTTCATGATTTACACCCACTATTATTCATCCTCACAGTCATCATTCCAAAAGGACTGCTTTATTTCTATATCTCTATCATTAATAAAAAATTGTCACCCTCTAATCTCTTCAATTAGACTTGATTTATCTTTAGATAAAAGGTCTATATCATATCACTTGGATTGTCATATTAATTTCTCTTAGCTGTCCTTTAACATCATGACTGTCATTTAAATCTGATGATTTAGGGCCTTTGTTCATGCAAACACTGTCATCTTATTTTCCCTTTATCATTGATGTTGTTGACTCTGGAAGACTATGATGGTTACAGTGTTTTCTATCTTCTCTTTGTGCTTGATTCATGTCTGATACACTTTCCTTGAAGATCTCTATCTTCTTTTGCCACTCATTAAACCCCTACTCAATGTTGAGAATCTGCTAAAGTCCTACATTTCCATTGTAACACTTAGTGCATATAATTGAAGTCTATCATTTGGGCCCTACAATCTTCCCTTAAAGGAACAACTATAAGTGAGGGGTAAGAGGTGAACTTCTCAGTTTTAGCATAGGTGAAATATGGATCCATATTTTGTCATGTCAAATGAAATACTCATGCAGTCAAACAACCCAAAACTTTGATTCAAGTATAGCTAGGTGCTTGAGAGTTGAGACAATAGTCCATTTTTCCCATAATAGTCACTCGAGTCTTTTTCCTTTCTCCTTGTCTAATGATTCTTCAATCTTCAAGCTTTCACAAGGTCACTATTTTTATGGAATTTGTAAAGGTTTTCTACATGGGTGCACTACATATACTATTATCATTTTCACCACCCTTATCTACCATACAAACATTTTTACCCATCTTTGAAACTAATCCTAATCGATTGGATGGATTAGTTTGCACTAAAACTTAACAAAATCCAATTCCCTCCATTTTCTAATAACCGATGCATTTCAAACTTTTGAATTTGCACCATGTTCACCACCTTTGAAAGGATTCTTGTCCCAAGAATTAGTCCTTGCACTGGATATCTAATTTTGAACCTGTACTTTATGAATATGGTGCCTTGGGGAAGGAATGAAGTCCCCTAAGGTCACTGCCCTTGTCTTGTACCCTGCACAAACCTTGAAAGCATTAGCACCAAAAACCTTATGCATAGTCTTTGATTTTGAATCAGATTGTGGCCTTACTATCGGTTCTTTTTGCCCACTATCCGTCCACATATGAACATGGTTGTTTACTGGTTTCCCTTCAATAGGACACTTGACTGTACCTATTTGAACATAGTTCAAATCCCAAAAGTCTGCATCTCTTTGCCTTTGTGAACAGTATATGTATTAGAGTAGCCATCATGAATTGTCCTTCTCATACATTGCCATGGTCTACCTAATATCATATGCCCACAATTCATAGATATGACATCACACCAAACCTGATCATGATATGGCCCAATTAAAAAATTGACAAGAGCCCTTTGACTAACCTTCACATTCAACTCTTGGTTTACCCAGGTGGCACTGTAAGGGTTAGGATGTTATACTAATGCAAATCCCAACTTAGACACCATATCAACTGAAACCAAATTGCTATGTGCCCCTGAATCAATAATTAGAGTACATACCTTGCCTTGGACCAAACATCTTGATTTAAATATACCTTCTTGTGCCGATGTTGGTAATGGTCCTCCTTTCCTCATGAGAATAAATTCTCCTACCTCAGGGTTTGCTATTTTACTAATAGATTAAGCATATTAATTAAGTGTACCTACCTCGACTGTACCTACGAGATAATGTACTCCAAAATTGCAAAGAAATTAAGTGTACTCCAAATAGACTGCCCTCTACAAAGAACTGACTGGAATCTATTAACCAACCTTCTAACTGTCAAATCATTATGCTTTCAAATCAATTACTTATCGGCATATCCCTTGCGAGGGAGAGAAGCCAAACACATAAAGAACATACACATAAACACGACAGTTGAAAAACTTAAATGGAATACACCAAGAAGTATCAAATGATGAATGCTCAATTGTTGTAATGGAAAAGCAATATCAGAACCGTGCATTTCTAGAACTTGATTTTTCTATAGTCCTAATGATTTTTCTTATTTCTTGAACATTGTTGACATACTTAAATAGAATACACAATACCAAATGATGAATGCTCAATTGTTGTAATGGAAAAGCATCAGAACCATCCATTTCTAAAATTTGATTTTGTATAGTCTTAATTATTGTTCTATAGTCCTAATGATTTTGAAAATTGTTGACAAAGAGTGTTTCTTTTTTTTATTATAGTATAAATGATTTTTCTATAGTCGTAATGATTTTTCTTATTTCTTGTCTTTTGTCCCTTTTTTATTTCCTATGTCTATGCTTCGTGATAGGATTTTGTCACCTTCTTTTGATGGTATATTTCATTCACTCTATGTGGAATACTATTTTGTTCACTATTTTATTTCAGCTTGATATTTCTTTCATTTTTCATATACACAAAGACTACACATGCTTATAAAAAAATGAGCTATTTGATTTAGGTTTACTTTTCATTATTGTAAATGGTTTTAATATTTCTGATGGTACTCCTTGGTGTATTCCATATAAAAATAATCATATAAAAATAATAAATGTAGTAATGATGGTGCAGTGCATTATTGATATAGGCTTGATGACTCTTCTCAATGTGCCAAAATGTCAATGTGGTGGTGGGCAGTGTGTGTTGAAGACTTCACGGACATAGAACAACCTTGGATGACAATTTTGGTGCTACCCAAATAGAAAAAAGGTTGCTAATGTGTATATATTTAGTGTTTCTAATGTAAACACTATTCATTATATTATAAGAACTAATGTAGACAGGGTATCACAGGGAAATAATGGCCGCAGATACTTTATTTGGGTTGATGACAACTCATATGCATCTATCCGCCCATCTCCACTTATCAACGATGAAGGATTTGAGTGCAAAACATGTCAGGCTAGGGCAAATGCCGAAATTATATTTTTACGATGCCTTCTATGTATTGTAATCACATATCTTTGTTGCGACCATATGCGGAGATGAGCTCAAGAATTAGTCAGTTTAGTATTTTCATATTGTAACTAATATTTTAATATGGATATGGCGTAACTTCTCTTTTCCTCAAGTGCGTATATATGGTTTACATCTTTTATTACAATAATTATTCATGTTTATGGCTCAGGTGAGCCCCAATCTGCTATCAATCACATGATTTAATGTATAGTGTTTTCTTGGTTATTCCACTTGTTCCTTGATACATCAATTCGACCACACCCACTCCACTTCACGTAGATGTCTTTGAAATAAACTCCTAACTCTAATAAATTGACTGTAACTACTAACTAACCTTATAAAACAATAGTAGCTAAGAATGATCACTTTCCAACATCTGTTGAATACAAGGTCCTTGAGAGATCAATCAATCGGGATGAGTGGATGAGGATGATGAGATGGGGAAGTGGAGTTGAATCCTGATGAAAATGAAGCTCAATCTAGCTACAATTAGGAAGAAGAAGAAGATGCTTATTGTCAAACATAGATTGAAGAAGAGTATTGCAGAGAGCAGGCCTATAGTACCAAGGAAGTTTGACAAGAACAAGGAATATGGCTTAAACAGAATGGGAATACATCTTTCTAGCTTGGGCTTGGATCCTTTGACAATTATCTTGATAATAAATGAAGCAGATGAGAGCTGAGTAATTAGCTTCCCAAGAAAAATCTCGTAAATGAACTATGTGTACCCCAATCCCCGTGCCTTCTGCGCGTACCTAAATGACATATTTGAAATAACAAGGGTAAATTTAGCCTTACCCTTGTTGTTTCAAATATATCATTTGGGTACGCACATAGGGCACATGAATTGGGGTACACATAGTTCATTTATGGGATTTTTCTTGGGAAGCTAATTGCTCATTTGTCATCTACATTATTATGAAGCTAATTGTCGAAGGATCCAGGTCCAGGCTAGAAAGATGTCTTCCCAAACACATAATAAACATGCACATAAACATGACAGCTGAGAAACATAAATGTAGATTTCACAATAGCTGAGAAACATAATTGTAGGCATAATGGTCACAATTTTTTGGAGACAATGTAATTGAGTTGTATACCCAAGCGATGGAGAGCAACTTCTGCACTTCCAATTCCAAATTGAATACATTTGTTTAAGGACCTTGTATTCATGAGCAACAGATGTAGTCAACTTGGAATCAGAGGTGTAGGAGTTGCTCTCCATTGTCTGGGTATACAACTCAATTATGTTGTCTCCAAAAAAATTGTGACCACGATGCCTACAATTATTTTTCTGAGCTGTTGTGTCCTAGGACCCCTTATGACCCTTTACGACCATTTACGATCCCTAAGAATACATCTTAGAGGTCTTAAAATGTTGTAAAGGGTCATAAGAGGTTCCTAGGAGGGGCTAGATGAGCTTCCACCTTCACATGGTTGGCCTTGTTAAGTAGAGAATGTTATACTCTTCTCGAAACAAAGAGAAGCTCAATAATTTAAGGTCTTAGTCCACAGACAAATTAAATTAGACTTACTATCCAAATTGGTACATTGATGAGAATCTGAGAAGACGTATATGCAGTGGAGGCCAGAAGTGATTTTTGTGGAGATTTTCTAGATGTGGAGATTTTCTAGAGTGGCTATATACATACGAGGGTTTCCAGATTCAGTACCAGTACAGAGATGATGATTCAGTAACCTACGTCTATAAAACCTTCACAAATATCTTTATCTTAGTTTTTGTAGTATTGAAAAAAATGAGTGGGTTGGACATTAGTGGTGGATCTATTCTCTCTTATCATTCTTCATAGTAAACAATAAACAACATCGACATAATATTGTTGTACTTAATTTGATAATATATATATTTTTAAAAAAAATTAAATTTTCTGTCGCTTTTTTGACAAACAAAGAATAGACATATCGACAAGAGTGCTATATATTCGACGTTAAGTCCGACGATGTTTTGATGCAATTTTGACCAACATTGGTCACACAGATAAACATTAGAGCCGACAATTCTTCCAGGTTGAAGCAATTATTTCAACGTCGTTGTCATCGATAATTCAACCACCGTTGATGTTGCAAATTTGACGGAGATTTCATGTGTCGTATTATCGACTAAAAAACTCCGACGACCGTTATGGTTGATTAGCCGACCAATGGGTGTCTAATAATTGACTAAACCTCATCGAAAAACATGCTAAAATTTACTAGTGATTAGAAAACCAAAATTTGGCAACCGACTTAAGAACATAAAATAATGGAGGAAAACAAACAGTCTTATAAAACCATTTAATTATGATACAAAATACAATATTATACATTGAGGGGAAGTGAAGAACCTGAATGTAATCGACCCTTCCAAATTTTCTTATTTTTCTCAAAAACTCACCAAACCCTAGTTGGAAATCATTGGTAATTCAAAATACCTCCACCAGTTATAATTTCTTACTACAGAAAATTGTGATTTCTCCCTAAAATATGTTGTTGTTTTAAATTTTTAACAATAATTCCATCCTTAATTCTATGTAAAAAAATTACCAAATTCTAGTGCATTAAATATAATAGATCATAGTTTAATGAGTTATTTTTCTACGAGATCTTAGTTTGAAGTAAGGACTACACAGTCCTTAATTGTCAGCCCTTCCTTGGCTGCATATGTAGGGCTTTTTGGGTTTTGAGAAAACAAAAGAAGAAGAAAAATCCAGTTACCCAAAATTCCTTTTGTACTAATTTTGTTGGAAAGTGAAAGTCCACTTCTCTAAAAAACAACCAAGATCCTCAATATCTTGTGTGTTCTATTTAAAATTCGTTAATGCTTACAACAATGTCTAGGTTAAATTTCAGTGAAAAGATTCATGCAACCCAAAATACATAACCAAAAAATAAAATTTGCATGCACACATAAAATGCATTCCATTGAAAACACACACACAACAGTGGAGGAAGACCCTGCATTCAAATGACTTGCAGAAAATAGGGATGAAGACCTGCTAGGGTTTTACATATGTAGGAACATAGCATAATAGGGGATAAAAACATACCTCATAATATATGTTGGTGATCCTTTTCTCACATGTTTCTCACATGTCCTCGAAAGGAGTGGCCCATGTAATAGGATGAATCATCTAACAAATATGTATATAGGAGAGGCCTACAGAATGGGATGAATCTAATTGTTTGCTTTTCTCTTTTTTAACTTTCAGTTATCTTCTCAGACAAGCATTTCAAGAGCCCATGAACTCTAGCTTTAGACCATTGAATTTTAATTTCATCCAAGTCACAACATAAAGATCATAAATATATACAAAGTAATAGCTCCTTTATATGATTTTTTGGGTAGTGTGACTAGAGAAGAATTAGAACCATAGAAAGCTCAAACCAAGATGTCTGAAAAAAATCAAGTGCTTGCTAATTGAAATTTTGGTTTTCCTTTTCTTTCAATGTCATCATAAAAGGAAATCTTGAAAAAAATTCTAATAGATAAAAGAGAAAGACCTTGGAAGGGGCTACCAGCTAGAGGGTTGGTTTACCGACATAACTATCAATCATTTTAAATGTCAAAAGTAGACATAAGCCAAAGTCAAAGAAAAAATCCACCAGTTATTGATCACATCTCCTAGCTATAATTATAATGTCAAATAGACCCTAATGGATTATAAAGACAAGCTACATTACCTCCAATTCTTCTCTTCTTATCTATGGCTCCTTGGCAATAGAATTGAGCAAACGAACCTTTAACAACAAAACCAAATCCCATGAGCCCATCAGAAAAATAATGGGCAACACACAACACAAACTTTATGCATATGCGGCCCATTAAAGTTTTAAAAACAAATTACAGGAGTTGAATGCTTCATTTGGTACATGAGAACAATCTCAAATGCCCACCTGGTGTGATAAATTCCCTCTCTACAATAGGCAGAGAAAAAGGAGGACAAAAAATTAAAAACACATTTAATGCAAAAGCACTCGACACTAGTATTTTTCCTTTATTTTCATTTCATAAATTGATTTTTTTTCTTACCTTTTTTTTGAGAGTCAATAAGAACTTCAATAAAAAAAAATTTTCAATTTTAAAAATAAACAAAATATTGCAACTATATAAAAAACTTTATAGCTTTAAAAATTCTAAAATCTTATTGGTAGACATATTGCATTTTAGCATCCAAATGAATGCAATAGTTATCCTGCCTATGGCAGAAACTACTAATACGAGGAATGACGATAATAATTATGTCCCAATAATTAAGCATGCCATCATAAAAAGGTCATCCAGATGTAAACGACCACATATGTTGCGATTAATCATGGACTCATACTATCACAAACGTAATTTAATTAGAACAATTATCTATTAAAAATCACTTCATATAAATTTTTTTCATGTAGGTTCTAAGACAAGAATGGGTTCACACTAACACCCACACATATGACCAAACATAGCTCCAAAACACAAAACATAACAATCTTATGGGAGGGTATTACAGAATTGATATTGCACTCTCAATTGGAATTAAAACTCTTGATATAGAAGGTGACTCTAAAATCATAATTGAAGCCACAAAAGGGTCAATTAATACCAGTTGATCAGTGGAAGGAATTATGGAGGACATCAAAACTTTTCTTTTTGGATTTGATTCATTTACTATAAATCATCTTGACAAAGAAGGCAATAGTGTACCAGATGCGGTGGTTGTAATAGGTCTATCTATAGAGGGAATTAGATGTTAGAGAAATGAAGAACACCTCCCAAGTCATGTGAAAACCCTTCTTTTGGGAAAGAAATCCTTTAATATAATGGTAAATGGGGACTCATATTAAAAATATTTACTAAGTGTAATTCTATTAATTAATAAGGGAAGAAATGTGACTTTGCTAAGAATAAAAGAGAAACCTTTGAGAAGTGGGGTGGAAAATTTGAATTGGACGACAACATGGTTAATAGGGTGCTAGTTGGAAATTGTGACAAAATGTGTTGCCACTACTGGAGTCTACTAGGTGGAATGTATGGTTCTGGAACTCCTTTAATCTCTAATAATGTTCCTTGTCAAGCATCATAGAGAAGGCAACCCATTTTTACATTATAATTCACAGAGGAAGGTCATGAAGTGTTCATGAATTGGTTTTACAGAATCATGATGGTCCCTCCAATTAAATCATTAAACCATTATGATCAAAGATGCACTCAGATTCCAATGCATGGTCATGTAGTTTGCAGAGTATGTTAAGCCTCCATTTTTATTCCAAAAATTCCATGTTTACCTGAATTTCTAGCATACCTCATTCTATCGTCGAGTTTGATAAGTAAATACAGGAAGCTGATTGCGACATTCATGTCGTATCTATTGGGAGCTTTCACAATGGCATTGGCACCTAATATTTGTATGCTATAGTTGGTCGACTGTCATATGGTATTACTATAATCTAGTTTTGGTCATGCACATAGCCCCTTTGTACATTGGAGAGACTACTCCATCAATAGCTCATAGAACACTAACATCTTTAAAGGAACTCTTCATAGTTTTTAGAATCTTACTTGGCTACCTTGTGGGTAATCTAGAAATTAATGTGATTGGTGGCTAGAGATACATGTATGGGTCAAGTGCATCAGTTTCTCTAACTATGGGCATTGACATGTGGTGGTTATCCCTCTCCCACATTGGCTTGTTCTCCAAGCATTGTAGGGTAAAGGAAAATTGGGATATAATTGAAAGTCCATTGTGAGGGCACAAAGAAAATGGCATCCAAAAACATGATTTGTGAGTACAAACCATAGTTAAAGACCTTTTCCAATCCCCTCAAACAAAAAAGAGAGGAAATATTGTGTGGGCTTAAGTGTCAGAGGTTGTGATGCAATCAGTAATGTAGATAACCTATGGGAAAGAAGAGCTTGTTTAAATTTCTTAATTTCTTGGGTTATGCTAAAAGTTCATTACTCGAAGATGGCAATTTTCTTGCATTGGGTGATATTTGTGGCAAGTAATGAGAATCTTCTCCAATCATTTTTATATTTAGTTCATAGATGAAAATGATGTCAACTCATCCTTTGAGCTGGCTGTAGCGATTCTTATACTGCAAGATTTGAAGGAAATAGGGTCGACCTTCGAGTCCGATCTTATGAGGGAACTATGATTCCTTGTTTTATTGTATTGGTTCGTGTATCAGAGACTTGTCCTACTAATGTCTTTTTGATGATCATGGATAAAATAATTAACTTATGACATACAGGGGAATTCACCTTCATGAATCTTTCTCTTCTAAAGGTAGGGATAAGTGTTAATATTCTTTGTTGATTTTGGAGATAAAATAGGGTATTTCTCTTTCTTATGGTTCCATTATGAATTGTGATAATAAATTGAAACAACATTCAGAATTAGAAGCAAGAACAGAGAAAGGTATTGCTACTGCAACAGAGGCGACACTCATCACATTTGCAAGATTCTTCTTTGACCATATTCAGAATACTCAATTCATATTGATTAGAGCATAGTAGGGAAAATACTGATAATCTATTTTTTCATAATTTTCTATGTTTTAGTAAATTACATTTTTGAAGGTCTTCAGGACATTTTAGGGTCTAGACGCCTCACGTTGGTGCGACCTCTCAAATTTGATTCAAGATTTATTGAATATCTTTCTTACGAATTTAATGCTTTGCAATTCGGAGCTAGGACTAGAAAGTTATGCCTTCTCCAAGTGGACCTATTTTTAGAAATACTTTTTTGATAATTTTTTTTATGGTTTTAATAGTTTATTTGTAATAAACATTATGATGACTCTTCATTTCATTTCTAAGGGATTCTTATGACCCTTGAGATCCATCAGATTTGTATAAACTCCAATTTTGAATTGAATGGATCACTTTTTGGCTTGTAATCTTGTTGTTAATCTTCTGAATTTTTATATTGAATTTAACAATGCTGCAAGTATTGTAATCTGATTTCATAATTCAAATCACATATACTGCCAAGATTAAATAATAAAATTCAAATGGCTAATTGGGAGGTCAAAACATAATGTTTTAGATTACCATTACTATAGCTATTGAGGCGAACCAAAGATTATTTTCTAGTAATTAACTTTCAAGGAACGGTTTCAATCATATTATTATTAGTAAAAATGACTTTTCAATAAGCAGCTATGGAAGTTGGAAGTAAAGAGGTAGGTGAATGATTATTATTAGTAAAATGAATTTTTGATGACTTCCAGCGGTTCTAATATGTATAAAATGTATTCTTTTATGATGTTAAGAGGTAGCAATCAACAATAGCAAAGTTAGATGGAGAACTTGCAGGTTACTCCAGAGAATTGCTTAAGGAAGAGTGTTGGCAATTGGTTTGCCAAGAGGAGAAGACTAAATGAAAAGTGAAGAATGAATTTGTAGATGTGTTGAAGGTGTTTAAGGAAGCATTTGAAATCTTTAGGGTGAAGATAAAAATCAAACTTACAAAGAGGAGTGCAGCCAAAAAGTGGAAGGCAAGAAGATTTGAAGGCACAATGTGCCAAAAAATCTTGTGAAATAAATCTGATTTATGTTTCTTGTTGAAAATTTTGATATATGTTATTGTTCTTGAAGTATTTTGTTATATGAATGTTCATATGAGAGTTGCAATAAAATTATTTTTCAGATTTAGTGTTCATAAAATGGATTGGATGATATGTTAAGGTTGTAAGATTGGGTAGTTTGATAAGACCCCCTTAATCTTAATTACATTAAGGACTTTCCGGAAAAGTAAGAGCATTTTTTTTCCTCCTCCCCCAAAATAAATTTGTTCCCTAAACATACCTAATTTCTCTCCAATTTCTTCCATGATGCCCCCGTTCTAACCATGTGCTTATCCTTTGTTTTTGGTAAAGCATTAAAGTTTCCTAACTGTTAACTCCCCTTCTCTCACACATGAGAGACATGATTTTTTCTTTATACTTTAAATTATTTTCTTTGTAAGTTTTCTTTTTAAAGAATTCTACAATTTACATTTTTAAATACTTTTACATTAATAATTTAATATAATTTTATTCTTTTAAGATAGTTAATATTTATAGTTTTTAATAAGATATAAAAACTACTTTAAAAAAAACTAATTCAAGATTGTTACAGTATCTTACACACTTATATTTATTCTCATGAATAGTATCTTACACACTTATATTTATTTTCATGAATAGTATCTATCACAATCTTATTCCAAATATAGACTTTCATGAAAAGAGATTTATCATGAAAGATACAATGTTTCATAACATATACACATTTCTAAAAATAAGTACCTTTTACAAAAGGATCAGCCCTTATTAACTTAATTAATAAAAAATAAAACATGCGCTACTATGGTAATAAACACCAAGCACTAAAATATTATGAAATCACACTTATTAATGCTAAGATGACGTCAAATCTTTTTCATTATGTTTATGTTGTATTTTTTTTATTTAGGATAATCACAAGATATTAATATTGCAAGATATTCATATTTCTTTTACATGCTCATCACTCATATTCATAATACGATTACTCAACATAAATGTTGGCGTCTTCCTTAGTTAAATTTGCTGCCAACAAATGCATGGCTAATCACAACAATAAAAATCTAATCCCATCAAAATCTAAGGAAGAATTTATTTATTCATTCATTCATAGACTGGTAAGAAGCCTAGTCCATTCGGAGGATTGCAGCTATTCTAACACTGTTTATAACAGATACAATACCATACTAAAATGGATATTGATGGCATGCATCTCCCAAAGTCACCATTTTCATTATTTTTGCAGGTTTGATCACAGCCATCCGTAAAAGAATTACAATCCCCTTTATATGTACCACTAAAATATCCGCAATACCCGTCGAATGCGTCATATACCATGGGGTGCTCTTTGTAATTACCATCAAAAACCAAATTATATATATCAGAATGTATTTAGAAAATAAGTATGGATTAAAGAGAAGAAGAAGAAGATGATGAATGTATTTTACCAGACGCAAAAGCAGAGGAAACCACGAGCAATAACAAGAACACGGAAACGTACACCTTCGGCATTTGTGTTAAATCTAATATTCTGTGAGAAAAAATGTTTAATGATGCAATTATTTATAGTTGAAGCAGGCAAATTATTTATTTATTTAGGAAATCTCTCCATTTATGACTCCAAAACAATAACTTTCAGTCGCTTGTTATGAGCAATTTACAATGCCAATAAATTAACTAGCTTGGATATTGCAGTTGCAGGTGGACGGATTGGGTTAGGGTATCCAATAAAAGTAGTGTTATTATATGCCTGATAAAGAAATGGGAAATAAAATGAAGGAATTCTTAGCCTCTGTGAGTGTTGGTGAGGATTCCCTTGTTGTTTTTATAATCTATATTTTGGATATGCCTTGGACTATTCGATGCCTTGATCTTGATCTCTTGTAGAGTGGCTCATGATAATTACAAATTTCTGGATATAATCTCCGAATCAGAAGGAATGTTTGGGACGGTTGGTCCGAAATATCTCGATATGATCTCCAATGGAGGAGGAACGTATGGGACGGTTGGTCCAAGCAAACAGGGATTCTGAAGCAATTCGGAATACAATTTTAAAGAAATCTTTTTTTTTATTAATTTATTAAATGTATAAGATCTTTCATTAAAATTTGTACATCAAAATTGTCTAACAAATATAAAAATAATTATTAAATATCTTAAATTGTTATAAATATTTAAAAGTTACTTTGAGAAAAGAAATCACATTTTATATTTCCATATAATTTCAATTTAATTTTAAATAAAAATTATAATTTATTAAATTTAATTCTTTATAGGAAATAATACAACTTCTAAGAGTCCAACTGAAAATATTCAAAGGATACATCTAAATAAAGCTCCCAAGCCTTCTAGGGTCATTAACCGAGCCTATTACCTAAGCATAACGTCACTGGGTTTTTAACTATTAAAGAATTTGATTAGGTTATGTAAAACTATAGCTATGTGTTCCTAGTTCTTCAAAACCCGGTCGGGTTTCTAAACACTAGAAACCTAATTGGGTTATGTAGAAGTAAACATTATGGATAGATCGAGTTTTGTATATATGTTTTTACCTGTACAAAACTTATTATACACTATGCATATGTATATAATTACATATACAGTTGCACATTTGAGAAATAAATGGACTTCACCATTAACTCAAAATATTTCAATAAAATATTTAAAGCGATATAAAAACTAATTAGTTTCATATTTTAAATAAAATAGCCATTTTTAGAGAGTTTACAAAAAATATCAAAATTACATAACCCATATGATTTATATTATATGGTATGTATATTTCATACTATATTGTTTGTATAGACCATATTTATTATAAGCTTCACATGGTCCAACTATATATATTTCTTGAAAATATATCATATGTGGATTACATCAATTTATGTCATGGGATATATGAATATTACTTTAAATAATATATTTTTAAAATTAATGGAGGCTATGCTTCTTGCCACTAGATTTGTAGGCAATAGGCCATATCCACACCTAGTTGTAAGGGGCTTATTGTATAGTGAGTGGCACATGATGGGAGATATTTCCAACTATTTCCAATCCTACTTGGGACATCTTTTCTTACTACAATATGTCCACCACTCTAGTCTCATTCATCACCTTGCTAGCATAGCCAAAAATTCCCACCCCATCATCACCAAATTCGACAATGTTGAGCTAGTATTGAAGAGGTGGACCATTTTGACTTGCCTAAGGAGGATATTATTTTAGGATGCCTAAATTTTCACAAATATATCAATATTGTGTATTCCTATACACACTAGGAAGTAATTTTCAAGCACTTTTGACTCTACTCCAATTCTCCCAAATCCTTCTCTTGGTTGGTTATCTTGTGAAACATTTTTTTTTCTTTTTATAATACAATTAAATCTCTCTATAATGCTCAATTATAATTAATATTATTTATTGATGTTTCATTTCCAAATTTTTTAAAATATGCACATTAAGGTGTTGCTTGCTCATATACTAGAAAGTGCATGATTATAAATTTCATTTTATTATCCTAATCTTGGTCCTAGAGACACATAGGATAAGATCATACACTATATTTTTCTATTTTATATTACTTCTCATAGAAGTTGAAAGACAAACATAGGGACTTAACTCCCAAACAATCCCAACCATTTTTCCTTTTTTTAAGTTAAATATACATTTGAGATATATTAAAATCACATGGATCGTGTTTTACTCTCTTCCCCTTCTTCTTATTTTTGTTATTTCATCCATTGCAATTAGTTTAATTTTATTTTATAGTCATATCTAATAATCTAATCTCATTTTCTATCCTTTTTGTCTTTGTTTCTTTTTGTACATGTGAGTTTAAACTCTAGTACTTTTCTAAATCATGTAACATTTCTATATTATAGCACAAGATCTAGTTTACAATGCATGATATGAACAATAGTGCACTTGGTATCTCCATGCATTGCTTTATCATATTAAAAATGAGCTCCATCACTTATTTATAGGTTTCTCTCTTTTGACTCTTCATACTTTTGCACATTGTTTTGCAATTCTACAATTTAGTTTATTGTATTTTCAAGCCTTTTTAGAATAGCTATTTTTAAAATTGATTAAAGATACTATTTTAAAAGTCAAAATATCTTACTTGAAAATTTTGGTCTTATTTTATTATTTCTATAATAGTATAGTCACAAAAGTATTACTTTCAATACTAGTGTTATTGTAGATTGAAGTTTAAAACATTAACTAGAAAACACACCACATTTTCTTTGTTAAATATTTTTTCTACATTTCACTTCACATTTTATATTATTTTTCTTCTTCTATCACAAATCTAACAATGTTATATTTCTTTCTTTAAACCTTTAATTATTTTGATAAAATATTATCTAACGAAGATATTGACATGCTGGGTGGTCCCACAATAGTGTGTCCCACGTTTTGGCCAACTTTGACACAGAGATCAACATTCTGAGAAAAAACTTCACTTTCAAACACCTGTTGCTAAAAAAATATTAGAAATTTGAAGATGATGTAAACTAGAGTTTTTTAGAATTTTCTTTCTAGTTTCTAAATATATTTTAAAAATAAATTTAAATTCATTTTTTCTTCTCCTTCGAAAAGTGGTTTGTGTGAAAAACTATGTTTTTAAGGAGTTACAGTCACTTGGATCAACATAACTTTTTTTTAAAATATGATAACGATGTAATTCTTTCCAGATTATATTTTTAATTTCAATATATAAAGGATGAAATTGGTTTAATTCATTTTGGGTCAACATTTCATAGTTTATTAAGTTCTAAAGTGACAGTAATTGTAATTTAGACATAAGGTCACTTGGATTGCTTTAACTTGATCTGTGTATATCGAAATTCATTTTTTATTTTTTTTTATAGAAAGGTAACACAAATACTCTTTTCGTAAATATTTTACATACTTTTCGTAAATATTTTTCATAATTATTTTTTTGTAATTTACTATTTTTCCCGAAGTCTTGAAGAGACAGGTTGTTGAATGACCAAACAACCTATGTTTAGTTAAAGTAATATTTAAAAGTGATAATGAACTCAATATGTATTAAAATTATATTCATTAGAAAGATTTTTATCAGTGGTACGTTATTATATAGATAGGTTTGTCAAATGGATTCATTTGATCAACCAAAAAAATAAGTCAAAGTGATTTTTTGTTAGCATTTTAATAGGCGCGAAGGAGACTCCATTGTAGGTATGAATGAGGAGTATAGATGTTATATCAATGTTTTTCTTATCTAAAAGGCTTTGAGCTAACCATTTCTAATTAATTCCTTCAAATGGAACCTTTCAATTCTTAAATCATCATATTTTATTAAAAATGTGTTATTTCAGCAAAATCAGCATGTCTAAAAAAGTGTGACCCACTATTGTGGGGTAACCCTGCTAGATTAGGTATTAGATGACTTCATATGTGTCCCTTCACATTCTTAACCTATTAAACCAACTCTTTAATTTCTACATCATTAAATCCTACATCTCTAAACATGATTAATATTATATATTTTTGCATATCTATAAGGGATTTCCAAAATCAGCCACATATTTTACTAGACTCATGCAGAAGAAATCATTCATTTTAAAAAAGTGTTCATCGTATCTCAACTGTGGCCCACATTTGTATAGACTAAAGGGGCCACATTAGTTCAAATTCCTTAGCAACTCTATACAACATGACAAATTTTGCATTCTTTATCTTTTTAAACATTATTTTATATGAGCTAATACAATTATATACGCAACACTTCATTCGAAAGTTAGACTCTACACCACTTTATCTTTTGTACTTAATTATATTTGTGCTTATTAAAATTCATGTAATGATGATCATAATTTTGCACTACCAACATTTTTATATAGATTAAACTAATGATTTATCATTATATGTAAGTTTGAAAATGTCATGCTACTAGCATCTAGCAACCAAAAAATAGCATTGTAGTACATATCATTATATATTCTTACATATTTTAATTTCTCTTATTTTATTTGACACACGTGATTTTCATATACCATGTACACATAAATGTAAGGAGAAAATGTAGAGAGTAAAAGTCTCTAGTTTTATACTTGCTTTTGGCCTTATTATAAATCTATTTTTCTACTATTTACTTACTTTTATATATTCTACATATAGGACGACCATATCCATATATTTACCACTCTTAATGCCAATACCATGATCATACAATTGGTTTAGTCTAACATTTTAAGGGTTTCCCTATCTTGGATTAGACTATAAGCACAATTTTGTCACCTAAAAAATTTGCATGCAAATCCTTAACCCACCTTTTCAAGTTTACTACTACCAAAGCTAACAATTCAAAATTTTGATTGTTGCATGTTATCTCGTGTGCCAAAACCATACAAATTGAGCACCTAGGCTCTTGTTTTTAAAGATAAGCCCTAGAAGATTAGTGATCATGAATAATCATAGCAAAGACTCCCTCAAACACATTAAGTTAGATAGACTCATTAAACTTGTATTTGCATCAACAAATACTAAATCATCAAAAATGTTATTTGTCCTTATCTTGTGTGTCTTCAATCATTTACACATTGAAAATTTTTATAAGATCACAAAAGTTCCATAATCAATCTACTCACAACAAATCCCCATAAAGTACTTTTAACAACCATTTGTTTTACAAGAACATTCAAGTTGAATATAAAAGATCAACAATAATGGTAGATAAAACCACATACAAAAATTGAACCCTACACCCAAGCTAGATAAAAGAGATCAACTTGATAAAGGTGGATAAATCACATCCTTTCCAAATAGATTGGATTGCAGACATGATTGAATACAAGACAAAATAAATAACATAAATATAAGTATTAAATTGTCTTATAAACATTATTTCAATATCAAATCTAGACTTCTATTGCATAATCATAGCCTATAAACCATTTCATAATCAAAAGTAACAGATCACAATCTATCTTCCATATCTATTCATTTTTATTTGAAATTACATATTTCAATCTCAACTTTAATTAATATAAAGCGATTATTAAGACTTTGTAAATTAGTTCAATCTCAACTTTAGTGAAAATAGATTGATTATTAAGACTTGTAAATTAGTTGAAGATATTTATTAGGGTAAAAGCACAATAAGCTGTCACCCTTTTACAAAGGAAGAGGCTAACAACACAAAAACTAAAAAACTTCAAGGGCATAAAAGTCACATTTCTGTTGAGAATTTGAAGATGATGTAAACTGATGAAATGTGTAAAATAGGATGAATTTTATGCCTATAATTTTTAAAAATTAATTTGAGTAAAAATTAATATGTTTTTTTAATTTTTTAGGTCTATTTTTCATATCCTGAAAATACTACAAATAAGGGAGTTCACTTCCCGTCAAATCATTATAAGTAAAACATTTTTGTTCCCTCCAATTTTAGAATATGTTTTATATGACATGTATATCTAGTGCAAGAAAAAAGAAAGAAGTTTTTTCAATCTATAATTTACCCGTTATAAGTATTGAAAGCCGACCTTACCTGAAATCAATAGTTTTTGTCTCCCGTCACTTTTACCCTATCAAAACTATACCAAAAACCAAATAAATTATATATTCTTGAAGAGGACTCTCTCCTCTAGTGTCATATATAATTTTAAAATTTTTCTGAATTGATTTAGTATTTTTCTATATTTTCTGAATCAATGTCTTCTCAAAGTTTAATATACCTACATGTAGTTTTTAGCAAATTTGTTTAACATTTTGTAGATGAAACAATATAAAATTTATATGTCTAGAATCATACTTCTGAGATCTAGAAAAGGGTACTTTTAGTTTTTTTACATTTTCTATTTTGATCTAAGAAAGGAAGAACAGAAGTGAAAATTCTAGTTTTTTTGTGTTTTTGGTGGTTTGGCTGCCAACATGGCATGCCACCTAAGTAGACTCAGCTGAGTCCGACTAGGCCGAGTCTTACTCGGCCGAGTCCCCCTAGGGGTCGCCCCACTCAAATAGCCTAATAGTGTGCAAATGAGTAGTTTGTCATGTTTTTTTATATTAAAAATATTATTTAGACTCGGCTGAGTCCTACTCGTCCAAGTACCACTCGGCCTAGTCTAATGGGCCACGTAGACGCCATTCGGCACCATGTGGCGCCTACGTGTACTCGGTCGAGACTAACTCAGCCGAGTCTAATTGGGCCGAGTGATTTGAGTTAGCCCAAAAGGTGACACTCGATTGTGCTTTTACCCATTACTGGAGTTTTGTTCTCTCCTCCTATTCTTACCTTTTAAAGGTAAAGTTCATCAAAGTTATGTCTCATTATTTGATTTAACAAATCATAAACTTGTGAAACTACTTGTTTTAACCAAGTTGTTAAATATGATAGCATTGAGTTACTCGATCTTGTAAATTACACAAAATGACATTTATACATTTGAACTACGAACATTGAGCATAGTAAAATTATTGTCAGAAGACAAGTTAGGAAACCAATAATGAGATCAAGATTAATCTGCTAATAGCGATTATAGATTGTGAAACAATATTGTGAGAATGGAGGCTACTACATTGTACCCTCTCAAATTCCCCGCCCCTTCAAAAAAGCTCAATTTCCTACATTCTTTTGCATCGTACATGTAGAGTGGCACTAACTCAGACCATCCTTTCTCTGGATGTTAAAAATCCTAACCCTTTCATCTACTTCTCATATGTTGGATGAAGAATACATCATCAAATCGTGATAACACAATACATATAATTAAATGTCATCAAATATTATACTAAGAATTTCCCAAAATTGGATATTGAATTTATTTTTTAGGGATTCTATGTAATCATATACCAATAAAAAATACAATTGGCCATCAGATGAAAACATATATCACGATTCCATATGTTTCAAACTATAGAAAATATAGTTAATGTCGATACCAAGCATGTAACTATAATGGGAAGCTCCTTAATATCAAAGTTGTGATGAGGTACCTCCTCAATTAATAATTTGGTATGGTTCTGCCCAACCACAGATGTAGAGCTATTTTAGTATTTCCTAACAAGGAGATGAATGTTTATTGATCGTTTTGCATCACCGGATTAAAGAAATCATCTTGCTCCTTTTAATGGTTTGGGTGGGAGTGTAGTTTCAAACTTAAACTACTGAGGTAAGTGACCCAAGGGTTAAGACCAATGCAACAAAAAATACAAAGATAAATGGAAAGTAGAATGAAACAAAAATAATTCCGATAGAACAAAGAGAGGGCAGCCCACAAGCCATCTAAGGATTCAAAACTTAGTGTGTTCTCTTTAAGCTCCGACCAATGTTGCCAAAAATAAGAAACGAGAAACAAGACAACAACGACAATGTGATGGGAAACATAATATCTAAAAGTTGTGCATAAGAAATATATATATATATATATATATATATATATATATATATATGTTAAAAATACATAAAAGTTATATAAAATTGCATGACATATATATGCAAGTTAAAATAAAATTGTATGTCTACTAATTTTATTAAGAATTTTTTTTTAAAAAATAGTTGATAAGCAATTTAATCATATAAAATAAATGATTCAAAACTTAATGTAAAAATAATAAAAAATAAAATACTAATTCAAAATTAAATATAAAAATTATTTTTAAAAGTGGTTGATAGACAATCTAATTATAAAAAAAATACTGGTTCAAAATTAAATATAAAAATAATAAAAAAATAAAAAATTCATCTCATTAAAATATTACATCTCTTATTTAAAATTAAATATAATAAAAAATATTAATATATTTAAATTATTAACTTAAAATTAAAAAAGTTGCCTCAAAATGGTTGCCTCAAAATTGGTCTAGTTTGCTCCCCTAATAGTCTAGAAACTATGAGAAAGATAGCTGTAAAAAAATATTGATTCACCTAACCCTTATACATACATACATACATACATGTATATATATATATGTGTACATATATATCTATACACATATGTAATTACACATACATATGAATATTCATTAATGCAAAGACATATATGTTAAAATATCTATATTTAAACACATATATAGAAATATATAAACAACAACTAACACTAATAAAAAATGAGATTCATTTAAATTTCAAAAGCATATAAAACTACAAGATGTTTTATTCTCTTTTGTGTAAAACAAACAAATATTTTATTAATTCAATGGTTAAAGAGTTTTACCATTAAATTATGGATAACTCACAGACTATTTAGGCCATCCAATTAATCACTGGCTATGGCCCCAAAATGCACCTGTGTCATTGCTAGGTTTCTAGATTCCGCAAGGGTATGCATCCATAGAGCCCATGATTCAGATAAAATGACAAACACAGTATTTTCGCTGTATAATAATGTTCTAATGGCAAATACACAGTATTTTTTCCCTATAAATGCATGCCCATGTAGATAGTAGCAATGGCACGGGTGCATTTTGGCCCCATAGCCATTGTCATCCAATTATTTACAATCAAGATGAACCCCTTTCAGCCAATTTTCTTTCTGTATGGAAAGGGACAAAGCAGGAGCCCCTCAGCCGACTTGCCCATACGCCCAGCCGGTGCATGTCCCACATTGCTGACCTTGTACCCATCTGAATATGTCCATGGTTTGTACAGCTGGTATCTCAATTTGTACACCACCTCTTCTTCCTCTTCCTCTTCCTCTTCAATGGAATCCTCTCAGTCGACCAACTCATCGGCCTCGGGGGTAAAAACCAGCGCACAAAAGTACCACCGCAAAATCTCAGAATGCTCTCCACACTCCAGACGAGCCACAATGGCTGACGTGGATACCCCATTGCCTCCAGCCGCTTCTCATCACCGGGGGGCGCAGGAAAAATGGCACTTTGGACAACAGCAGATCCAGCGTGACATCCCCAATCGCTCTGTTCGATTTTGAATACTTCATGTGTTGCCCTTCATATCGCCTGCTAAACTGATCCATCTCCTCCAAACTCTCTGGAATGTTTCCAATGCCCATGCGTACTCCAATGTCATGCCACACTGTAAACTGCGCCTGCTTCTCTCCTTCGCTCCACCTTCTGAAACCGTACCTGCAATTCAACACACCAATTCCCACTTCATTCCAAAATCCCAATCTAATTTAAGGCAAAAAAAAGTTCAAAATCCTAATCTTACTTGTCTGCAAATCTGATGGGCTCGAGAATGAACAAAGAGATAGTGTATAAGAAATCATCGTTGGAAATTGAGCCGTCGGATCGCACGCGATCCCCTGGCGCTGTCCACGTGATCGAGAGCGAATTCCTGAATCAGAATTCCCGTGTCGTCGTAGCGTTTGATGACTGTGGTGGGGGAGAATTTGGTGGTGGCGTGCAGTAATGTGGAGATGGAAGGAATGGCGAAAGTTCTGAACAGTGCGAATTCCAGAGCTTTTTCTGAGAGAACAGCGAAGTCTACGAAATTAGTGAGCTTGTACAGAAGCAGGGCGTCCTGTTCTGGACAGAGGGAAGCCATGAATCGGAAGCGCATGGCCCTCAAAAACAGACAGCAAGATTTCCAGAGCAAAAGCAGAAAGGCCTGAGTGCATAGCGCACCACAGATGGTCGTTTCTGGCATGGTGAAAGGGGTTTTTTTTAATGGGGAATTCAATTGTGGATGAGCAGAATGATCTTTTATCCCAGAAAAGTAATAATTGAATTTGAAATTCCAAGAACACAAATAAAAATAATGAATAATGGCATCAGGAATTATATTTTAGAATTCAGACGTATGGCTCTCACGACAAAATTGCTTAGTAGGCTTATTTTATTCTATATTAAGCTTGGATAAGACCGGCAAAAGAGACATTACAAAGAAATTGTTGTTATTGTTTTTCACTAAATAGAGATAGCTTACAACTTAAAATTATAATAATATAATAGCTACAGATGTACTAACCAACACTCACTAACCAACACCCACTAAACAGAAATAGCTTACAACGATACCAATTCTTAGTGCAAAACAACAAGATAAAAGTATACATTCGTTGATCCAATCAGCTTACATAACAACTATGAAGGGTAAATAGAAGATCAAGGAGACTAAACAAAAAGACAATGAGTAGACATATATATTTGAAAGTTAGCTTGAAGAGTTTGTGCAGCTATCTAGAATTTCAATCTCATCTTTTTAAAGATGCAAAACCAGATATTTTATCTCATCCAATTGTTTGTGGTGTCTGGCTCCATCCTTATGCTCAATCTTTAGCTTTGAACATAAAAAAAAAATTAGTTGAAACAAAATGTTCAAGTGAAACATTAGAGTATCTACTTCTTGATGCAAAAGATGATTAGAAAATAAAGCTCCACATCTACTTATTTAGAATGTTATTAAACAACATATTTAGGATATTATTAAACAACATAATTATATGTATACTTATTATTATTAATTAAATAACACATTATATATAATGTGTTATATATTTCAAAATATGAAATACAGATTTATATGATTACACAAATATACCATAAATCAAATATAGTTATGGCTGAATATTACTTAATAAGCAACTATTAAAAGTCGTGACCAATTTCTGGTCGCAACCCTTCCTTCTTCCTCAGCATAAATAGACAAGTCGGGATTGAGTATATGAGGACATCAAAAAATTGCATTGCACATAAAAGTCTGCGTGGCAATAAAGAGGGTGAACATTGACACCGAAAACTATAGGCACAAAAAGACAATCTAGCAATACCATAGACAAGAGAAATGACAAGAAGTCCAAGTCAGCGGGACAACAAATAGCGAAATAAGGAAAGCCAAACACCAAAAATATTAAGTGTTGCAAATAGCAACAATGCTAGTGTAACAACAACAAATAAGACACTGCGTAATTTAGCCGATAGGCTTTCTCCTGGGGAGATGCCCGTCGGCTTTTTAAGATTTCCTGGCAGTCTTACGCCATGAAAAGCTACTGTCGGGAAAGGTTTACGACACACGGCCTGGAAAATGGTAGAAAAAATAATGTTTGATCCTTCATTGGTTTTTGTAACGACTCTGCATCCTGACGAGAATGTCAGAGTCTGTGAAGGCCGATCCTTCCACTCTGCCTGCATCCTCAAGATGCCTTTACCATTTCCTCTTCCACTTTGACTGCGATGCTTAATATAGTTTATTATGTGCTTGAAAAAGATATATCATATGGAGCTGTTGTAATAGACATTGTTCTAAGATAATAAAATCTGATATGCCCTGGCTTGAAGAGTGGATGTAGTTCATTCTGTACGAACCACTATAATCTTTGTGTCTGTGTCTGTGCATTTTTACTCTTTTATTTTTCTATTATGTTTTTAAAAATTTTGTCTACAATTACTTTAAACAATTGGTATCAGAGTTGGGAAAGCTCATTTTTTATTCTTCTAAAAATCGGTGAAGAATGGATGAGGCAGACAAATGGAAGATTCAAAAATTTGTAGGGCAGAACTTTGGGCTATGGAAAGTGCAGATAGAGTCTTTGCTTATCAAGCAGGATTTGCAACTCGCATTACTTGGAAAAATGAAGGGTAAAGGGTCTTTATCAGATGAAGACTGGCTGAAGATTGATCAAAAAGAAAAGGCAACAATCTTCTTATCTCTATCAAGCAATGTGCTCTTCAATGTCTCGATAGAGCCGACAACGAAAGAGCTATGGGATAAGTTATCTTCATTATATGAAATAGCTTCAGCATCGAACAAAGTATTTATCATGAAAAAGTTATACAATCTAAAAATGAAAGAAGGAGGAGTGATATCGAATCATCTCAACGAGTTCAATACATTAGTTAATCAGCTAACTTCGGTTGGTATCCCATTAGATGATGAAATAAAGATGATCTTATTATTATGCTCACTACCAAACATCTGGGAAGGCGTAGTAATGGCTGTGAGCACTTTAGTTGTAGCAAAGAGCAAGCTGAAATTTGATGAAGTTGCAGCCACACTACTTAGTGGAGACATGCGAAGGAAGCATCAAGAACCCTCTTTCGGTGATGCTCTAACAACTGTGAGCACAAGCAATAGAGGTAGAAGTCGTGAGAGAGGAAGAAAGAATAATAATAATGGAAGAGGTAGATCGAATCATCACTTGAAATCGAGAGGAAGAAATGGCACATGCTGGTTTTGTGGAAAATCTGGGCACACAAAGAAGCAATGTTGGAATTATAAAAAGGCTCAAAAAAAAGTTATCAACGATGGCGTTAATGCTACAATGGATGGAGCCTTGGTATTTGCAGCTAGTGACATAGATTCAAGCTCGTGGGTTCTCGATTCTTGTGCCTCTTTTCATGCAACTCCATGTCGGAGTGCTTTCACAAATTACCATGAAGGTATGTTTGGTAAAGTTTTTCTTGGGGATAATAAAGAATGTGATATAGTCGACAAAGGGGATATTTTATTGTCGCTAAAAAATGGAAGTAAATAGCTTCTAAAAGATATTATGCATGTTCCTACACTTAAGCGTAATCTGATTTCAGTCAGTCAGTTATATACACAAGGTTGCAATGTTAGCTTTGATCTAGCTTCTTGGAAAGTATCCAAAGGTCAATTAATTTTAGCTAAAGGGCAGAAAACTAGAAGTTTATACACATTAGAGTGTAATGGTGAAGTGGGAGCAGCCATGGCAGTTGCGGATAGCAATGTCAAACTTTGGCATAAGAGGCTCGGTCATATGAGAAAAATAGGTCTTGGAGTCATGCTTCAAAGAGACCAACTTCCAGGTCTTAAATCAGTTGATTCGGAACTGTGTGAGCATTGTCTTTATGGCAAGAAAAATCACACCAGCTTCATAAGGACGGGTCATGAGAAGAAATCATCTCCATTAGAGCTCATTCATTCTGATTTTTTCGGTCCTACGGAGGTAACTTCTATCGGTGGTGCTAATTATTTTGTCACATTTCTTGATGATTGCACTCACAAAGTTTGGGTTTACATGCTAAATAATAAATCAGAAGTATTTTTTAAATTTAAAAGCTTTAAGGCTATGGTGGAAAATCAGATTGGAAGAAAGATAAAATGTTTACTAACGAACAATGGTGGTGAGTATTGCTCTTCAGAGTTTGACATTTTTTGCGCAGATCATGGTATTAGGAGGATTAAAACAATTCCTTATACACCTCAAGAAAATGGTGCAACTGAGAGGTTAAATCGAACTATTCTAGAAAGAGCTCGGTGTATGTTGTCAAATGCTGGTTTGGGGAAGGAATTTTGGGCAGAGGCATGTAATACAACTATTTATTTAATAAACTAAGCTCCTTCGTCACGTCTGGATTTTGATATTCTGAAAGAATGGTGGACTGGTAAGAGAATTTATTTTTCTCATTTGTGTGTCTTTGGATGTGATGCATATGCTCACATTAATAAGGAGCAGAGAATGAAATTGGATTTCAAATCCAAGAGATGCATATTTTTGGGATATGGTGAGGATCAATTTGGCTTTCGTCTCTGGGATTCAATCACTAAGAAAGTGATTCAGAGTCGGGATGTTGTATTTAATGAGAAATCATTCTTAGGTCTACATAATTAGAACTCCAATTCTGATGATTTTATTAAATTTGATTTATCAGACAATGGCAGCCATGTGCAGAAAACCTCACGAGTTACCTTTCACCCCTCTACAACTGTTGTTCCCCCTGGATATATAAATCCCTCCTCTCTCCATACTCCAATGCCAATTTCAATATGCACACAGCCCAACATTGTTTCAACACTACCTATTCCCCATTTGTTTGACCGTGGAGCCATGGCAAAGCAGGTTGCTCTCCCAACGCAGCCTCCACCCGAGATCACCAACGTGCCTCCAAACATTGCCCCTGCTGCTGCGTGGGATGTCAAATTCCCCACGTAGCCTAACATCTCAAACTTATAGAAGAAGACTTTGTCATGGGTTATTCCTCTGCCGCGGGCAGAGCCTGCACAAGAATTTCCCCACTCCATGCGATCCCAAGTGCCCAACATTCACCCTGCAGCAACTCACGATAGGGTATATGCTCAGGGAGGTGAGCCCGAGCCTTTGGTCCATTCTCTGTAGCAACATTCCTGTGGGGACCCAACACTGCAGCGCAAAAAGCCTACACTGTTGACTCCACAACTTCATTTTCTATGTGAGGAGTCTGCTCACCCACGCAAGCAACACTGTCCACAAACAAAGGACTCCTCTGCGTGCCAAGACCAACATATTAATCAAGAGAAAATTTCTGGCAAACAACCAACACCTAGTCATCTACAAGGTTCTAGAATTATAGAAATGACTGGCCCTCTTCACACTCCAGCCATTAATCCAAATGCTCAGTTACGGAAGTCTACCAGAGAGAGAAAGCATCCCAAGAAATTTGATGATTACAAACTATTATTTACTTCGTGTTCTGATCAGGCAGAGCCACAAACATTTAAACAAGCATGTACTGATGTCAATTCAGTGTTCTGGATGGAGGCCATGAAAGATGAAATGGATTCCTTACATACAAATCAGACATGGGATTTGGTTACTCTTCCGCCAAACTGTAAAGCCTTGAAAAATAAATGGGTCTATTGCATAAAAGAGGAAGGAGGTCGAAAGAGATACAAGGCTAGATTGGTGGTGAAAGGATTCACTCAACAAAAGGGTGTGGACTTCAATGAGATTTTTTTCTCTAGTGGTTAAAATGTAGACTATTCATTTGGTACTAGGCATGGTAGCAGCACGGGACCTTGAGCTTGAGCAACTCGATGTCAAAACAACATTTTTACATGGGGACATTGATGAAGAGTTATATATGGTGCAGTTGGAAGGTTTTGTAAAATAGGAGCAGAGCATTTATATTGCAGATTAAAGAGGAGTCTATATGGGTTGAAGCAAGCCCCGTGCCAATGGTATCTAAAGTTTGATAATGTCATGACTCAACAAGGTTTTACTCCCTGCGAATCAGACCCATGTGTCTACTACAAAAGGCTTCCGACTGGTGAGTTTGTGATTTTACTATTGTATGTTGATGACATGTTGACTACTGGAAATAGTATGAGAGTTATTCATGATCTGAAGACATATTTGGCTCTTTATTTTTCCATGAAAGATTTAGGGGTAGTGAAGAGGATTCTTGGGATGGATATAATCTGAGATAGACATAAGAGAGAAATTAAGTTATCTCAAGAAAAGTACATCCTCAAAGTCTTAGAAAAATTTAATATGTGAAATGCAAAATCGGTTACCACTCCATTGGCTGATCATTTTCGATTGTCTTCTAAAATGTGTCCTTCCACTACAGAAAAACATGAGATGGTTGGTATCCCTTATTCTTCAGCAGTTGGGAGTTTAATGTACGCTATGGTTAGCACACGTCCGGACATTGCTCATGCAGTGGGAGTTGTAAGTGGTTTTATGAGTAACCCAGGTAAAACTCATTGGCAAGCAGTTCAATGGACTCTTTGGTATTTGAGAGGCACTTCCTCTCATGTTTTATGTTTTAACAGTAAGGCCCCTTATATTTGCGGATATGTTGATTCTAATATGGCTGTAAATTTAGATACAAGGAGGTCAACAACAGGCTATGTGTTTACTTTTGTCGAGGCAGCGATTAGCTAGACTTCTCAGAAGCAACAAGTGGTTGCTCTTTCCTCTACCAAGGCTGAATGCATTGCTCTCACTGAGGGAGCTAAAGAGTTGATATGGTTACAATGATTGTTTGGAGAGTTGGGATTTAAACAATCCACATTTACTCTATTCTCTGACAGCAATAGTGCCATTCATTTGGCCAAAAATTCAGCTTTCCACAGTCGCACAAAGCATATAGAAACTAGATTTCAATTCATCTATCATGCTCTTGAAGAGGTAAGATTACAGTTAGAGAAGATTGACATGAAGGTTAATCCATCTGATGCATTCACCAAGGTAGTACCTCGAGAGAAGTTCAAATTTTGTAGAGCTTCTCTCAGCATTGTGACAACATAGCCATAAGCACCAAGCTGGGGATATCGTGATGCAGCTCATATCGCAAAACTGATTGGACTTCAAGTGGGAGATTGTAATGGCTCTGCATCTTGATGAGAATGTCAGATTCTATGAAGGCCAATCCTTCCACTTTGCCTGCATCCTCAAGATGCCTTTACCGTTTCCTCTTCCACTTTGACTGCGATGCTTAATATAGTTTATTCTGTGCTTGAAAAAGATATATCATATAGAGCTGTTGTAATAGGCATTGTTCTGAGATAATAAAATCTGATATGCCCTTTCTTGAAGAGTGGATGTAGTTCATTCTGAACGAACCACTATAATCTATGTGTCTGTGTATTTTTAATCTTTTATTTTTCTATTCTATTTTTAAACTTTTTGTCTGCAATTACTTTCAACAATTTTGACTAGCCTATACTCCCTCTTCGTTAACCTTTGAATGCATGTCATGTGAAAATAATGGCGACACACTGACTGCTTACTAAGGTTAGTATTGTTGATAATGATGCAAAGTTGTTTTCTACATAATTCTTAGTTTTTAGTCATATTGTTGATTGTAACTTATAATGTTATAATACTGTTAATCTTTAAAATCTAGAGTAATCCAATAAAGAAAACTGATATGATTATGTATACACTTTGGTAGACAATGCGCATTGACTATAAAGAATAATTTGTTTTTGATTTATTTGAGACTTCAAATTACAATTGCCAAATGTACAACTAGTTCGCAAATTACCAAATAAAAATGTCAGCAGGATCTGTGAGGTAGAGGAATTCTTACATATACAACTAGAAAAGAGTGACGACTCACAATGTGATGGATTTATTTTAAGCCTAAAAAACTAAATGATTTGCTAATTAATATAGAGGAACTCATTATGTTATTTTTTAGCTCCATCATCTTGTTAGTGAATTTGGGAGTTGGAATCTTTGTCGTGAATAGGAAAATGAAACTTAGATTTCTTTGATATATAGAAGGAGACAAACGACTAATGGTTAACATCTTTTAAACTGAGATTATTTGAAATAAATCAAGGTGTTTCGTGGCACGGTTTGATTTATTTGACTATCATGTTATCATCAAATGATTGTAGCATGGTACAAGGATTAAACTAATGAAAATATAGATTTTATTATGTAAAGATTATGTTTTATTATATCCCTATTTTGTTAAGGGCTTTTTTACCATACTTTTTTTTTTCATATACCTTCCAATTTTAGTTGGATTATAAATATTGTTTATCTTATAATAAAAATTTCTTTAATAAATTAGATTTACTACCACATTAATAATAGTTGTGTAAGCAAGTTTTGATTTGTAGGGTTAAATGATAAATATAGTTATAATTCAATTATAAATTGCACATATGTTTTATTTTAAGAAATTTATTGAAGACAAGTACAACTTAAGGTTTAGGATAGGACAATACTTGTTGAATCCCCTACCAATAAAATACCACTTTCAGAGAGAGAGAGTAAACAGTATATGGATAGGGAGAGGTGAAAAGAAAAGAGAGGGGTAAGATAAAATTGTTGTCTATATATAGTATACATCTTATTACGTGCTCATCATAGCATGCCAAAGATGTATAATTGGTTTCTATATATAGTAGACATAGTTTTACTTGCTTCTCACAGCTTACCAAAGACGTATTAGCCTCAACTCCGGTTCTCCCATCACTTTCTGCTACAACTATTTTTCTCCTAAACCTCAAGCGGTAATTTTATTGTCTACATGTCCAGTAAGTTCAGTTTGTCTTATTCATATTATATGTAGGCTTACATTTGAAAAAATTCTACAATTGATCTTCTTCTTACTTTCTAAGATTACATTTGAATGAATTCTATAATTTATGTAGAGGTCGAGATCATTCCAAAATAGTTGAACAATACATTATTCTCTTTTGAAATGAAATGCTTAAGGTTTATACGCAGGTTTGAAAGAGAGGCTCAAAGGAATGGATTGCAGATGAGAATGTTGCAATTACTACCAGATGGAAACTGATTCTTCATATCCCTAGCAGATCAGCTTTTATGGAGCATCGTTTAGACTTTGAGCCTTTATTTTCTCAAAAAGATGAAATGACTTTTGAAAAATACTATGAAAAAATAACAGAAGATGAAACGTGGGCAAACCATTGCAAGATTTACGTAGCCTCTATGGTGACACACACCAACATTCATGTGCACCACTCGAAGGCCCAAGTATCCCAGATCTATAATTTTGATAACGTAGATTTCTCACACTTAATCTCTCATATCATGATGAAAACCACTACAATAGTTTGTGCTTCATTAATGACAATGACAATGTTGTTGTTGCACTCATACTTCTAGAGGAGAACAATAAAAGCATGTAAGCCATTCCAACCAAGAGCTTGTGAAGTTTGATGTGGATGAAATATGGTGCAGAGATAATGGTAAAACTTGCAAAGAAGACAACTTTTTGAAAAGAAAGGATGAACCTCTATGAAGGAAAAGTCTAACATGGTGTATTCCATGGGTACCAAGGAATAAAAAACAATAAAGATGAAGTTATCAAAACTTTCTACATCTACACTACAGTGACATCATTTAATATATATAACACTATCGGTGTAACCCTTGCACCCTTCAAAGGTGCAAGTGCTAGTATATATTATCAGTGATACAAGCCGCAGGTATTGTCCTCTATTGTTATTATATATATCAACAGTAACAATAGGAAAGAATGATGTTTCAAATTGAAAATCCACTAACTGATAAGTTGGTATGAAAGATATTTTTATTTATAATTCATATTTATAATGTCAATTATAATTTTTTAATTGAATATTTATTAATTAAGTGAAATAAGATCTAAATTGTATGGAAAGAAATTGATATAATCTCTTGAGAAAAGGATTGATATAATCCCTTAAAAAGAAATGATTGATATAATTTCTTGAGGAAATGAGATTGATATAATCTTTAGTGAGAAGGAGATTGATATAATCTCTATAGTGCCAAAATATTATGATGAGTCAACATATGCATATGTCAAAAGGCTTGGATAGAGGATATCTCTTCCAAGGTTAGGATGGTGTCAAATATTGATCCTCCTAGAAACCTTAATGGAAGTACTCCCGAGAAGACAATGAAATAACCAAGGATGATTCTAGAATTGACCTTATGTCCTATAGAATCCTAAAGATCCTCACAAGGGTTAGGAACCCCAATCTAGTAGACTTTCCCTAAGGATTTGTTAGAATTTGGAATGTACTTGTACATAGAATATTGTATTCAAATTTTCCACTTCTAATGTTTCTTTTGTAAGTTTATTCATCCAAGGGATAACTCTAAATAGAGGGGACATTATAGTAGTATCAGAGCATCAAACCTGTCACCCTAGGGTGAACCCACAATAGTGGGTTACACTTTTTTGCCTGAACGGACACTGAACTCTACATTTGGAAAAAAATTTCTGATTCAGATGCATATTCTCGTTAAACCATTTGGAATCGGAAGATGAAGTAAATTAGAGTATTTTAGTATTTTTTGTCTAGATTTTATATATATATATATATATATATATATATATATATATATATATATATATATATATATATATAATTTATTTGATTAGTTTTTTCTTTCTCCCATGAAAACTGGTATGTTGCTGAAAATGTCATTTTCAAAGAGTTACATTGTTTTCATAAAGCATAACTTTTTTTCTAAAATAGATATTGGTGTGCTTCTTTCAAATTTAATTTTTTAACATACATATGGAGGGCATGCAATTGGTTTGATGGCATTATCATGGCTATTTCATATTTATTATCATTTGAAGTTGAATAAACCGTAATTTTGACATACCTTGACTACATAGCTTATAATTTGTTGTCTATTTGTCCAATTTCATTTCATTTTATTTTATAGAAAGAGAACTTCAATACCTAGGGCATAGATAGTTTTTAGAATTTTTTTTCTCTCATTCACTATTTTTCCATAAGCGTCAAACATAGAGGTAGACATATATGGTGAAATATCTATGTTTAGTAAAACTAAAAATACAAAGTCATAATAAACTTAATATATATTAACATTATAATTATTGGAAAGAGTTTTCTCAGTAGTACCTTACTACATAGATAGGTTTTTCAAATGGATTCATTTGATTTTCCAAAAGATAAAGTCGAAGTGATTTTTTGTCAACATTTTAATAGGTGCGAAGGAGGCACCATTGAAGGTACGAATGAGGAGTATAGATGTTATATCAATGTTTTTTTATCTAAGAGGCTTTGAGAAAACCATTTTTAATTAATTCCTTCAAATGAAACCTCTCAAGGCTTAAATCATCATATTTTATTAAAAATGTGTTATTTCAACAAAAATCAGCATGTCTAAAAAAGTGTAACCTACTATTGTGGGGTCACCCCTAGGAATTAATTTGGTTCATGCAAACCTATCAATGCATCAGTGGAAAGAAAGCTATGGAAAAACAACTAGCACAAGAGTTAAGAAACTTCATGGAACAAACCAATAAAAGTTTTGAAAGAACCAATTAATTGATACTCTAGGCCATACAAAATATGAGCAATAGGAATAAAAAATGAAAGACCCAACCAAAATCCAGGGAGAGATAATCACTATATCATTCACAAAATGAGCCCTCAAGACATAGTTTCATTCCCTGGGACACCATTCCTTTGTTCCTTCCAAGAGATGAACCCATCATAGAAGAAGAGGAATCAACCACAAATAGTGTAGAAGAACTTTCTCAGATGTATGAAAGGTTAGATTCAGATATTCAAAATCTTATTCCCTTTAAAGAATATTATGAAACAAAAACCATGGAAAATAGAAATAGAAGGGAAAATCATATTGAAAAACACCTTGAAACAAGAATAAGTAAAATGTCCCTACCCTGATTTGATGGGTCGGGAAACAAGATTGTGTAATCATGGTTCCATAAACTTGATACATACCTATCTCTTATCCCCGTGATCAAAGAGGATGCCATCAATTTTTCCATTCTCTATTTAATCGAGTCATCCCACAATTGGTGGCACCATGGTCTCACTACTCTGGGCCATAAACAAATCACTACCTATAGTGAGTTCACTCAAAGACTCATTAGTATATTTGATGAAAGAGATCCTAAATGGTACTTTCAAGAGCTAACCCACCTTAGACAAACTGGGACTGTTAAGGAGTTTGCCAGCAATTCCTAGGTTTATTTGTTTTGGTCCCTGATCTTTCCCAAAAGAGGCTCACTTATATATTTATAGAGGGTCTTAAAGATTCCATCAAAAACATTAAAAATCCATTAGAGCCCCAAAAATTGGAAGATTTCATCAAAAAGGAAAGGAATGTTGAATCTAATACACCTAAGGAAAGACCCAAGAACTCCACATCCAAAACATCTTATCAGAATGAAGGGCCTAAAAATAATCACCAAGAAAGATCATGCTAATTTTGCAAAGAACTATGGGACAAGGAACATTGGTGTCAAAAAAGAGAGGAGTTAATCAAGAAAATCCCATGTTGTAGATGTAAGGAGTCTTGGAAGCATGGCCATTTATGTAAAAGAGGACAAATGAATAAGATAGAAGAGACATATGAAGCTGAGATCCCCAGAAAAAAGGCAAGGTTTGATGAACAAGAACATTTATCACTAGTCCTCATTACTCAAGAGAATGAGAATAGACCCTTTCAAATCAAGGGAACGCTTAAGGGGCAAAATTTAATTGCCTTATTAGATACAGGAGCTTCTCATGATTTTATTGGTAAACATATTGTAGAAAGAAGACTAAAAAACCAATATTTCAAAGGTTTCATAGTAGCCTTAGAAAATGTTTATATATATCATTGTACAAAGATTGTGCCCCAATTGGAGGTTACCTTAGGAGGGCATACAATAAAGAGAAATTTTTATGTGGCAAGTTTACAAAATGATATTATCCTAGAGGAATGTCATAGATAAACTCCTTAGGGTGATTCACAATGGACAACCCTAATTTAGAAATTTTCTTCAAACATGAGGGACATGAGATTACACTAAAAGGGTTGTTGGATGGCTCCTTGAACATGGTCTCTTGTAGAATAATGGAAAGAATACTCAAGTTTGATCAAGAGGAATAGATTTCACAATGTATGGTACTACATAAATCAAGCCCACAAGTGCAAAATATCCATGTAGATATCCAACCTATCTTGAAAAGGTAGGGGATTTTATTTGAAGATATTTTCCCCCCTGACTTCCATAAAAAAGAGGGTGTGAACATTATAGAGCTTGAGGAAGGAGAAAGGTTTGTAATAACCACTCCTTATAGGCACCCCTGGAAATTCAAAGAGGATATAGAAAAAATAATCAAAGAGTTATTAAAGATGGGGAATATTTAACCTAACAAAAATCCATTTGCATCCTAAATAGTGCTAGTTGAAAATAAATATGGCACTATGAGAATGTGCACTAATTATAGAGCCCTAAAAAAAACCTATTAAAAATAGGTACCATATCCCCAGGATTGATTAATTAATGGATGAGTTGTAGGGAGCAAGTTATTTTTCAAAAATTGATGTTCGATTAGGGTACCATCAATTTAGAATTATAAACTAATATGTGCCAAAGACAACCTTTAGATGCCACTATGGACATTTCAAATTTTTAGTCCTTTCATTTGGCCTTACCAACACCCCAACAAATTTCCAATCATGTATGAACCATTTATTCAAGTAACAGTTAAGGAAATTTCTACTCATATTTTTTGATGATATACTTATCTACAGTAAAACATGGGAAAAACACCTCCAATATATTAAACAGGTTTTGAAAATTTTGGAAACAAAATCACTATATGCCAAGATCTCAAAATGTGAATTTGTGTTAGAGGAGTTCATATACCTGGGACACAAAATCAATGCCAAGGCAGTTAGAGTGGATGAGGAGAAAATAAAAGCCATCAAATAATGGCCAACACCCAAAACCTTAGCCCAAATCAGAGGGTTTGTAGGCCTATGTAGCTACTACCAATGTTTTGTAAAAGGGTTCTCAAAGATTGTGGACCCCCACACAGATCTAAAAAAGAAGGGAGCCTTTACATGGAATGATAGTGCCCAACAATATTTTGAGCAACTTAATGAAACCATGAGTTCTTGTTCAATCCTAGTTATTCCATATTTCACCATATCTTTTGAGTTACAATGTGATGCATCAAGAGAAGGGACTAGGGCATTCCTCATGCAAGGGAAAAATACAATAGCCTTTAAAATTCATAAGCTCGTGGATTCATAGAAACCTTAATCCATATATGATAAATAAATCTTAGCTATAATGAATGCCTTAGCAAAATTTTGACAATACTTCATTTTTGGGAGATTTATTATGAAAACATATCATAATGCCATTGTGTAGAGTGATGCTTGGGAAAGAATATGAATAGAGATGCTTGAATGAAAAACTCTTTTGCATTTTCCAATTACCTGACATTATAGCTCAATGTGTAGATGGTTCTTGAACACGGGAATTATGACTCCCTTGTTTGGTTTTATTACTATTTGGCAAATGTGTGTTGTTTATTTAGTTTACTAGAAAGATGTGATTTAAATATGCATGCAGATGATAGTAGGGAGGAGAGGATGAGATACATTTCAGTTACCATTTTTTAGACCCTTATAATTCTTAACATTACAATTATTATGAGAGGATACCGGGGTGATGACAAATATTTTAGTTACAGTTTTGTATACCCTTTCTTTTTAACATCCTCATAGTTTCTTTGAATTCCTTGAAATGCAATTCACTTTCAAGTTTCACTATTATATCCTTTCTATATTCTCCTTTTTGTTACTTCAAATCTTTCTACTATTTGTAATGTATCTATCATTTTTTGTGTTCAATTTATAATGTACTTCTATATTTGCATTCATGTTCATTTCATTTCCACTTATCTATCTTATCTATCATTTGTACTATTTATTGTTTCCTTCATGTTCATATATATATCACATTCAGTTTCTTGTATTCTTTCCTTCTTGTTTATCCATTTCTAGTTTTTGTATCATTAATGAAGAACCTGAAGGGAAAACTAGAAATAAGGGTATACAAAACTGTAATTGAAAGGAACATGAAGGGAAAACTAGAAATAAGGGTGTAGAAAACTATAAGTGAAATGAACATGAAGGAAATAGCAGATAGGAGTTTTGAACATAAAGAATAATATAGTAAAATAACCTCACACTAATGAATGTACATAAATACCTAGAAAATTATGTTCAATTCTTTATCATCTTCTTTCTTTCTACTCTTTTAGAAAATTGTAACCCAAATGAACATGTAGGAAATGGTAGAAGTAAGGGTATAGAAGATAGTAAGTGAAATGAAAATGAAGGAAAGAGCACAAATAAGGGAATACAAATCTTGAAGTGAAATGAACATGATCGTAACATGGATGCGTAAAAAATTGTAAGTGAAATGAACATGAACGAAATAGTAGAAACAATAGAAACATGCATACTTACAAAATCATAACTAAAATGAACATGAATCAAATAGTAGAAATAACCAAAAAAATTTGAGGATGTGAGAAACCATTAAGGGTATGGAAAACTGAGAAAGAAATGAACAAGAAGGAAATAGTAGAATGGATAGATACATGGAAATGATATGAACAACAAAGTTAATATATATAAATAATAGCAAAGGTATGGAAAACTGAAAAATAAATGAGCATGAAGGATATACTATTGAGACTTGTGCTACCTACGTATATTTTACCTCCCTAAACACTTAGAGAATACCTCGTCCCATCAATCTAGGTAAAATGTATTGTCATTCCTCCTTAAGCACACAAGGTGTGGTCACCTCAACAATAAACATGAATAGATTGATATGTGGAAATGATATGAACAACAACAGTAATATAGAAATAGCGGCAAAGGTATGGAAAAATGAAAAAGAAATGAGCATGAAGGAAATAGTAGAATGGATAGATATATGAAAATGATATGAACAACAAAGGTAATATAGAATATCATAAACCAGTACTAAACACATACATACTTGGCCAAATACCTTCAATTCTTGTTGTACTATGCTCTGCTTTATTTTTTCTCTTTGTTGGGTGTTGAATGGGATGATTCAGATGGTTTGAAGTCTACTTGTCTTTACTTTGTGCACTCTTTCAATTTTGAATGTGAAGCTTTACTTGCAATAATTAATCTTACAACTTCTTTCAATTAAGATTTTCAATTGGTCTTTAATGGTTATTGGTGGTGTTACATACGTTGATTTTAAAATTGCAAGTGGTTTATTGTTGAGGTGACCACATCTTGTGTACTTAAGGAGGAATGAAAATAAATTTTGGCTAGGATGGTGTCTTGTTTAAGTGTTTGGGGTGGTAACATATATGTAGGCAGTACAAGTCTCAATAGTTGCAATGAGGTGGAAAATGTCAACATGTCTTGGGTCAACCCTAGATAGCGTTTACAAAAGAAATCAACCTTTGCAGAAAGAAAATAGGTATTTCCTTTTACTAAAACATATTTTTGTAGTTTTCCAAAATACTAGCAAAAATAAACAAACCATTGTATTATCCAAACCCTTGAGTTAGGGTTTCCAATAGTGTACACAAAATTAAAAATATAGTTACAACAACTGCAACTTCTCTTGCATCTTTTTCCTTTTAAACAAAACTCAAGTTCAAATACAGTTGCAATGAAGTAAAGAAACAATTGCAACTTCTTTTTTGAAAATAAACTTGAATCTTTTCTTTTTTCACTTTCTTTTTTCCACATTTACCATTGAGAAACAGATAAAGAATTGTCTAGATGTTACCTTTCATGATCATTATAAATGATAGACCAAATCCCATGAATTTTTTTCAAACCTCCATTTCCAACTCAAGTGAAGGCCACTTATACCTTTTCAATAGTGCACATTCCAACATACCTCCCATTCAAATAAAGATTCTCAATCAACTTGTTCAAACCTGTAACTAAATTTTTGTCATGGCGGCTAGGATTTCGACCTTTCTTTGAAAGAAAAAAAGTGACAATGTTGCCCTTTTCCTCTTTTTCCCATTGAAAAATACTTCACCAAAATGATTAATCATTTGAAGTCCACTAAGTCACCAACATAATAATGGACCCACATGTTCCAAATCTGCCTATATTATGAAAACCATTTTCCATGTGCTGACTCAACATGATTAACATTCTGTAAGCCAAGTAAACATCATTCAAGGTTGTGACAAGTCAGTTAAAGTCAACTCAAAATTTAAATCATTAAACATTGATCAAGTAAACCAAATAATATGTCCTCTTGTCGGTTTAGTTTTATGGTTAATATCAAACCTTATACCATCAAACACTTGTAATAAGTGTTTTATATTTAATGTAACCTGGTAGCCTTAGGCTATGAAATATGTCTAGTGCTTGGTTATCACTTTAAAGATCAAACAAATGAATGTCAACCTTTATATTACCTTTAAACAAGTTCTTGGTGAGAACTTAAAAAATTAACTTGTATTGGTTTTTTGAACACTGAGATATCCATTGTGATAATAAAGAAAATTGTGTAGCTAGCTGAGAAACATTATCACAATGACATGTAAATGTCCCAACACATAGAGAACATTATTTGTCATATCAATTGAGAAATAAAATGCATTGAAATCAAACCATAGAGACTATATACCAGATCAATTGAACATGTGCATCATATACCTATTAAAATCAACAAGCAATCTATAAGGACATTGAATTCATTAGTAACCATGACACATCAAACCACTAAATCCATATTAAACCATGCTTCTGAAAATATCATCAAACTTCCAATGCCAATGTATATCCTTTTTGTCATCAAGGATAAACACAAAGGGGCAACAAACTCCCCCTTTGTCCTTGATGGAAAAAATAAGCCATCATTAAATCAAAGTACAAGAATGCAATTGAAGAAAGTGCATAGGCCAATCCAAAAAAAAAGAGCCACTGAATTATTTTAAGCAATGTATAAAATAATCATGCCATAAAGAAAAAATAAAGCAGAACCCTGAGAGCATAACCAAGTATCCATGAAGGCTGTAGAGATCATAACCAAGTATTAGCACTAAGAGGACACCATTTGAAAGACAGAAGAGAGGAAAATAAAAGATCAAGACATAGATGAAGATGCTTGGAAAGATAAAGAAGAAGTTTCTTCCAGCTGATTACCAAGTTAGTTTGATGAGAAAAATGTGAAATTTGAGACAAAGGGACATGAGTGTGAAAGAATATATTGAGGAATTTTACAAATTGGATATCATATCTAGACATGTGCATGATGAAGTTGAGAAGGTGGCTAAATATATGAATGGCATGAGGACATCAATTCAAGATGAGATCAGTTGTGTTAAAATAGATAGTGTGGAAGAAGCATACCAATTTGATTTGAAGGTAGAAGAGTGATTAACAAAAAGACATGATCAAAGACAGAGGGGAAGAGGTGGAAGATTTCAAAGAAGTAGAGGTAGAACTTATGGAGAAAGTAACAGATCTAACAATGCAGTACAAGATAAAGGATGGAAAGATGAACCTGTTGGTAGAAGAGGTAATTACTCCAGGGGTAGTTGTACTGGTTACTCTAGGAATAACAACAATGGGAAAAGAGAAGAGAAATCCTAGTTTAGAAGTACTTGTTACAAATGTGGTGAAGAAGGACATAGAGCTTTTGAATGTACTAACTCTAGAAAGAAGACTGGAGGTAATGGTAGAAATAATTTGGCTTGTGAGGAAGTTGAGGAATTATCTAATGAGCCTAAACATGGTGAGAACTTGATGCTAAGAAGGATCTTGTGGAATGAAGAAGTTGATGAGGAACCTATTTTGAGGAAAAGTTTGTTTAGAACCATATGTAAGATCGCTGACAAATGTTGCAAGGTAATCATTGATAGTGGAAGTTCTGATAATTTGGTATTCGAAGAGCTGGTTAACAAATTATAGTTGCAGAGATTGAGACATCCTAAGTCTTAAGAAAGAATGAACAAAACTCTGTTAAGTTACATTGAGGTCCACACATGACCCCAAGAACATATTCCTAACTTAGCAAGATCCCATTTCATCATACGGAACCACGCAAGATGAAAAACTCCACATTTCATGTGAAATGGGCTGAAAATCAATACCTGGGGAAAATGGTGATAACTCCCAACTCTTGATGAATTAGGGTTTGTGGTCTTAGGTGAAGATATTATTTTATATCCTATTTAAGACCCTAAGATCGCAAAGGCTGATTTATTAAGGATTAATAGCTACACAACACACAATCAGCATATGGAAAGTAGGAAAATATGGCTCCAACAGCAAGGTAAAACAACTATAACTTTGACATGATCCATCCAATCCTTATGCACTCATGGGAGAAGGCTCCAAAATAGGTCCTCAACATCATGTTAAATTTTCATAACATGAAACCAACAACCACAATAGCTATAATGCAAACAACATATAGGTTAAAAACTAGGAAATGTTTTTGGTTGATGCAAGATTGCTCAAAGACCCAAGATGCTCCTGCATCAGACACATGGGGTAAATAAAGAACTGATGTCCACATCAGGCACTACTCATATTCTAACCTAAATCATAAAGATCCAACTCAGCTTGTGTAATCCATGAACTATCTTCAACTGGCTTGTCTTTCCATTGAACTAGGTATTCCATGTAGTCCAAGTTCCTCTTGTACTCTTGCTCACTCTACTATTCAAGATCTTCTCAATGTTGTCTTTATTCTTCTTAGGATAATCTATATCATCTTTCATCTCATCATTTGATTCAAAGTACTCAAAGATATCAACAATGTTGAATATAGGTGATATATCCATGTCCTCTGGTAATTCCACTTCATAAGCATTTCCACTGTCAAATTTCTTCAAAATCTTACTAGGTCCAAACTTCTTCATTTTCAACTTGTTGTAGGTACCAACTGGAAATATATTCTTCTTCAAATGAATCATAACCTCATCTCTAACTTCAAAATATGTATGTCTCCTTCTCTTATCTGCTCTTTGTTTATATTTTAGATTACTGTCCTCCAAATTCTTTTTGACTTCATCATGTAAAGTTCTCATGAAGACTGCAAAATCCTCAGCTTTAGCACTTCTTCTTGTCTCAGTGGGTAAATCTCTCAACTCTGTGGTTCCCTTAGGATGAAATCTAGTAATAATCTCAAATGGTGTCCTCTTAGTTCTTCTATTCACAAGATTATTATACGCAAACTCTTCTTGTGCCAAAACTAAATCCCAATTAGCATGTTTATCTCCAACTAAACATCTCAACAAGTTTCCCAAACTTTTGTTCACAACTTCAGTCTGTCCATCTGTCTGAGGGTGAAATGTAGAAATAAACTTCAACTCTGTATTCATTTTCTTCCAAAGTTTTCTCCAAAAATAACTAGTAAACTTAGTATCTCTATCTAAAACAATAGATTTAGGCAATCCATGCAATCTTACTACTTCCTTGAAGAATAATTCAGCTACATATAATGCATCATATGTCTTCTTACAAGGTATGAAATGAGCCATCTTTGAAAATCTGTCAACCACTACCAAAATAGAATCATTACCTCTCTGAGTTTTAGGAAATCCAAGAACAAAGTCCATACTCACATCTTCCCAAGGTCTATCAAGTACAAGCTTGGAAGAGTAGAACCAATATCATATCATATCAAAACCAAACTGACATTGCCAGCAGCACACAATAGCACAAAATATACCAATATGCCAATATATCAAATATGCCAAAAATATCAATATCACATATATGCCACCACCACTGACAAAATATTCAAACTAATATGCCAGTATTCAATAATGTTTTTCTCCCCCTTTTTTGTCTCAAGGAAAAAGGGTAACAAAAACAATATATTGAAAATTAGAAGAATCAATGCTACAAGATATGACAATAAGCAGCAAACAACCAAGTGAAGAAGCCAAATGTTTCTATTGGAGAGCCAAGATACCCCATAACCTGTGAGAAAGTTTAAGCAAGTAAATATTGAGAGATAACTCTCAATTGTTCTCTAAACCTTTCAAAATTTTCTTTCTAAGAAAATGTTTTTTAGAGATATCAGCCACTTGAGCTTGTGTAGGCACATAGACAAGTTGTACCTCATTAGCTAAGACCTTTTCTTGGAGAAAATAAAACTTGCTAGAAATGTTTTTTGTGCGAGAATGCATCACTAGATTTGTAGACAAATTAATGGCACTTGTCTTATCATAGAAGATTGAAATAGGTTTAGAAACGGTAATACCCATATCTGCAAGTTGATAGGACATCCAGATCAACTAAGTACAACATGGTGTAGTTGTTATGTATTTAGATTCAAATGTAGAGAGATTCATATATTCTTGTTTCTTGTTGTACCAGGCAACAAGACGGTTACCTAAGAAAAAATAAGCACCACAAGTGCTTCTTTTTTCATCCATACAACCATCTAAATCATCATCAGTAAAACCGACAAGAGTTAAATCACCATCGCAAGGATACCATAAAGCATAGTTTATTGTACCATGAATTTACTTGAAAATCCTTTTTACAATATTCAAATGTGATTGTTTAGGTGCATATTGAAATCGTGAAACTAAAAAGACTACTTGCATCAAATCTGGTCTGGATAAAGTAAACTACCTATCATGGATCTGTATTCAAATTGATTTACCTCAGGTGAATCATCAAATTTAGATAATTTGCAGCCAGATATCATTGGAGTACTACCTAGTATGCAATAAGTCATTTGAAACTTTTTGAGTATTTCTTTAGCATATTTAGTTTGGGAAATAAAAATGCCTTGTTCAAGTTGCTTGGCTTGGAGACCAAGAAAGAATGTTAATTCACCCAACAATAAAATTTCAAATTTAGATTCCATGATTTTTGAAAACTATTTAGACAAGGAATCATTATTACAACAAAAAATGATATCACCTACATATACTTCAACAACCAGAATATCCTCACCTTCAGTTTTGATATACAAGGTGTTGTCCACTTCACCTCTAATGAATCCATTAGTTGTAAGGTTGGCATCCAACCAGGAATACCAAGCTCTTGGAGCTTGTTTAAGACCATAAAGAGCCTTTTTTAATCGGTAGACATGATCTAGTTTATCACATGATAGAAAGCCTTCTGGTTAGTCCATGTAAACCTCTTCATCAAGCTAACCATTAAGAAAAGTAGTTTTTACATCCATTTGGTAAACTTTAAAATTCTTGTAGCTAGAATAAGCTAGAAAAATTCTAATTGATTCTAATCTAGCTAAAGGTGCATATGTTTCACCAAAATCAATTCCTTCTTATTGTGCATATCCTTTATAAACAAAATGTGCCTCGTTTCTAACAAATTTTCTAGTTATTTCTAAATACCCATTTTCCACCTATATCATTTTTATCATCTGGTCTAGGCGCATGTACCCAAGTTTTATTTTTCTCTATTTGAATAATCGCATCTTGCATTGCATTCAAATAGAAATCATCAATTAAAGCTTCAAACACAGTTTTAGGTTCAAAAGTAGTTACTAGACAATAATGTTCAACTATTTGAGCTTGTTCCTCCATTTTAGTTTTTCTTGTGGTTAAGATTCCTGCATCTTTTTCCCCAATAATCAAATTTTGAAGATGCCTCTTGGTAATAATCCTAGAGGGTGTATGTAGAGGCGTTTCACTTTAGATCTTGAACCATCCTCATGTTGAATGTTATCTGTTGCAGTAGATTCAGGAACAACAGATTCAGGAGCCCTGTCAAGTTCCAAAATAGGTTCCTCCTCAACATCCTGCACATGATTATTAAATAGAAATAGATTCTCATCAAATGTAATATTTATGGATTCAACAATCTTATTCAGTCTGATATTGAAACATTTATATGCTTTGCTATGTGTAGAGTATCCTAAGAAGATACCTTCATCTGATTTAGATTGAAAACTACTAATATTTTCATCATCATTTTTAATAAAACATTTACATTCAAAAATTTAAATTAATTGATAGTAGCTGAATGACCATACCATTGCTCATATTGAGTGAAATTGGATTTCACTCTTATATGCACCATGTTTAAGATATAAACACTTGTATGAATATCTTCTTTCCAAAATCTATCAGGCAACTTAGCTTCATATAACATTGTTCTTTCCATTTCTTTCACAATTTTGTTGTTTCTTTTGGCAACCATGTTCCTTTGAGGTGTCCTAGCAACAACATACTACCTTTTGATGCCATATTGTTCACAATAATCAATAAATTCTTGTGAGGTAAAGTCACCACCTTTATATGATCTTAAGCATTTTAGTTTCAAATCAAATTCACGGTCAACCATCTTTCTAAACACCTTAAATATGTTAAAGGCTTCATATTTATGTTTTAGAAAAGTGACTCATACCATTCTAGTATAATCATCAATAAAAACCATGAAGTAATTTTCACCATTAATAGATTGTGTTCTTGTGGGACCACACAAGTCTGTATGAACAAGTTGTAAAGGTCTTGTGGAGGAGTTTTCTTTAGATTTGAAACTTACTTTTGATTGTTTTCCTTTTAGACAACCTGAATAAATGACATTTTATGGTTTTCTAAGTACTGGTAAACCTCTTACATTCTGATATTTATTGATTTGAACCAAATTATCAAATTTGATATGTCCTAAACGTTTGTGCCATAACCAATTTTCCTCTACTTGGCTCATGAGACACATGCTTGCATTGCTTTTATGGTTAGTAGAGCAAGAAGATTATAAAGTTTACCAACGGTTCTTGACCAGTAGCAATTGTCTTTCCATCCTTATTCTTTATAGAAAAACCTTTGTAATGGAAAGAAACATTGTATCCACTATCACAAATTTGACTAACACTCAAAAGGTTATGTTTCAAACCGTCAACATAATAAACATCGTGAATAGGAATGTCATCATTTAAATGTACAAAACCTTTACCTATGATGTAGGCACCTGAATTGTCACCAAACCTTACAAATACACCATGAAAATCCTCTAAATGATGAAACTTTCCTTTGTTTCTTGTCATATGGTGTGAACACCTACTGTCCAGTACCCTCCTAGTTGTCTTGTTAGAAAATAATGTAGTTTGAACTAACATGGATTGCTCTATGCTAGGTACAAAATTAGGCTTCCACACTTTAATAACACCTTGATTTGATTTGCATTAGTTAATAGTATGTCCATAAATATTGCACTTGTGACACCTTATTGTGTTTGGAAAGCCACAGGATTGTTTGTGTCCAAATCTAGGTGTTCTATGCATTAAAAAATTGCATGTGCTAACCTTATGCCCAAATGTGTTCCAATAAAAACAATAACCATTAAAGAATTCAAATTTGAATGAAGTCCTATTTTATGCATAGGACTATTTTCTATTTGAAGATTTCAAATTCTTCTTTGATGTTTCAGCCTTATCAAAGCCTACACCTATCAAATCCTTGTGTTGTTTTTTACTATTCAAAATATCATTTAGGTGCATGGTACTTTCATATTTTTCAATCTATTTTTGTAAAGCACCAAGTTGTTGTTCTAAGAAATTAATTTTATGATCCTTATCAGCAAGTAAAGATTTATGACTGTCAATGACCTACTTTGATGTTCCTAACTAAACTTGCAAAATTTGATTTGTACTTTCATGTGTAGCTACAAGATTCTTAAGTCTTTTGACTTCCTAGAGAGCACAAAGAATCTCTTCTTCAAGATTTACCTCTTCTTCCAAATCTACTTCACTATTTTCAGATTCAGAAAGATTTTCTAATTTTCTCAAATTTGTCTTGTCAGAAGGTTCAATTTATGCAATAAAGAGTGTTTCATCACCTTCACAGGGTGAGTCATCTAACTCATCCTCAGAGTCTTCTTTAGTAAAGAGACTCTTCTTTTTAAGATTATTGAATTTCTTTTTAGGAGTCCAAGTCTTTCTTTTTGAAATTTTTCATTTTTATTCATCATCATTTTGATCAATATAAGGACACTTGGTAGCAAAATGTCCTGATTTGCCACAATTGAAGCATTTAAAGGGTAATTTACCCTTGTATTTATTTTTTGATTTTTAACAATTAAAGCTTCAAAAGCATTTAAAAGTTCAGATTCACTATCAACTTCTTATTTCTTCTCTTCTTTAAAATCGGTTTCTTTAGAAGTAGAAGGATTGCTTCCAATCCTCATTTCATAGGCTGTGAGTATACCTTGTAATTTATGAAGAGACATATTTGCAAAAAAATTATTTTCTTCTAAGGTTGATATTTTAGTCTCAAATTTAGGCAACAAGGGTCTAACAACCTTTGTCACTACACCATATTCATCAATAGTTTCTCCAAGACCTCTTCGAGCATTGACAACTTCATCAATTCTAAGAAAATAATTAGCTATAGTTTCATCATCTTTCATTTTCAATGAATCAAATTGATTCTTGAGTGTGAGAAGCTTACACTCTTTGACTTTAGCATCTCCTTGATAAGTGGTTTTAATTTTTTCCCATATCTCATTAGCAGACTTACAATACATAACTTTCACAAAGACATCCTTAGTGAGACCACACAAGATAGAAAACTTAGCGGGCTTGCATTCAGTTCATATTTTGTCTTTTCATCAGGATTGTAGGGACGGTAGAGGGAACAATGTATTTATTGGTTACTACCTCCCACATCCTAACATCAAGAAAATTTAGGAATGTTTCCATCATAACTTGCTAGAACACATAATCAGAGCCATCAAATAGAGGGGCCCTTGTAAGAGAAGCACCTTCTTCCTGAGCCATGGTAAACTTCCAAAAGACCAAAATCAATCCCTAGGACAGACCTATATACAGGAACCCTACACTCTGATACCACTTGTTGGAAGTGGATTCACTCTAAGAGGGGGGGAAGGGGGTGAATCAGAGAGATAAATTTTAAAACAAAATAGACTTGAAATACAATATATGAAGATGACCTTGACAATGCAAGAAACAAGTTTATCCAAGAAGACACAAAACTGACTCTGAATTTAATATGTATACAAATAACATTAACTCCTCATAATAAAATCATTATATATTTGTTACATACATAAATGAACAATCTTGTTTATGCTTTAAACAAATCAATGAGAAAATTTGAAAATGAAATTTTATAACTAAGATGATGACTGATTTGAAACATTGAACTATGAAAACTTTCTGAGTAGACTGAAAGTATTAGAGCAATAACATAAGGACCTCATTAAAATATAATAGAATGAGACACAAATGACATCACATAACACATGTATTTGTTGAGTGGAAAACCCTCCCGGGGTAGAAAAACCACTCCAAACTTGTATCCTTTTATTGATTCAAAGAGCACCAACTCGGTACATATATGTTTAGCAGCACCAACTGCAAGGAGCACCAACCCCTATCTCCAAAGTGTGTCTATAACGAAAACTAATAATCTCACAATTGCATTATAGACTTGCAATTATAAAATTACTAGTTGTTGAATATTACACAATGATATGCAATGTTTTAAACTACAAGATATTGCTCTCATAGTACAATAAGTGTTTTCAATACACAATATATTCAAAACCTTTTTCACTACAAATGACTATTGGGTAAAAGCACAATAAGATGTCACCTTTTAGGCTAACTTATCAACACGACTGAATTTTAGTATTTCTAACTAAAAATTAATTTTGGTCAAACATATGGTCTAGCTAGATTCATTCTAGCTAAGTTAGATAAGTTCTTTAACTTTTTCAATTTTAAATATCTATTAAATGCATGTTTTATACCACTTTGGGTCCAGTTACCATAAAAATAAAATTATTTCAGAAAAGTAGCATTTCAATAACTCCTAATTTTTTTAATGATATTTTTTTAAAAATAAAAAAAATACCCTTTTCTACAGATCAGAGTCAAGAATATCCTCATATAGATTTTATAGTGTTTTAATTAGACATAGTTTATTGTAATTAAAAAATATTGCAAGTAGGTATTTTAATAGTCAAGGAGATGTTGATTCAAATAAAGAAAAATAGTAAATCATATTAAATAAATTTGAAAAATATATGGTGCACTAGAGGAGAGAGTCCTCTTCAAGAATATATATTTCTTTTTTTTGTTGGGATAGATTTGTTATGAAAAATATGTTGCGAGATGAAAACTGTCAATTTTAGTGAGTTGGAATTTGAATTGTTATAAAAGAGAAAATATAGGTCACAAACCAATTTTTATTTCTTCATGCACTAGCTATATATTGCATCTGTGACATATTTTGAAATAAGGGGAAAAATGTTTATTTACATTTTATTTTTTGGTGGAAACTAGACCCCTAATTTTCAGCATTTTTTAGCAACCGAAAATCTTTTTAAAAAATTAAAAAAACATATCAATTCTTATTCAAAACAATTATTAAAAATATTAATCATAAACTTCATTCATTTTATCACATTTAATTAATTTACATCATCTTCAAATTCCAAACATAAATGTCATTTTTATACTATTGAAGTTGAACAACCTTGATTTTGTTAGCCTTTTCCTTTGTAAAAGGGTGATAGCTTATTGTGCTTTTACCCTATTATATCCCTCTGTGTTTTGTATCTCAATTTTTATCTCTTTTATTTTTACACTCTAATAAATCTCCTTCACACACACATACACACACACACACACTGTATATATCTCTTTGTGTATGTTTACATTTATATATAAATGACTATTTTAGAGCAGAAATAACAATTAAATCAAAAATTGTTTGAATAGAGATAATTGTCTTCAAATGGTTACCCTCGAAGTAGGGTACCAAACCCTAGACAGGGTTTGAAAAATAAATCAACCTTTGCAAAAATAATTTATAGGTATTTCCTTTTACTAAAACATATTTCTGTAGTTTTCCAAAATACTAGAAAAAATAACCAAACCAGTGTATTATGCAAACCCTCGAGCTAGGGTTTCCAATAGTGTACACAAAATTGAAAATATAGTTGCAACAACTGCAACTTCTCTTGCATCTTTTTCATTTTAAACAAAACTCAAGTTCAAATACAATTGCAACAAAGTAAAGAAGTAATTGCAGCTTCTTTTCTGAAAACGAGCTTGAATCTTTTCTTTTTCACTTTCTTTTTACTGCATTTACCATTGAGAAACAAATAAAGAATTGCCCATATGTTATCTTTCATGATGATTATAAATGGCAGATCAAATCCCATGAAATATGTTCAAACCTCTGTTTCCATCTCAAGCGAAGGCTATTAATACCTTTTCAATAGTGCACAGTCCAACATACCTCCCATTCAGACAAAGATTCTCAGCCAACCTGCTCAAACCTATAACTAACATTTTATCATGGTGGCTAGGGTCTTGACCTTTCTTTGAAAGAAAACAAGTGACAATGTTTCCCTATTTCCTCTTTTTCCCATCGAAAAATACTTCACCAAAATGACTTATCATTTAAAGTCCACTACTTGTCATCGACATAAGAATGGACTCACATGTTCCAAATCCACCTATATTATTAAAACCATTGTCCATGTGTTGACTCAACATGATTAACATTTTGTAAGCCAAGTAAACATTATGCAAGGTTGTGACAAGTCAATCAAAGCCGACTCAAAAGTGAAATCATTAAACATTGTTCAAGTAAACCAAATAATATGTCCTCTTGTTGGTTTAGTGTTGTGGTTAATATCAAACCTTATACCATCAAAAATTTGTAATAAGTATTTTATATTTAATGCAACCCAATTGCCTTAGGCTATCAAGTATGTCAAGTGCTTGGTTAGCAATTTAAAGATCAACCAAATCAATGTCAACCTTTATATTACCTTTAACCAAGTGCTTGGCGAGCACTTTAAAAATTAACCTGTATTGGCTTTTTGAACAATGAGACATCCATTGTGATAATAAAGAAAATTGTGTAACTAGCTAGGAAACATTATCACAATGACATGTAAATGGCCCAGCACATAGAGAACAGTATTCATCATATCAATTGAGAAATAAAATGCACTAAAATCAAACCACAGAGACTATATACCAAAGCCACTGAACCTGTGCATCATATACCTGTTAAAATCAAGAAGCAATCTGCAAGGACATTGAATTCATCAATAACCATGATACATCAAATCATTGAATCCATATTAAACCATGCTTCTGGAAATGTCATCAAACTATCAATGCCAATTTGTATATCCTTTTTGTCATTAAGGACAAACACAAAGGGGCAACAGAGAGTTGTGAAGGCCTTGTTGCCAAGAAATGTCATGTTGCAGGGGGACTGACGGGCCAGTAGAAGAATTAGCTTAGTGTGGCATAGTCTTTGTGAGCGAAGCTGAGACATTTTTTTTGGTCGATCATAAAATAGATAAAAGTTTTGTTGGTTGAAATTTCCCAGTACTACAGAAGGCCTAGTGTCTTCTTCCAAGATGTTGCTATTGCTAATCATGGCCCAGCAAATGGCATCCCTGCCAACCCCTATAACATACAGACACAAAATAGAAAACACAACATATTTTCACGAAAATTTCACCATATTTTCTTCATGATCTCCATATTTTGTGGTAAAAAATTACAAAAAAAATCACTGTGTTTTCGTGAATCTAGAAAAAAAAAGTTTGACATATTTTTGTCTTTGGTGCATTTTGTAGGGAACTTAGCCACTTCCATAACACAATTCTCAAGAGGCAACTCTATGCATGCACTCATGTAAACCAAACACTTTACAACACAACCCCAGACTAGTGAGGGCTTCAATTTCGCCTTCTTTGATATACCGAGTCTAAGAAGCCCAAGAAGCAAATGCCCCTATTATTTATTCATTGATTGTCTCATCAACAATAGTGAAAGTAGTCATTGAATCTATAATTGTTCATTTTTTGCCACTTTGATTAGCTTGGATGGAAGCTTCGAATGCTTTTCCCCCATAGTTAGGACTCCCAAGACGACGTAGTAAAACACATCAAAGAAACTTTCTCTAGAATTGAGCATAAAAGGGGTCTAATTCAAATGCAGGGAGGAAAAATCTTACCCACATCAAACCTTCGTCATTGAAGTTGTGGCTCTGCAAACTTGTATGATGATAATGTCATTCGATTACTTCTCTAAAGAAATTTCCCAACAAAGGAGAGACTTGTGAAGGTGAGTTATGATGCTACACAAAATAACAAAAAGGCTCGACGATGTGTAAATAGTAGATAAATAATGACTCTTCCAGCAAAGATAATTAAAGAATCATGAAAGCAAGTGAATAAGTATAAACAATGACATGTGAAAAATGACAAACAAATACTAATAAAAGTATGAACGGTTGAACAACAAACTATCATTTTGAATATGCATTTGTCATATTCTATGAAAATGAACAAACAAAGTGAATTTGATGGTCATCTATGTTTAAGTTGAAACATACGCCATTGATCGAAGAAATCAGGTCGAACAGTTCATATAAAAAATGCCCTTCAGCATAAATATTGTAATACAAATTTGAAATACATACTACATTGTCTTAATATTTGAAAAATATTTGTATTACATATTTACTTATATTTATTTGAAAGAAAGATTTGTAATAATTTCAATTTTAAAGAATTTGTAGTTGATGATTCTCTTGGTTATATGAAATGAATGTGGAAGAGTTTCTGGATTGTTCATTTGTTTCATTCCTCTACATTGAAGCGCCCAGTTGATGACCCTGATTGATTTTAACCTTCGCATTCGTTCATGGCTACACCTCCATAGGAATTGAAAAAGAATCCAATTTTTAGATATTTTAAATGATTTTGAATATTTAGGTGGGATGAATTTTTTTGAAATTTATCTCTAAATGTAACAGTGTTTTCTATTATGTTTATGTCGTGTACGTTTTTGTAGTGTATGTTTCGGTATGCCATGGACATATGTATCCAAGATCATGGGCAGCATGGCATGTTATATATAACACACATATAAAGACATGTAGTTTTAGATTTCTCCCAACTCATAGAAAAAGGAAAAGAAGGAACACAAAACAAAAGAGAAAAAAGACGAAAAATGTGTTAAATAAAATAAAATAATATCATTCAAATAAAATATAAAAAACAATCATAATCAATATAATAGATTGGAAATCCTATCAGATACTTTATATATTTTGGGAGTACCTACTTAGATGAAATTAGAACACTGAAATATGAAAAAACAAATTTTAGTTTTTTTTAAAGATTAAAAAATTAATATTTAAAGATAGTAATATTTCCATAATTGATGAGGATGAATTGAGATACAGAACTCAAGAAAACTGTAAAGAGATAAACTTTTGGGAGAAAAAATAGCAGAGTGGGTATGTACGTAACAGCAATTATTACAAAATAATATTGCATTATTCAATAGACCTGTCAAATGCATGTACAATGCTGGATAGACGCAATAACCCTTTCAGTCCTCTGTACTCTGACAGTTTCATACCGATTAACAATGGCGTCCAGGAAATTTTAATGACGGCTCATACAAAATGATGAAGCTTGAACCGACAAAATAATGGTGTTAATGTGATCTGACGTCCTACAGAGATTGAGTGAATTTTACACAAGGCAAATGGTTGGACAGTCGCACGGTGAATTCATGACGTGAAGACCGAAACTTATATTTTAAAATAGTTACAGTGAATTATTTCGACATTGTGCACACTTCCAGTAACGGCGAACGTACTGTTTTGTAATAATTATCTCGTTAACTTCCTAAAAAGTTCTGCACATTTGCCGGGATTCTCAGCCATTTATTAGACTTGGCGTATCTTTTTTTGACCCTAGCTGTTCGTAAACTGTACCAGAGCAGATATGGCCATATTTTGTAAACCCTAGCCAGTGCGAGCCCTAATGCAAACAAAAGTACAATTCTTTGGAGTACCTTAAAAATGAGTCTGCATAGATCACGAGATATCAAGCCGTAAGCCGTGTCCGCATTATATTTTCTGTACAAATCTGGCCTAGAGTGTCGCAAATTTCCTGTCAAAATAACAATTGTACAGGACTGTGTCCATACACTTGAAACTCTATCAACTTCAATCTGACTTCATTGAAATAAATCTGCAACTTCCTCGTCAGGTAAACGTGTCGAGTGAAATTGACAAAACGATGTGAAAATGAGTCGAATGAAATTGACAAAACGATTTGTAAATGAGTCCGAGTAAAAATTGACAAATTAACATAGAAGTGCTTTCAATGAGAGTTGAACTCATGACCTCCCGCTTACTAAACGGGTGCTCTAACCAACTGAGCTATGAAAGCAGGTTGAAAAATGATTCCATTAGACAGTTAATAATGTTTGTAGTTACTTTTAAAACCATTATTCATATTATCAATAATCTAAGATAATTCAATGTTATTTGTAACGAGATAAAAATAGAGTTAGTAGGTTAAAAAATATATAATTTGTTAGTAAAAATATTCTTAGTAGGAGAAAACAAAATGATAGGAGAATCTATATAGATCTACTAGGAAGAAAGACCGAGATAAGATATTAAGGATACATCTAAAATATAATTTATTGTTTAAATAGCTTGGTACATTGTATTATGGATTGAGTATAAAAAAGTTTTATTAAGTTACAAATTTTCTTATATTATTTTGGCATGACATAGATTACCACAAAGTATTTAAGTATTCAATTGTTGGAATTATCAATTGCAAGCATTAGGGTAGAATTATCAATTGTTGGACATCAAGACTTCAAACTATGATTTATGAATCCAATTTACTTTCTAAAAATTGGTTTTGTTGCCAAGACACTAACCACACAATATTTATAATAGATCAAAATACAAAACTATCAATTGTGTGTCGGTAAGGAGAGTTGCTAAGAAATATATTATAAACAAGACCAAGAAAAAAATTGGGTTGTGATCAACTCCTTTAAGGTCCAAGCCTTGTGAGAAGAAGTTAGACACCTAGGGAGTGATGAATGGGAACGGGGGATCACACAGGGATCCTTCAAAACATGTGACCAATAGAAGTAGGACAAGAATAAACTAGGATGCCTAAAAGGATCAATGGAATTCCAAATCATTAACAACCCATGATGAAAGGAGATAATAAGAAATTAAAGAGAGTTTTTAAAAAAAAAGTTTAATTAGCAATGAGATTGTATAGGGAAGAAAATGGACAAAAATAAATATAGGATATATGAGAAAGAAATTACAAGAGAATGGAAATGACTAAGGAAGCCAAGATGGAGTGCTTCAAAAGAATTATGATAGTTGAGGAAGAGGAGGATAAGAACCTACAATATTTAGAGGAATCAAATATAAATGAGTGTGCCGCAAGGACTATAGCTAAACAAAATAAAGGAAAATACTAAGTTTTTGCATATAAAGTAACAAATAAGTGATTCACTCAATAACAATGACACACTGGAGTAATTAACCACCCACTTCAACCAACAAACATAAGAAATTAACACCCATGATGAAAGTAGATAATAAGAAATTAAGAGAGTGAGAAAAAAAAATTAGCAATGAGATTGTATAGGGAAGAAAATGGACAAAAATAAATAGATGATAGATGAAAAAGAAATTACAAAAGAATGGAAATGGCTAAGGAAGCCAAGATGGAATGCTTCAAAAGCATTATGATAGTTGAGGAGGAGGATGATAAGAACCCACAATGTTTAGCTCAAAATAGAATATAAATAAGTGTGCTACAAGGATTGTAGCTAAACAAAATAGAAATAGAAATACTAAGGTTTCACATATAAAGGAACAAAACAAGTAATTCATTCAATAACAATATTGACATGCTAGAGCAAGTAACCACCCACCTCAAAAAAGCAACATAAGTTCTCACCAAACTAGCATGAAAGATTAAAGAATATGGGAGTTCTTGTGCACTATGGGAAGAAAGTTGTAGTAGCTCATGGAGTCCCTACCACTTCCTATGTTGGCACAAATACCACAAACTAAACAAGTTTGGCTGGTCATAGAATCACAATAGATGGGATATTTGAGGGATTTATAACCCCCTTAGTAAAATCAAAACCTTTGAAATTGAATGCTAAATATTCAGATCGAATTCACTAAGTGTAGAGAAGATAATGGATTATGAATAAAAAATGGTATCACTTTCAGGGATGTTAGGATTGTTAAAAACAATTCCTAGGGTTCCTTGTTTTCCTTGTTGAGTAGGGTTTTGCCTAAAATCCTAAGCCCTCAAACCCTAGGATTTTTTACATTTCAGGATATATGTTATATCTTGTTATTGAATGGCTATCATTGATGGCCTTAGTTTCAACATATGTCTTTTAAGTCATGTTAGTGACTGACCCCTTAGATTACTATGCCTCCTCATCTCCCAAGCTACAAATATTTTTTTTCAGAATCTTTAGTGATGGCCTTATATTTTCGTCGGGTGTGCAACTGTAAGAATTTTCCTAAGGCAAAGAATAAAATTCCAAGATCTATAAGCTCAAGAGATAGCACAGGAGAGACAAGATGACCAAATGAATATATTTAATAATGATCAAATAGAATGCATAATGAATAAATACAAAGTAGGAGTGCCTAAATATATAGGCAATGTGATAAGACTACATGATAAGGAGATGATAAGCTATCAACCACACTAGGTGGAATCGCATGTCCACCAAAGGTGGATCATCCTCCATTGTACATCAAAGTATGTGCAACAATGAGAGGATGATAATGTGATAAGAGCACTAAAGGTGGATCTCACACACAAAGAGGTATGAGTCGATGACAACTATCACCATGTAAAGTGGAATTTCTCCTAACCATGTGCTAAAATGAAATGCAAATTCCTAGATGTCTCAATGACAACTAATATGCAAATGCATTATCCTAAGTAAACTTAAGTAAAGTGTAATTAGTAATATTTAATTACACCAACACCCCCCCTTAAGTGCAACTTAGGGGAATGCACTTAAGCTCACAATGCTAGATGATAATGCAAGATGGGTCCCGGCTACTAGGCCATGTTAGGTACCCATGTACAAAATGCAAGAGCAATGCAATGCAATGAAATCTCTCATAAAGCGGAGAAAGAGGGAAAACCTCATGGGAAAAACCCTCCCCCCAAAAAAAGAGAGATGAAAAATGAGATGCATGGATGGATGGAGTAATCAGGACCCCCCCATTATGGCATACATCATGTATATACAATATAGAAGTATGAGAAGGACAAAACCCCATATGAGGAAAAAGCCCCCCTCCCCCATAAGAGAGAAGTAGTAGAAGAAGATAGATATGGTATCCCCCCCCTCAATGTAGAATGTCCATTAGTGATAGTTGCTTCAGGATGAATGTAGAAGTTGGTCCATGAATGTCAAACAACGTTCCTCCCCTGGGGAAGAAACAATGCCATAGGTGTAGATGAGATGTCTCCCCAATTTGTTGGAAGAAACTTCAAGATGATTGATGTCTCTAAAAACTGCTCAACTCTCCCTGTGTCAATATTGAAGGCTACCCCTTCCAAAACTACTGAAAAGAACAATTCAAGATCAAACAAGGATGGATGTAGAACATGTCCCAAAGAACTAAGTGTCTCCTCTAGTGATAAAGAGACCTCCTACAACTGTTGTACATAAGGATCCACAATCACATCAACCTTGAAAGACTAATCATGTAGAGAATGGACATGAGGGTCAGAGTGTTCCCTCACACCAACTGAAGAAGGATCTTCCCCATCAAAGAGAAGATGTATATCATCAATGATGTCTCCCATATCGGTAATGTAGGACTCCACAAACAAACCTAGAATGTCTGTCAAGTAGTCATCTCCTGTTGTTGTAACTGGAAGACAAGGTGTACCTTGATGTACTTAATCATATGGACCTATCACTCTAGAAATGCATGCATGTAGAATGTGTTGATGTTGTGACCTTGTTCTACGAGTGTTTGAAGGATCCCCCACAAGTGAACCTATTGAACCAAGATTCATTCTAACCCAATGAGGTCAAGTGGAAGATGATGATGAAGGAGTATCCTCAACCTTAAGTTTACCAAGAAAAGGTGTAATCCTGCGTATACATGCTGAGGTAGATGAACCATCTGAATCACTGCCACTATTGTCACTATCAGTTTCCACAATGTCTGAAGTATGGAGAGGAGTAGAGGATAAGCTAGGTGAACTTTCCTCAAAGTGAACATTCCTCTCTATGAAATCTCATGAGTCTCGAGATCCATAAGTCTATATTCCTTAACACTTTCTTCATATCAAATGAATGTACAAGGCCATGGTGGAGGTGCCTTGCAATTCCGTGAAGATATGTTTGTCCATGTTGGACAAACAAAAACTCTGAAGTGTTTCACAACCATTTTTCTTCTACACCATGTCTCAAAAGGAGTCATTCCATCTAAGGCATTATGAGGAGATCTATTAAGGATGTGATTGGCACAACTTATAGCTTCTACCACAAGTGACGGATTAAGAGACTTGGCTTCAATCATGCAACTTTCCATTTCCTTAAAAGTTCTAATCTTTATTTTTGCAACTCTTGTCTGTTGTGGACTTAATGCAACTGGATTATGAAGATCAATACCCTCAAGTTCACAAAATTCTCTAAGTCTTGAGTTCACATATTCTCTTTCATTGTCTACTTGAAGAACCTTGATGACTTTACTTGATTTCTTCTCAACATGACTCTTGAAGGTTAGAAACTTATCAAACACTTCATTCTTGTTACCAAGAAAGTAGACCATGTGTAGCGGGAAAAGTCATCAATGAAAGTGAGGACATAGCGACCCTTGTTGAGTGATGTCACTGGAAAGGGGCCTACTAGTACACTATGAACCAATTCAAGAACAACTGATGCTCTCCAAGACTTTCCTTTTTCAAAATTCTCTTCAAGATGTATATCCATTGAACAACTTGAAGATTCACCCTTGGAAAAGTTGAGTGTAGGTAGACCTTTGACCATATTCTTTGAGCTAAGTTGTTGAAGATAGTGGAAATCAAGATGTCCAAACCGCTCATGCCATAATTTACTTTGTGATGGAGTATGAGTCAACAAGGCATGTGAAGGAGACTTAGGCACAAAGTGGGAGAAAGATTAAAGCCTTGTGTCATGATTAGCTTTCCCCACTGCAACCAATGAATCATCCTTAAGATTTCACACCATGAATGAATCAAGAAGGAACTCAACTTTATTTCCACCTCCATAGTTAGTGATTTGGTAAATTGAAAGGAGATTGGTGCTAAGGTTAGGAATATAGAGAACATCCTTGAACTCTCCATTTTCCATCTCAACTGGTCATTTCCCTTCAACTTCCACTTGTGTATCATTCCCTACAAAGATGTGAGGTACCTTAGATGGCTCCAATGAAGAGAATTTCCCCTTTGAAGCACCCATATGATGTGTGGCACTTGAGTCAAGAATCCAATCCTCTGAAGAACTTGAACTTGCCATAAATGTTTTCCCTTTTCCCTTTGAAGTGGATGGAGATGAATCCTTGGAAGCATTTGGCGCATTGATTTTTTTCTTCTTGAGTAAGTTTTACTCATCAATTCTCTTAGTATTGCAATGATGCTCATCATGATTCGGTTTCTTGCAATATGCACAAAATAGTTTATCCTTATTGTTTTTGTTTCCCTTATTGTTGGAAGAAGAATCACCTTGTTGTAAGGAGGAAAATTGTTGTGTCTTTGATTGTGATTTTGGCTTCCACTTCTTCTTGTTGCTGAAACTTTTTCCACCTTGACTTCTTTGGTTCTCATTATTAGCCACCAATGCCATAGACTTTGAAGACTTGGGAATTCCCATATCCATCAACTTTCACTGTTCCAACATCAACATTTCTGCAAATGCATCAAATGAAGGCTTAGTGAAGGCACTTCCCATGGTCAACTTGTGAGTATTGTAACTCGATACAAAATTTTCATATTCTGAAGGTAGCCTCTTCAAGATGTGATGAATCAACCTTTCATCCTTCATGGTATTGCCACAATCCTTAAGTAGTGTTCTCAACTCATTGGCTTTGTTGACATAGTCTTGAATTGTGTCAAAATTCCTAGGATACCAAGACAAGTAGATCATCCTCAATTGAGAATCCCTTTTCCTCATCCACCTTACCATATAAGTCTTCAAGTTTTTCCCAAGCACCCTTGGAATCCTTAAAGCTAGAAATGTGGAAGAAGACATCTTCATGACCCCAACACCTTACAATTTCTAAAGCCATATTGTCTTTGATTTCCCAATCATATTTTGCATTATCATCCACATTAGGACCAGTAGGTTCTTGAATTTTACCATTTACATAAAGATTTAAACCCTTTTCCATTAGTTTACTCCATACTTTATCTTTTCATGTAGCATAGTTGTGTGAAGTTAACAAAGGACATTTAGGTGAACCCATGATGCAAAACTAAAAGACAAAAAGAGAGAGAGACACACACAAGAACACAAGACACCCCCCTCCCCCCCCCCCAAATGATGCTTTTGGCACTTTATATGTAGTGCGTGTACAATTGCCACTTGCCAAAATGGGCCAAAGTGGACTTCTAATTTTGTTGTTTACAACCACCTCAATGAAGCCAAAGAAGACTCAAATTAATATTGCTCAGAATCAAATCAAAATCCAAGCATTACAATGATCATACAAGGCCAAAAATGACCTAAATCTTAAAGTGATATGTTTTCCCAAATAAGGCTATAATCTGATAGCAAATCTAGAAAGTACTCAAAAAATTATGCACTTTTTAAAAAAATGGCACATGAAAATGTGTCTGTATGAGCCTGAACGGAGCCTCTGAAGTTGCAAAAATAGGGATCATATAGGTACAGTCACCAAAATCTATAATTTATGTCAAATCCGTGCACCAAAACCAGAAAATAACACCACCACTAGAAAGTTTAGGAAATTTCAGCCCAAAAAAAAATTGCACTCAATTTGGAGTCTGGATGACCAAGTTATGGCCTCCTAAAGTCGAACTACAAAATCAAAACTGCAAATGGTGAGGGCTGCAAATTTTTCAAACTTGATGATGTTAACAAACCACTATGTTAAATTTGATGGTCAAACGGTCGTCAAATTTGACGTCGTGAAAAGATGATGTAGGCACTAGGTAAAATTTGATGGACATACAACCTTCAAAACAAAAGAAAAAAATGTTCGATGACGTCCAGACGAGCGTCAAATTTAACCCACTGAAAATTGCCAAAAATGCAAAAAAAGTTCTTTAAAATACCATTTTTTTCCTAGCCACGTGTCTAATTGTGGTTGGTTTGTTGGGGCTGACGTATCTTTCATTGGCCCACATGGATGCTCATGTGGAGGTGGGCCCGCACTCGAGGAAGAGCCACCAGTGGAGGTGGTGGTTGGGTTACATAGCGGCGATGGGTAGGCGATAGATGTGGGATTTTAATCCCACATTCATTGTGCTCCTATTATGCTAGCTTTTTAAATAGCCCAGTGCTCCCCAACTAAAACAAAGAGCTCGCTTGTGGAGTTATGAGCTCGACTCATCTACCGATCTGGGTTGCTCATCTAGCGGTCTACTTGGTGAGTGGGAGTGTGTGGGAACTCTGATTTGGTCTAGGTGTCATGCGGCAAAAGTTTTTGAAATGTGCCTTAGCAATAATTCCACATGCATGAGGTGGGTGAGACTGAGGTCTAGATAAGTGCAAATCTATAGAACTTAAAATAGAGAAGCTTGTAGGTATCCTTGTGTGTTGTGACAGTTAACTAGTGACATGATTACCGAGATCTGACAGCTCAGTTGTCATGCTTTGTCATCTGTTGCATGCAGATCTAATCGATAAATAGGGGTGGGGTCCCCGAAAGAACCCCCAAATTTTTGCTCGAAAAAATGCAAAAAATGCTAGATCCAAAAAAAAATTTTAAAATTTTA